>JAHXMU010000060.1:1114488-1198755 GCA_019455685.1 Philornis downsi
TTCATAATTTTTGATTAAATGAAAGACAATGGATCTTATATTGATAAATGTTTTATTTAATGTCGGCAATTATGTATGGAATAAAATATCAGATAAATGTCCGCCTCTGTTTGCCTCACAAATGCGAGCCCTTTTGACCACGTTTTCCATTACATTCTCACACATTTCACGCGGTATTTCATTAATTTCATCATGAATATTTTGTTTGAGTTGCTCAAGCGTTTCTGGTTTGTTTGCATAAACCTTGCTTTCAGATATCCCCACAAAAAGAAATCCGGAGCAGTCAAATCAGGCGACCGTGGCCAATCAACATCACCATTTCTTAAAATAACTTGTTGTGGAAAAAGGTCTCACAGTATTCCATTGTAATCCTGCAAACCCAAAGCATGCAGTTGTGGCGTTAAAAAGTTTTCAATTATATCATGATAGTGCTCCCCATTGACAGTTACCGTTACGCCATTTTCAGTTTCAAAGAAGTAAGGTCCAATGATTCCTCCTGACCAAATTGCACATCAGACTGGATGCAAAGGTGACTGATGAATAATTTGAGGGTTTTCCATTGCCCAGAACCGACTATTCTGTTTATTCACATATCCATTCAAGTGAAAATGTGACTCGTCACTCATTATGATTTTTGCATGAAAATCGGGGTTGTCACGGGCGAGCTGTAACATCCTATTGGCATATGTATGGCGGCGTAAATGGTCTTGTGGAAGAAGTTCTTGTGTCAACTGAATCTTAAGTGGAAACAAATGCAAATCCTTGTGCAAAATTGTGGTCAAAGTTGTTCTTTGAAGACGAAACTCCTAAGCACGGCGTCGAATTGAGGTTGATGGACTGTTTTAAACACTTTCTTGTGCAGCAGTAATGTTTTCAACCAATTTTGCAGTACGTTGTGGTCCATGCTTGGCCTTATCAGCTACAGGCTCCCTTTCTTCCAAATCATTCACTACACAATAAATAGTGCGTCTAGTTGGCACGTTGTTTCTCCCAAAAATTTCACGTAGCTTTCTCATTGTCACAGTAATCGATGATTGATTTTGATAAAATGTTTTAACGATTAAATCACGTTGGTTTATTGAATATTTTTTCATAATAAATTTACCACGTCTCTACTTCACGATTGTCAACAATGAACCGTCAAGACTAATGTCAAAACTCTTTTAATGGCTTGAACTAATTCCTGACGTGAACGTAGTATTTTCTGACCTTCTCTTGAAATGAGCAAAAGTACCTTTTCCATTCCTGTGCCTACTAAATAATATCTCATAAACTGAAGCTGATCTGAGAAAAAAACATCGACTTTTGTGTTGTGGAAAAGTCAAAACCGACTTTTGTGTTGTGAAAATTCGAAATCGACTTTTGTGTTGTGAAAAAGTTAAAATCGACTTTTGCCTTGCGAAAAAATCAAAAACTCGTTTGAAAGCTTTTTTGTTGCCAGATCTGTTAAATACAGCTTTTTGTCAAATACAAAAATTTCGCAGCACCGTCAACGTAGAGAAATAGTATTAATAAGAGTCTATAGTTTTACTCGTCAACTTTTAAAACTGAACTCAAATACGAGTAAATCGACTTTTTGTGTCAACTATAGATCCGTGATCAGAAAATATATAAACAACGCAAACAGTGTTGGGAAAAATTAAAACCATCGAATAACAAAGCTTGGCCCTTTTTATACGCATCGTTTTTAAATATTAAAAGTTTAGCACGAAAATTTGGCACAATTGTTAAATTTGTTCAGTTCAACTTAAGCAAACTTTGAATATAGACCACCTTTTTAATTTCTTTTGTTTTTAAAAGTATTGGAAACTGTATTTGTGAAATACTTATGTCGGTCATTGGCAAAAAATCGTTGATATTTTTGTGCCAACGTAAAAAAATTCAATTTTCTTTCCCAGTTCTTTAACTCATACTTACGGCCATATATCGTTGCCACCAGGATTAAGTTCTTGTTGTAATTTCTGTAATTTCTTAGCCGTCCTTATGGAATTTACAACGCTCTGTGCATACATCTCATCGTGTGACTCATTGTGGATCATATATAAATTTTCATCCAAATCGTTGAACATATACGATTCTGAAATTATTAATTACAATATGTTATAAGGAAAACTGACTTTGTACCTTATTTTAAAGCCACTTGAGCAAAACAATGACTGGACATAAATTTCTTTTGTGTAATCCCGATATGGAATTTTGCCGCAAAATTTTCCACAATCTTATAAAGGCATGAACAAGGAGTTATAATCTCTTTCACATTTTTTAATGTTAATTACAAAAGCGCTTAATAAAACGATTCCTTAAAAACTTGACAACATTTTTTATATTGTAAGAACATGCAAAATTTCGTCGGATAGGACACATTTCAAATCTAGCATTGAACTCTCTCAGTCTCTTTATTCGTAAATATTAACTCTTAAGGTCACTCTTTACTTACCCAGAAATCGTTTGAATTTCAACTTCTCTTCACCGCCATGCCACCATAGAGCAAAATCTTCAGATTTGAATGAAGCATTTTTACGTTCTTTTTGTAAATCCGGATTAACAGTTCTTGGTATGAGACTCATTTCGATTTGCAAATTTTGTATTTTTTCTAAAAGAGTTCTAAAATGTTGTTAGTACCGAAGAGCTGAAAAGCAACACACGAACTGTTTCATATAACTTGGAGCAACAAGTTAAAAAAAACTATTTAGTCGTGAGATCGTATGAGTGCAACGTAATCAGTCGCTACGCCTAGAGATAATAAAACGCTCAAAAATTTTCTCAATTAAACATTTCTACCAGTATTGCCAAAAGCCAGTAGAAAATGTACAGAATTATCAAAATAGGTGTTATCTGTAAAAAAAAAGTGGTGGCCAAAGTCCCCAAAAAATGCACGACAAAAACAAGGACTGAGACCACAAAATGAATATTTTTAGATTTGTTGACCTACTTAACTACCTATAAATTAAAGAGATTAAAAAAATCATATACTTTTTAACGTACCGCCTTTGAAACTCAAAAAATATCAAATTGTATTCAACAGTTTCAATTTAAACTCCAAATATATGAGTTGAACTTTAAATTTTCGAAATACTTAAATGAAATTCAAAAAATACACAATTGAAATTGAACACTGGCCAACTGAAATTCAAAACACGTCAATTGAAATTTAGAACTCATCGATTTCATTTCAAAATGCTTCAAATGAAATTCAGAACACAACAATTGAAATATGAAACATACCAACTGAAATTAATACAATAAAATTATAGGTTTCGACAATTTTCGTTCGACAATTGAGTGTTCTACATCACGGATAAAAATAATTGTGAATGAGCATGTTTTTAAGCTATCCTAGAAGGCACCTAGAAGAGGTCAAGGAATACAGAATAGGTCAATTAGGAGAATTCTGGAATACAGGAAAATTGTAAGTACATGTAATCGTAGCAATAGATATTCACCTGGTGAAAAATTTTGCCTTTTCGCTTTACTATGATCAACATTTCAAACTGAAATTTTGGCTTTCAATTGTTGTGCTTCGATGTTCGCAAAGAAAATTCAAACTTGAAATGGCCTATTTTGAATTTGAAAAATAATTTTTTAGGATTTTCAAACGATTCACAACGATTCGCAAACGATATGAAAATAGTGTACAATTCAAAAATTACTTTTTTAACTATGTCTATATTGATAGCTGATAAACATGGGATTACGCTTTAAAAAAAATGCAAAAGAGAAGGAAAATTTTTATGAGAAGCCTCTCCAGCGGTGAATCTCTACATAATCCACGCCACTATATCACAAGTAGGAAAAAATGAATTAGTGGAAAAAAAGAAAACCCAGTCCGTAGAAGGTCTAAACACGTCTTTGGACAAATAAGTTTTTCTCAGGATTTTTTAAACATTTTTGCAACTTATTCGCTTTTAACAGCACCCAAAATTATTTCTCTTTTAGAAAACCTGGAACCCTGGGACTTAAACCTTACTCTTGACTTAATCTTTGAGGGCCAAGCTGAAGAGTATGGCATAGTTTTTTATTTATTTATTTTCTTTAGGGTCATTACTCATAAAGTGGATTTTACCCAAAAAGTTGTGGCGCTGCGACGCCGTTAAACTAGTTCACAAGAATTCTATAGCCGTATAGGCCGGTTTCATTTCTTAATAGAACCTGTTGCAGTCTAAAATTTTATTAAATTCGATCCATTATAATGGCTCATATGCTTTTATCTTCACAAAAGATATTCTGCTACATATGAAGAAGGTGAGTCGGCATGTTAGGTTTGAGAAGAGGACGCCTCTGCCACACTTATTTTATGAGGAACTTCTTGACCGTTCATGGTACTATGAACCGCATTCTATAGTGGAGAATATACCCGGCCCGTTATTAATTAAACGGTTATGTATAACAGAAAAAACAAACTATCGTATACTAAAACGTTGTTTTTGATTTTAAAGCACCCGAAGTCTAATTATTCACATTTTGCAACTGTATTAAATCGACATTACTTTCTGTACCAGCTGCGCCTTTACCCTGATGAACTTTCACTGGAATCGGCCAATCAAGGTTCCCACACAAATTAACAGACAAATCGTACATCGTTGACGTTCGTGGCCGTTTCTTATTCTGGAAATAAATTGTTAACTCACTAATGGTTCAACGAATTTTGTTACATATTTTTTTCCAGGAAACTCTTTTTCAAGAAACTCTTGATTTTAAGTCATTTGAACAACAACTACTCCATCATTTCATATTTATTTATGTGGAATAACTATCAGTTTAGTAAGTAAGTATTTCCTGCTATTTAATGAACTTCAATAATTAAATTTTTTTACAAGTTTTATGCAAATAAAACCGACAAGTTCGTCAGGTGCCCAGACGACACACTTGCTAAGTCGTGTGCGCATAAGGAATTTGTATAAAGAGAGAACTCCGAAATTCTGAATTGTGGCATGTAAGGGCATAACAGGTTGATCTCTCGTAATTTAAATGAGAAAGATAATAGGAATACCAAATCACATTGGTATTATATCATTCCTAAGAACTTTTGCCGAACAAAGCAAATCTCTAAAATATTTTTCAATCTTGTAATTTATCGGTAAAAATATGTCGCTTAGTTTTACCACCCGCACACCTCCAAATATTGATGCAACTATATGCCAAAACAACAGTTCACATCATGGACTTTGCCTACTAATTTTTACGACATTTGACCAGCATTTATTACATCTTCCATGGTATCTACATATACATTATACTACTGAGAAATCAGAACTTCCCTGACTATGCCCAAATTTCAAATTAAATTAGATGAATTTTTATCTCTCACCTAAGGTAAGACATTTGATATTTTTAAAGTTCGAAAATGCTTATATATTTTAGGAATTACCACTTCAATATCATCCCTAAGAAAAATTTAAAGTGCTGCATTGATGAAAAGGTGGCGACATGTGCCTTTTTTCGTTTGTAGCAGATGCACTTATAAACTGCTTCCAAAAAAGTACAGAGGGGCGCACCAACTGCATGCGCTACAGTGAGAAATTCAAATAAATGTTTTTTTAATCAGTGTATTTCATTTAGTTTTACTTATTGTATAGAAAATTCAATTTTTGTATATAGAACTAATTGGTCTTGAAGGTGGTAGAACGTAAATGCCGTCTATGGATATGCAACAACTGATCAGAAAATTATTCACAAAAAAATCTGATGCAGCCAGATCAGGTCACCTTGGGGGCCAGTCGAAAGTTGAGTTTCTGAATATTAATTTGTTTGCGAATTTTCGTTAGAGCTCCGTCATAACCGGTCTGGCTATGTGTGCAGTTCTCCATTTTGCTGGAACCAAATACTGTTGAAATAGATATGTCTACGTCGCAGTTCTGTGTAAAAAAGCAGCTCTGGTAAAAGCAATGCTGCAAGAACTTAATGACGAAAAAGCCAACATTTTCGCGAGAAAAACTAAAATAAGCTAAAAAATAAAAAAAAGGTGCTTTGTAAGCAAATTATTCTAGGCTCTTTTAAATAAGTTACTTACACTTATTGAGTTCAACATATACTTATTGAGTTTAATATATTCACACTTATTATTCTTGCTGGATAAGGCATTCATCAAAATTAAAAAAAGTGTACTCTTTATCTAGTCAACACCACTTTCTTTATTTTTTGCTATTCGATCCAATTGCTTTACAATTTTAAAACTTGCTATTATTATTTATTTCGATTATAGATCCGAACAATATTCTAAAATATTTATTTTTTAGAATTATTTTATTTTTTAAGTCATAAAAGTATCAGATTTTATTTTCTGATTCGTTTCAGATCGAACTTTTTCTAGCTATCACTAAATCAGAATCCTTGCGTTTTTATATATAAGAACGTTCTGTAAGCATAGGAATAAGAGTAGTAATTATAATAGTAATTATAATAGTTTTATAATAAACAGTGAAAATGGCTGTTTTATTTAGCATAGCAAATAAAAAATTTCAAGCAAGATTTTGGGTATTTATTCAAATGAACATATAAATAATGTTCAGGGGCGAAATCTACCAAAATGCAAACATAATCTGAATCCAAAGTCCAACTTTACCTCAAAATCCTTATCAAACAGGCCATAGCATTGTGTGGAGTTTCGAAATAAATGCGCTCCTAACCCTCAACTTTAAAAGTGATAATCTGAATCCGGAAAGCTGTATGCTTTTCTAGAATTTTGAGATTCTCTACTCCATTCGTAGAACTATTAAGATGAATGCCGTAGTACTTATTTTTAGTAGGAAATACAACAATGAAAGTTAAATCCAAATGTTGTCCTCTAATCTGGTTGAAAAAGGCTAAATTTATTGGGAGTTAAATTGCCAATACTGTTTTAAAGCACCAAAATTGTAATTTCACGTAGTATTTATAAGATGTTGCCTTCTGATGTGTAGTTACGTATACGTGGCACTAAACTTTTGTGTTACGGCATATTGACACCTAAAACGCGGATATGCAATTTCTTTTAATTTATTATAATTTTACACATTACAGTAATCAGCTAGACAATAATCGCTAAACTGTTACATTCAATATTTTTTGTTTTCACTACACAATCCTGCTATATCGACCGCGGGTTCGAATTGTAAGAAAACCGTCCGTTACTATTTGATATTTGACGGACACGTCGATAAGCCTAATAATGTTAATGTAGATGTGTCAATGTAGATGTAAGATGCGAGAAACTCTCCCATTTGTAATTTTTTAGTCCTGCAAAATTTACAAAAACAAATATTTTAAAGGAAATATATGTAAATTTAATGCCACTATAACATACCATAAATGCTGCGAGTACTCACTTCATATGGCAACATGGCAAATGTTAATTCCTTTGGTATTGATTGTGGTATTTAAAAAAAAGTCGGATTTCTGTGGTGTGAACATACAATTGTAATACCAACATGGTGGGAAAATTTTGATAAATTCGAAGGAACATCAAAAATATGTAACAAAACATTTCCACATGTTTAAAAAATATTGTTTTTTTTTTGTAAAAACTAGTCGTGCGTAGACGTTGTGTAAAAATTGAAGACGTGTAGTTTCTACATTGAAGTCATATAAGATTAACATTAACATTAGATTAACATTCAAAAAATGTTACATTTTTATGTTCATTTCCGGAAATAGAAAATGCTGCACTTAAACAGGGGACAAGAAAACATTTTTAAAGTGTTGCACACTGACAATTCAATTTTTTTTAGAAGTCGTTACCATAAGCACTGATTTCGCTAAATGCAAACCATCCCCCTTTGTTATTCTTATTCTTCATATATTTAACATACTTTTAATTTCAGATTTGGGCAAAATCGTCAGATTTGATGAAAAAACGTTTGACTTTAATTTGCTATAAAATCGATGCCTATCGGATTACTCAGGGGATCAATTTGTTTAAAAATAATTGGTGTTTTTATTGTTTCCAAAAAAATTTGTTTTCGCAGACAATCGGAATGTCCAAAAACAGCGATTTCTTTTTTTTCAACACAGACCTCAAACTGCCAACAAAAAAAAATGTGACGAACTGGAAAAGATTTAAAAGCGACTTCAGATTTGGGATTATATTCATGCTTAATTGGAAAAAATAACATAATTCATAACATAACGCGATTTTAAAAAATCGGTGTTATGGGAATTTGCTATAAATTTAGAAATAGACGGTATCTTGAAATCGCGCTTAGACGAAAAGTTGTCTCGCAAAAACCGACAAATCAATACATCATTTGAATTCGATGAGCACACATTTTTTCACAACCTTTTAGAACTGCGCTATATTTCTTAGAATATATCAAGCATTATAAAACGTTTTGATATGATTGAATGTGATTAAGTAAAACTCACAGTAAAGTTGGATCAGGGTACTTAATAAGGTATTCAATATCAAATGTTTGTCAGGAATTTTCGGATAAATTGCGATAACGCATATTGTCAAGTACTGAAATCGTATATAAAAAACGTTGAAACCGTGGTATTCACACTACAGACAGTAACGGTATCTTCCGAAGTTAAGCAGTTTTAACTTGTTAAAATGTCATGCAGTTCATAACAAAATTGACCCTTTTACTGGGTATAGCGGTGATCTCTGTATACATCTGCTCAGCCATGCTTTTTGAAATTGATCCGAGTACGGATACCATACCCATGGCGTTGACGTCGCCGAACTAGATCGCATTGTGGAGAATCCTGCTAGTAGTCTAGATATTTCTAAGCCAGAAGGAAAACTTATAATATTATGCTTATTTCGTAAACATGTTAAGTAGTTCAAGTAATTTAAACATTTCTCAGTTCCTTCTCAATAAAAAAAAAAACTTTAAGTAATTTTAATGATTATTAAACCTCAAATCAAAGTTCTTTTCTACAGAAAAATTCAACTGATTAGAGAACTATGATGGAAAAAGCTCAATTTGATTATAAATAGTTAGCACTAATGCAAAGAAAGCTTCAGTTTTTTTGGGGTCTTGATTTGGATGGAGCTTTGTGGCCTGGCTTCATAGTTGGCCAGCAAAAATGCATTTATGATCTACCGAAAATACACTTGAATAGGCTGTATCTCTTAGTTCCATAACTTAACATTATTTGTACTCATTTTAGTGCGGTTCCAGGTGACCGCTGCCAATCCCAAACGACTGCAGAACAACAATATCCCTCTTTATGATAACAGAACTGCGGATGTCAATGACCTTCGGGTCGAGTTATTTAAGACCATGCACAAAGAACTGTTTTTGCGCTTTTCACATTTGCGATGTTGATACCGATAATGTTTGTGTCAATCTTTTAAAGGACGATGCATATTGGATGAAGTCATGTATAAGAAAACGCAAATAGAAAATACCTCTTTTGCTTCTTTTGTAATAATAGTATCATTTTATATCGAAATATCTCGGAAACATTTGCATTTGCGATATGTAATAAAAAATTCTCTTCACGTGATTTTGTTAAAATTTTAGTATAAAAATTTATTTTTGCCACAATAATGACAAACCGACAATGTAATGTGCTGAACTGTTGAATCAGTTCATAAATCCAAATCAAATCCGGGCACGATTGCCTATTATTCGATGGGAGTCCAGGAAACAAATGTGACAATCGTAAAAATCTTTATGTACTTCCTTAGGAAGGGAATGTAATATTTTACTATCTTTTATTTAAGAGCTGATGTACATGTAGTGGTATCTATATGTAAATCAAATGTAATCGAAATTCAAGATCTTATATTGACTCGTGTATTTGTCTATGCCAAGCAGTAGCGGGATATTTTCACTATTTTCAACTTTTTAGTTCATTTACTCCCAAATATGAAACAAAATTATGTTGTTTGTCTGATGAACAAACTTTAACAAATTTTTGCTTGTTCATTTATATCCTAAAATCACCATTATTATTTGTGGCATCAGCACGTCTGTCAGACTGCGAGTTAATGATTGGTTCAATTAGATTCCAGCAAAATTTAGTACAATTTTTTAATTGATACGATTTCGTATAAAAAATATTTAGATGTATTTATATGTATATGTATATTCGATATATACATATTTATATATGTACATATATTTGGTCTACTTTACCATCAACCATTATTAAATATTCATGACACACTAACAGAATGAACTGACAAATTTGTACTTATTAGCGGATAATCTGGGAAAATATTCTAACAAAACATTTCCCAATTTTCTCCAAAAATTTGTTACTGGGTCATCCCCTCAAAACGAGCTCTTATTTGATTTCAACATTGTTTCTCTCGTGAAGAATGTTGCGTGGAAACCATGACTCTGTATATTCTTTAATAATGTCTAGGACATTTCTTGCCTTCCCCCTATCGATTATTTGTCTCAATCCAAATGGAACGGATAGTATTTTGCCAAATTATCTCACCTGTGTATTCATTCACTATTATATTATAATTGGCCAGATAAGTCATCACATCTGATTGCAGTGCAACTCTATCTCCAAATACTAATGCGATTATTATTAGATTAGATTACCCAATCCTAGAACAAACATTGTCAATTTATGTGGACATGGAAAAGTAATTAGCATACTGTCTTAGCTTTGCTATTTCAGTAAGAAAGAAAGTATTACACAACTTTTCTCAAGCTTATAAATAAAGCTAGGTACTATGTCCTATTCATGAATAAAAATTCCAAAGGACATTGTTTTCTTGTGAAAAAATTTGGATTCATTGCCAGTGAAATAGGGACAACTTATGTTTTTACGTTAAAATATATGTTTGCTAATATATTTTCAAAATGGTAGAATTGTGTTTTTTATTACTACTTCATTTCTTAATTTAGATAATTTACATTACGCTGTAACAATGGAAGTTACTCCGATTTCAGTGTTGAAAACCAACAAAAAGGTTTGGTGTTGCCACTTATAAATATTTAACCCGCTAAAAAACATAGTACTGTGTGGTGGATAAATTTAGCTTTCGCGACCATTTTTTTATTTGGAGTTTTTTTATTTATTTGCAGTTTCATAGCTTAGTACTAGCCCTTAATATAAAAATAATGAACCAAATGGATATTTCTGAAATATGTATATGGTCGTGGAAAATAGGTCTGTGAAAGTCGTTAACGCTCTTACATCGCTTAACACTTCAATGGTTTTTTTTCCGACTGGGCTAATTTTTCAACACTTTTAGTTTCATCTCCTTCACTCATCAATCTCAACCCTAGGTGTAGTAACCAAGTTTCGTTTTTTTTCTTCTTTTTTTTTTTTGAAAATTCATCCACCTCAATTTGATGAATATTCATAATTTTCCGCTACACAGGGCAAATTTTTGCGAATTTTTAATTCATCAAATAGAGTTATTTTTAAGAAAGTTTTAGTATATTTAATATTTTTCAGATTTAGCGATTTTATTTGCGCCTGATCAAATGCTTTGCTGACAAATAATGAGGAAAATTCCAAGAACAGCGCACCAATGATGCTACAATAAGAAATTCAAATAACATTTTTTAATCAATTTATATCATTTATTTAATATTATTATTCTTTTTTTTATTGCATAGAAAATTACATTTTATTTTATATAACTAATTGGTTTTGAAGATGATAGATCGTGAATGATCTCTATGCTATGTATGAATACATATGCGACACCTGATCAGAAAATTATTCATTGAGGGATCGCCTCAATTATTGTTTAAATTAAAAAATTAAATTCCTTGGTTTCCTTTTGTACAATTCTTGTTTGAACCAAATGCCTTCAAGTTCTCGGTAAAACAACTTCTTCAACATCTATAAATGCCGGTCCCCATGGACAGTGACATTATGTTTGTAGCACAATTCGTGCGCTGTTTTGTATTTGGACAATTATTAGCGACAGGTTAAAAATGTGCAAACTAATTCCATACATACTTAAATACATAATACATAAGAAAAAAGAAAATATTTCATGAATGGGATATACGCACTCTGTTCTAAGACTCGCTGAACGGGACCGTCGCACCCCGGTCGGTCACATTAATAGATACTTATTGTAGAAAATAATTTTCATTGCAAAAGGCATTTAAACAAACCTTAACATATAATATTTACTTAACTTAAAATGTAGTTTCATATTTCACAAATATTAAAATTAAACTCAAAGGATATCTAGCATTTTTAAAAAAACTTAGAACAACAAGTAAAAGTTTCAATATAAAATTGTAATTTAATCCTACAATAAACAAATTCCCTTGCATTTCATAAATAAGACATGGGAGAGCTTTTCACATTCAGTGAGCTTAGACGCATTCTGTTTTTAGACTCATTCAACGATGAGTTTGAACGTCACACATTGAGAAGCATTTACAAGACTTGTCGATTTTACTTGACTACTCGAAGTGTTCGCCGGACACATCGAGGTAGCTGCCGCTCAAACAATGATCATGCGAACGACAGTCGCGTGTACTAACCATCGTGCCACGTTCGGTCAACAGTTTAATCCTATATATAGATCAGAATCTAAAATATTGGTACGAGTATAACGTATACAACACCTCTTCCTAAATACCTATATAATATTACTCAATACAATAACGGAAAAGACCCATTGATTGTTGTATAATCGGCAGGGTTTTGTTGGCTATTGTCATTACTAATGTTACCAAAAAATGTCGATTTCTTTTGGACCAAAGTCCTGACTGAGACATGACCCATCTGGAAATTTCGAAAAAAAATATTTTTTGATATTGAACCGATCTACAAAAAGTTGACGATAAGCTGCCAATGATCCAGCAATAAGCTAGAAAATGTTATTGCTTTTTGTTATGTTATTCTTATTGTTATTGGTAACGTTACCTGTGGCACATTGAGGTCAATGATATGAAAAACCACTATTTTTAGCGAACAATTTTGCTCTTTTGTGTTAAAAGTCTAAACTCATCTTCCCGGGAATCTGATTCTTATCTCACTTTATAGGACGTTTCATTAACAAAGTTTAATATAATTGTTTTTATTTTTATTATTTTATTATATTAATGGACGCGAAATCTTCAGTGAATGAAGACAAAGCGCACACAAAGTCAAGCAACAGTAGTTGCTTCTAACAATTTTTTTACTCCCTCCATAGTTCGTATTTAGTGTCTCAAAATTTGTAACACTGCCACATCACAATGGGGGGATTGTTATCTAAAGATGCTGAAGGAGTTTTTTGTCCAAAACTGCGCCGAAAACGTATACATTTCAACAGCATTTGGTTCCAACAAGACAAAGCAACTGCACAAGTAGCCAGACCGGTTATGGCGGAGCTCCAACGAAAATTCCCAAGAAAATTAATGTCCAGAAACTTCATTTTCCATTGGACCCCAAGGTTACCTGATCTGACTCCACCAGACTTTTTTTATGGAGTTATGTCCAGCAAGAGATGTACAAAATGACACCAAGGAATTTGAGTGAATTGAAGCAGTCCATTAAAACAATAATTGAGGCGATCACGACTTCAGCCCTTCAGGCCGCAATGAATAATTTTCTGATCAGGTGTCGCATATGCTTGAATGAGCATGGGGATCATTTATGGTCTATTATCTTTAAAACACAATAGTTATCTTCTATCTTCTATCTATATATATAAAAATCAATTGCTGTGCGTTAGTCTCGCTAAAGCTCGAGAACGGTTGGACCGATTTGGCTCATTTTGGTCTTAAATTATTGGTAGAGTATTCCGGAAGGTTTAAAAGGTTTTATTTGAAGCGATAGATGGCGTTGGAGATGAGATTTTTGCAATTAATTTTTTTTTACCACATGAACATTTTGAAGGCAAAACAACGTTTGCCGGGTCAGCTAGTATAAAATAAAATTAAATTTTCTTTGCAATAAAAAAATAAATGAAATACATTGATTAAAAAAAAAAGATATCTGAATTTCTTATTGTGGCACAATTGCGCCATGCGTAGTTGATCTCCAAATAGGCTTAAACCAAGCGATACCCCTCACGCGACTTAAAAAAACGATACATTAAAAATATGAACTATTTTTCTTTTGTCGAATAACCGAAAGTAAGGTTTTCTAAAAAATGCTCTTTATGTACTTAATTGACACTGCAAATTATTGCAAAATTAAATAATATTCCACTATCAGATAAAAATGTTTCATAATTTCTACAATTTAATAACTTTCGTAATTAAGATACAGCAATGAGTTGTTCAACACTATAAGCAAAGTACTTGAAAATATTTATAAAACAAAATTAATTAACTGACCGTCCCCCATTCAAGTGTTTCCCACAAAACCTGATAAAAATATGCAGTACAACGCAAACTCTCCAACAGCAGAACTATAAAAATGCACAAAAAGTTGGGTTGGTGCAATAGTAATTCAATCGCACTATCTTGTACAGTTAAGCAACCACAACTTGTTAGCACATCATGCATCTCATAGCGAAATTGGTCCTTCTAACGTGTATAGTGGTGATTATTATCTCCAACTGCTCGGCAGTACCCTTGGATATTGATCCTAGTATAAAAACTACTGTTGCGGAGAATCCTGTGGACATCCTAAAGCCAAAGGGAAGATTTTCCTTGTCGTGTTTCTTCTGCCTGACCGACTGTTCGTGTTAAATGTTCACATAAATATAAAATATATAAATAGAAACATAAAACAAAATCTGATCGCGATCGTTTTTTTTTTTTTTGATAGAACTAGTTTTTATTAGAACTATTTATTATAATTATATCAGCTGGTATTGGTGGACGGATGTCTATTTTGGTATCCGCCTTAGCTGCGTCCTTGCTTGCTACTACGGGAGATCATCATTAATCATAAGTTTTCATTTACTTATGCCCACTGGACGCAGTGGTATAGAAATTGTTTTTGACCAAAGATGCCTCATTGAGAAGCTTGACAGTTTACCGCCTGTATTAAGGCCGTTCATAAATTTTTATTGAGGGTTTAATAATTAAATTTTTCTGGTAAGAATATTCTTCAAACCTTCAATAAACTATTACGAACAAGGCCCTTAAAGTTTTTAATTTCCTTTTTGTTTTTGAATTTTTAGTCGATCTTCGACTGGATATACATAAGTGTTTGTTCATAAACCGATTCAAGGTAATTTTTATAATTTTACCTTTCATTGATGATTAAATTTTTTAAGACAATTAGCTCAAATTTGTCTGCGCATTAGCTGGAAAGCTGTAAGATACAATAAACATATATATCTATAAGTTTTACCGGTTATACTACTTTCTCAAATCGAAATTTGAGATTGAAAATGACTCAAATCTGCGCCCGTTCTGTTTCTCCCACACAAAATAACAAATTTGACAAAAACCCCTTGTATACGAATAGATTATAAGATTATCAACCGATTAATGTAATTCACGATATGGAATGACGGACTCGACGTGATTTAATTTTTCACCTTTAACTTCTTAACCGATTTGTTTACAATGTGACCAGTCATTCTATTGTGTATCGTTTAGTATAACTAAAAATTTGGAAGCAGTTTGCCTTAAAACTTCAGATATCTCTTCCAATACGAAAGGAACATCGGTAAAGCTAATTTCTTGTAAAATTTCAACAGTCAATATTTTAGCCCGTCTAAAATCTTTGCACACATACAAAAAACCGCATTAGAATACAATTCTGAGAATACCTTATGCTCTATTTAAAAGTATAAAATAATAATTTTGACATTTCTGCTCAGGCTTTGTAAACGAAAATGTCATCTGAATCTGAATCGGCGGTTATCGTCCAAATTGGGCGGATATATAATATATTAACTATTTCGGAATATTTCAATTTGTCAAGTACAAGTTTATCAAAGCAACTTCCTCGGCGCTTAAAAAAGAAACTGTTGTAATATCTCACATATCTTATGAGATGCAGGGGCATTTTCAGTGTCTGTTAGGCTTTTCTAAAATATTGCCTGTAGAAGAGTATATATAAATAGCCTATTCTATGACCTAACCTCTACATTTTGAATTATTTTCTCTTATTCAACAATGGATCAGAACGTAGATGTTTATTTTTAAAAATGATCTTTAAACCAGTATAAAAATTTCAGTCAGGTGAACTGAATGTATAACGTCGTTTGTGTCGGAGCAAAAATTTGGGGGTTGCCATAAGCCACGTATTAAATTAATAGACTTTTTCTCTTAAAAAAATAAAAAAATGCCCATAATAAATAATAAAATAAAGTGATGACCTTCTGAAGTCCTCCGCTTAGATGGTAAATCGTCCAATTTGTATAGCGTTATCCATTAAGACACACATAAAGCTACGATTTCGATGAAACTTTTATTTCATTATTATGCTTGGACCTTGCCATTATGTACGAAATACAATGTTATATAAATGACCGCCTCAGATTTGGTTACAGCAGTGGATCTTTTTGCGGTAGTTTTCAAAAAAATACGGCCCAATAAGAACTCCAAACCATATAGCGCGCCAAACAATCACTTTTTCCGGATGCAATGGCTTTTCCATAATCACTTCTAGGCTCTTCAAACACCATATGCGACAATTTACTTATTGACGTAGGCACCGAGCGAGAAATGAATTTCATCGCTGAAGAAAATTTTATTCGATTGAAAGCCCACGTTTGAATCATCATTTTTGTAGCAAGTTTTATCTATTGTTACCATATTTGTAATTGGCAAACCTTTTACAAAATAAATAACACTTCAGATGTCAGTTAATTAACAGCTGATAGCCTTGTCAAACCGGCTGTTTCGAAACCACTAAATAAATAACCGTATATGTCACTCGCAGAAGTAAGTTCACTAAATAACGTAAGCATGCTAAATTATACAGAGTTTAGCGCAATTGAATAAACGATATGCTATGCTGTGTGATGGAACAATTTAGACTCAAATGTGCTGTTATTGCATATATCCCTTTCCTATCTCGTCGAAAATGTGTTAAAGGTACAGTAAATGGAACTGTTACTTCGAATTCGATCCATCAAATATAGTCGTTAAGTAATAATTGGAAAACATTCTGTTATCTCTATTATTTAATATACTAATAAAAATGCATATCATTTTTCTAGTTATACTTGAAAA
The DNA here is from genome assembly GCA_019455685.1 of Philornis downsi. Lineage (NCBI taxonomy): Eukaryota > Metazoa > Arthropoda > Insecta > Diptera > Muscidae > Philornis > Philornis downsi. The sequence goes on from JAHXMU010000060.1 coordinate 1,131,477, forward strand.
CGTTATTGTAAAATAATTGTCAACAATTATTATAAAATGAATGTCAAGTGAAATTTCATAAAATTTCTAAAAACACAGCGATTTATCACCTTGCTTTTGCCACCTTCACACTTTCATCATCAGTTCATCTGACTGAAAACCGGGCACTATTTTTCAAAAAGATTTTCTTTTCTAATCGATAATTTTTCGACAAATATCATCTTGTTATACGTGAAAGCAGTGCAGAAATTATTACCAGAATAGTTAAACCCACGTTTTACAAACATCAGAAATTAATGCGATCGAAGTTACTGCATCCTACTAATTTCAAAATACGGAGCACAAATTGAATTTCGGATGAATCGATCAATTAATATGGGAGGTACCAGAAAGGATGTGGTAAAGCAACCCGTTTATATTCTCGGGCTCTGCTTTAATCAACTTAACACTATACTCGTATAGATTAACCGGTCATTTGTTTGGCCGACACAAGAAGGGGCAGGCTAATGTGGTCTATTTTGATTTTCAAAATTAAGTTTATGAGTCGCAAGATATGTGTATTATAATGTGAAATAATGGAAGATATGAAGCTAAGAGTATACCTATATAGCTTAAATCTATCATTTGTATAGTAGGTACCGAAAGAGGCGGGGCCATGCAGTCTATTTTCATTTTCGGAATTAACTTCATCAAACGCATGATGTGTGCTATATCTTTTTGAAAGATATCAAGCTACAAATATATAGGTCAAATCGCCAATTTTGTATGGGAGGCGTGATTAATCGGTTGGCGTTGGGAGTTAGAGGGGAAAAATGTGTAGGTCAATTTGTGTGGGATGTTCCAAAATATTATATAATATGATAAGTTTTAAGGTGTATCCAGGCAGATAACCAAGCTGACGGATATCACTCAAACGACTTAAAAAATCATGAAACACATTTGGTCAAAAGATACTTGATGCTTTAAACGATATCATATGTGCCAGTAATTATGACAATGGTCCAAGTACCCTTTAATCAATGTTACACATAATCACACATTATGACGCAAAAATTTAATCTATTTCGATTGGAAATCAACAAGAAAAAAGATTGAAATATTTTTATGAACATTTTTTGTCAAAAAATCGAAATTTGCGGTTGGTTTGGAAGTTCGACTTTTAAGACCACACCCAAAACAATTCCATGTTCTATTACAGTATTAAAGACTAAAAAAAGTTTCATTTCATTTAATTCATTTTACAAGATTGCAATTTTTAATAGTTTTTTTCGTAATAAATAACGCGTTTTATTATAAAAAAAATATAGTTGAACTCCTACATATAGTATTTTTTATATAAATCAAAAATTAATTTCCAGTTTCTGATCATATTATTATGGTTGAATGATCTCAAATATTTGTGACGAACTGGAAATATATTCGACAACGGCGCATGTACATCTTTCTTTTCTTTTTCGCTGCTATGCTGGCTTACAAGAACAATAATTGTATATTTTGAAATAATTATAGTCTTCCTATTTTATGCGAAATATTCAGTTCTTCAATTTCAGTCTTTTGGTGCAGGCAGGTTAATAAAATATTTAGCTGGGATATTTAGCAAGGGGACAGGGTGGCTTTTGCTGTTTTCTTTCCCTCTGCTTACAAATTTTCAAATTTCTTTGTTTCCTTCCAAATGCGTGTCGCTTGGACTACTTTAACTTTTTTTTTTCAATTTTCAAAAACTGATTTTATGCAATGAAAGGTCGTAAGATAACAATATAAAACATAGCACAGTGTTTCGGCTAGTACAAATTAGCGGGACAAAATTATTTTTTCACTTATTTCAATTGTTTATGTATATTCCAGGCAAATTAAGCTATTTTAAGAAAAAATTTACCGCGTTATTTTTTTTTATGAGCGTGGCTAAAATTCTGCCTCTAAATTAGTCAGCTACGCAGACATATTTAAGTACTACTCGGGAACGACTTGTCAGATTTTTATAAATAAAACATTAGTAAATGCGTAATAAAATTTTATTAGAGTCGATTGAACGTTATTTTATTGCATCTTTTACCGTTATTTAGAAATTAATGGAGAGAAAAAATTTTTTTTCGTGTAAAATTCAATACAAATTTATAACGATAGTACCCACATTTATTAATTTTCAAAATATTATTTCTTTTCAAATAAAGTCATACAATATCAATTACCTACAAGTTTAAGTAGACTTCATAAGTACAAGATGTACGAGCAAAAGAAATATAACTAATATTACATAACTTATATACTAAGGCATGAATTAAAAGCAACTGCAATACAAAATATTATATGAAAAATAGCTACAATACAAAATATTTAGACCTGCTAATCGGCATCAGATGAGTCGTCATCACTACTCTCCCAATCAGAGAGTTAATAATCCTCCTCATTTAATTCGAGATGATGACTTACTGAGGGTGTTTCGGATGGTAATGAAGGTGGAATAATCAATTGCAGAATTTCCGATGGCAAAGAAGTAAAGTTTCTTAGCGGTAATTCTCTGTACGAGTTGATAGCAGGATCAGACGTAATTAAAAACATTCTCAAAAGATGTGTATTTGTGGCAATACGTGACCGCTTCCTGGTGTGCCGGCTTCTTCGGAGAGTTGTCCAATGGGAAGAAGAAAGTTCTTTATAACTTCCGCACTGTGCACAAAAATGTTATGCACAGTAACAGGCACGGAATATCACGAATACAGGTCAATGTGTAGTTTTCTAGTATCAGCACAAAACTTTTCGAATTCTGTATAATTTATATCATATCCTGATGACAAAGTTCTTAAAATTACATGAAATCTACGAATAAGGTTTACGTCTAATCTTGTAATTTCGCTGCTCAATTCAGCTTTCGCAAAAAATGTACGTGCCGTGTTCCAATCGTTTGTATTACCATACCCAGGTTTTGGTTTATCTACAATGAGACCCATTCGATCTTTAAACACTTTTCGTATCTCTTGTGAGCATTGCTTCACAATAGCTTTGTCGTTATCTCCCCTGACTTGCCACTTTTTGATTTCTAAACGATAGCTGATATGAAGCAAACATTCAAACGTGCGGATCCATGCATGTAAAGTAGATAAACCAAATGCAAGGCGTTCTTCGTTGCTGCGGAATTTCTTTGACTCTTCGTTCATAGTAGACGGTGCCGCACCGCAAATATAACACCTTTGTGTTGAAGTTGTGTCTGTTAGGGCATTGCACACTTTGCCGTCAGTCATTGTCAGCAACAAATCGTGTTTAACAGAGATTTGAGATCCACCAACATTACATAATGTTGAATGAAGCTGACTTATTTCATCTAAAATGTTAGAAGTTTCTACTTGCTACTAATATGAACGAGGTAATACACTTCTAAAGACTTCCGTCTAAGCTTCAACTAATCGTTCAGCCGTTTTATCCAAAATCGCCTGAAGTTTAATTTCAGCTCGGGATTCAGTCACAAAAATATATTCATCAGAAGGACAACAAGAAGCTTTGGACTTCCCTAAACTATAAAACGGTAGAAACACTTGGTGTCCCGCTTTTATTGACCACTTTCTTGTTTGTTTATACGAATGAGAATTCGATTTCGAGTCAACATAATAAGCTAAAGCTTCGTCTAGTGTTAACTGCCGACTTTGATCAGACCACTTATTCCTTTCTCTAGTTTCATTGGCGCTGACGTTATGAATCTGTTTCGGTACACTTCGATTCCCTCCTTTTCGAGTAGCTAGCTCAGCCGCTGTAACGAGTTCACTTGCCCTTCGCGATTCCAAAAGGTCTTTCACTCTCCGTCTTTTCGCTTTTATTGATGATTTTCAAATGATTTTCTGGGTCGCCCTGCGGTGAGAGCCGCTGATGATGTTGAAGGACATATATTCGACTGGTTGACATACATCTTTATTTCTAGTCCGGATCCCTCTAACCAATCTTTATTTTTTTCAGAAACGTTTCTTTGTTACACTTTAAAAAATCCACTTTTCATTGAATTTTGCTGAAAGGCTTGATATTTTCATTTTGAGTTTTTTCAGAGAATCATCTGAAATATTAGACATATTGAATTTTTCACTTATATAGTAAAAAATTCCACTATTCCGCTGTTTTGTCACGTTTTAACCATTCTTCAGAAAAATCCATTTTCGTTATAGTCACGACTCGCTCTAAAAAAAATTAAATAATTTTACTTTTGGGCCATTTCGTGGTCTATAATATATATGAATCTTTGCATGTATATTATAGGTACTACATACAAAAAAATCTAGCTGGATATATGTGAATAAAAAATGTTGCTACTCTTTAAAGTTTGCACTTAATGTAAAATTTGCTAGATTTATCTATGCACTTACAAATTGATATTACTCTATAACTAGTACATACCTTGATCAGAATATTCCATCACAAAAAACTCGTTTCGCTTTTCCATCAATTTTAAAATATGTTGTCACAAGTGTGCATAAAATACAACTGAATTGTAAATGAAAATGACCCCTCTTATAAAGCTACTTTGCCCACTTGATAAGATACCTTAATAAAGTAATAAACGTATTAATTTTTTAAATTCCTTACCTGCGGGGTGTTGTTGGAAATTGTGTCATGAATTTTGTCCCGCTAGCATGTTCTAGCCGAATCACTGTGCGTAGGCTGTAACTCAGTATACCTATATGTTAGATATTAGATTTGGATCACTATCACAATTACTGACACACATAAACCTTCATTCCTCTAGGTGAAGGTATAAAAAAACGGTGCCGCTATCTAAAATTGGAATAAATTAATTTTTTGGAAAATTCCATAGCCTACAAAATCGGCATCGATTTTCGTTTTGTGACCTATTCTGCCGTGTCAGTGTACTTTATTCCTTGTCCGCTCCATGTACTGCAATGTTGCCGTTCTGTGCCCAAGAAATGAAGTCAAATTCATACTGTTAATTGTTAATTAATGTGTCTCCTTCCCTTTTCCCCGCATTTAAATGAATTTTTTCCAACCTCTCCTGAAATCCCTAATCCTTCTGTTATCTTTTTCTCCAAAAAACTTCCCCTTTCCATTCTTCCCATCGTCTAAAAATTCCCTCGCCATCTTAGTCTTAAAGTTACTGTTTTAGTCTTTGTAAGCCTTCCGAAGCGATAAAATCGATAATAAACCCCCCCGATAGAATTCTAATATTTTACATACAGTGGTTTTATTCAGGATGGCGCAAGGATTATATTCACATACTTTTCCTTTTTAATATGATCAACCGCCCATACCATGCAAGGGAAAATTGCGATCATTATTGATTTTGCTCTTTCAATATTGTGTAGTTTGTAATTTGTGTATTCGAATGACATTTGGCATCCCTAATCTTGTCATTTGCCGGTCAAAAAAAAAAATAATTGTGATAAAGAACATACATATGAGCAACAACAGCGACAGTCGATAAGAACGTTTAAGAACAACAACAAATAAGAACAACAATCGTCAATTAAGAAGGATACGGCAACATCAACCCAAAGGGCACCTGTTATAAGTACAGGAAGTTGGAACAAATATTTCGTTCGGCGGTGAAAGTGCATCTTTCCTAAGAGACGATAAGGCCTACGACCACTAACAATCGTTCGAGGTTTCTGTCATTTCACTTATCAGCCGCTATTCAAACAAAGCGAAACATTTTGCGAAGAGAGACACGATTAATAAAGATACGGAGCAAATACTACCAACCGGATAAACGCAAAAGGTTTGCTATCACAATTGATTTTTCCTCCGCCTCCATCTCATTCTGTGTTTGCTTTGTGAATTAAAAGTTTCATAGCTAACTTCATCAGAGCACACATGCAGAGAGAGAGAAAACGAAAATGAGCAACATATTTTGGAATAAATTTAGATTTTTTATTGCGCTCGGTTTCATTGTTCTATCAACCATGTCTGAGTCGAAGTCTGTCACCGGTGGAGGCTCCACTGCCTTCTGTACCAAGGATGATCGCTGCACGGAACCTTACAAGAATCGGGCACGTTACGACAATTACCGCATTTACAATGTTGAATTTGCTACCGACGAGCATGTGAGAATATTCCAGCAATTGGAGAAGCAAAGCGATAGTTTGGCATTTATTGGTCACGCCCGTGAAGTGGGTCAGAAATTGTCCATACTGGTGGCAGCACATAAAGTGGCTGATATAGAAAGTCTATTGCGACATTATGGAGTGAGCTATCGCATTTTGGTAAGAATAAAACTTTAAAGAGAATTCATACACATAATATAAAACGTTATGCGGATTGGAATTTGAATTAAGAATCTCACTATTCGTCTGCCAAATCTATTGTTCCACAAGCAAAGTAATTGAAGGAATAAGCAAAACGTACTGTGTAGACCAGATTGCTGTGTACACAAATGTATGATAGTCAGTCTATTGATAACCAATTGTGGAATCAGCTGTCCCACTTGTCAGCTGTGTAGTGAGAAAAAACAACTTTTTTCATTCAATTTGCTCAACATATGTATATGTTATTTGTGGTCAGTGTCTGTGACAGTTAGTCCCCGGCACGGAAGCAGTTGATGAGATTCAATATACATATGTATATTGTATGGTATTGTTTCTATTGCACAATTCCTGCCACCAACCATTTGGTGCTCCTAGAAACACTGTAATTGGTCGTCATTTTAATATATCAAATCATGTACAATCATGTGTTTTAGTTCGACTCGATATTGTAAATTTATTATATTTATATTTTATTAGAAATTGTACCCAAATTTGAAACGACAATTCATTTCATAAATTGATTCGTTTTTTTACCTGGAACGAATCTAGAAAGCAACGTTAATTCGGTTTCTCTATCAAAACATATTGAAACAGATATTTTAATTAGAAAACGGAAATACTGTTTTACGCAGTTCCAGTGCTTAATTTGATTCAGAAATGAAGTCAAAATTAGTTTCAAAAGCCCGGTGCCATGCTACGAAGGAGTTAATCTGAATCTGAAATTAAATCAAAAGTAGTTCCATTCCCTGACAAAGAAAAAGGTCTGGTGCCAAACTACGAAAGATAAAAACAGTTAAAATTATTTATTTCCTTAATTTCTAATACCAGGCTCTTAGAAGTTTTGGCAGCTACTCAAAAATTTTGTCTGTTTTTTTTAATTAAATTTTTTTTAAATACAAACAAAAAGTTTCATAAACTGAATCAGTGCCAAAATTGTGTCTAATTTCATTTTGGGTGCATGAATTAAAACCAAAATTGTTGGCTATTTTGGGTATTGGACTTATGAAACAGAAACAAAGTTCAATACATCCGGTTGTCGGAATCAAAACCAAACACACTCAGAATTTCATACTAATCGAAAATTTCGGAATGAAATTACTTTTGGTTTTCTATGGAATTGAAATTTTTTGGTTAATTAAAAACCAAGAAAATAGGTAACAATAATTGTTTTGAAAAAATCTGTAGTCACAAGGGAAAACGAATTAAGCGGAATTAGGATGCAGGCTACTTTATTCTCTATAATTATTGTACTTATTTCGACGCATATTTGCGCTAAATTCTCATCCCAAAATTCGATAAATTTCACAAGTCATTAGAAAAAATTTTTTTTTTTGAAAAACGCTTAATATCTCAAAACGAAAAATTGGTAAGCTCAGAGAAAGTATTGCCTTTAATTTACTTTCCTAAATCTTAACATAATATTTATTTTGAAAAAAAAAAATTATACATTTTGCTTTTTCAAAATGAAATAAGTTTTTAAACAAAATGATGCCGCTGATTTTTTCGCGCAAACCACTTTTTTCTTCAAACTAAAATAAAGAGATCAAATGTTTATGAAATTCATGAGGTTCTATGCAGTAAAAGGGTACCGTATCCAAAGAAGGCACTGCTTGCGCTAAATATTTTGGAGGAACATATCTGAGCGAATATGTTTATGAATCCGATGAAGAAAACGGCAATGATGAGCCCGATGTTACTCTCCTTGTCATAGAGTAGCAAACGACCTGATAAACCTAGGACAATAACGCTTTTGAGAAGTAACAAAATCTATCGGAATTTGTACTACGGAACTATAATCAGCTTTTGATTCATTAAACTTTTTTTCCATTACACCGACCAACGATAAGATTGAAGTATTGGTTTTTCTCAAAAATTCTGTTTTTCCTGATGGTCAGTTGGCATAATTGCCAAAGATTTTCGATATAATTTATAATGTTATAGTCTTCACCTTGGGTTGTAGGAGTATATAGAAATTCTATTTGACCATTCCGAATGACAGGCCTGAGAATTTTGTATTTTTGATCTGCATTCCATCTTTGGTTCCGTTTGGTGACTGTCTCAAATACATTCTTATTATGTTATTTGGGTAAACTATTCATTATAATCAAAATTCATCTGGACCTTTATGATTTTCTCGGCAAAATTCAATTAAATCCGGTTGCATTTGTATTACGAAACTTTTTGTTATTTGAAGGGCTACAGCATTTTCTTCCTTTCTTTTCCTGTTATAATTAAATGCCATATTTAAGTTTATAACATTTAGAAGCGCTTTGAATTTTAATGATCACGCAGTTTTAATAATCAACCAGTACATCTCATCTTCCCCCTTATTACATTTTTTTCTTTACTTTTCCCCCTAGACCTACAACTTCCAGGAGAAAATCGACAAAAACTATGCTGCAGTTTTACCCATTGGCTCTGAACTCTCCAAATTCGATTGGCATCATTATTATCATTTGGAGACAATTTACGAGTGGTTACAATCAATGGCTGCTAAGTATCCCAATATTGTATCTATTCTCGATATGGGCACTAGCACTGATAATTTTCCCATCAAAGGTGTAAAAATCTCGCACAACGCTTCTAATAAAGCCATATTTATTGAATCCGGCATTCATGCCAGAGAATGGATAGCGCCAGCTGCTGCGACACATATCATCAATCAATTGTTGACTTCAAGCGATGAGAGCATTGTAAATTTAGCTAAAAATTACAATTGGATTATCTTTCCCAGTGTTAATCCTGATGGATACAGGTACACATTCGAACATGACCGTATGTGGCGTAAAAATCGCAAGTTGTTTGGTACTTGCTATGGTGTAGATTTAAATCGCAATTATCCCGATCACTGGAATTCTACGGGCAGTAGCAGCGATCCATGTCGTTATGATTTTGCTGGCCCTTCTGCAGCATCCGAAATTGAAACGCAACGTGTCATTAAATTCATCGAGGACAACGTGGACAAAGAGCAAATTAAAGCATATCTTGCATTGCACTCCTATTCGCAAATGATAATGTTTCCCTATGGCTACACTAAAGATCATATCAGTAATTACGATGACTTGAAAGAGTTAGGACAAAATGCCACTGTCGCTATTTGGAACTTGCATGGTCGCGAATATGTTAGCGGCAGTCTAATAGAGACTATTTATCCCTCTAGCGGAGGTAGCATGGACTGGGCATATACTGAGCATAAAATACCTATAGCTTATACATTTGAACTACGTGGTCCTCCAGATAGTCAAGATATGTTTATATTGCCAGCTGAAGAAATTTTGCCCACCTCACAAGAAGCTTTTGCTGCTATCAAAGCAATTATTGAAGGCGCTGCGGCTAAAGGTTATTTTAAGTGAACACTTACTTCACACTGTCATTGTATGGATGGATGACATATTTTATATCTTTGTTTTTGTCACCTTGCATTTATTTTTTATCTTTTATCTAAAAAAATCTCTTTTTACTATTTGTTGTCTGGTGCAGAATGAACTAGATAAAATAAACCTATTTAAATAATGATTACATTAGCGATATTTCTATTTGGTTATCGAAGAGGATCTAAAATAGTTGCTTAAAGTTCACTACTGAAAATGTACTTGAAAAAAATCAATTTATTGTTCAATAACATTATCATTATCAGCGATAAAAGAAAAACAATCGAAAAAAGACAATTCCACTGATTCGTTTCAAGAATTACACAAGTTTTCAGCTTGACCTCTCAAGTCAAACCTAAAAAAATTAACTATTTTTAATTTTCTGATCCGTCGAGTCCGCTATCGTTAAAAAAAAGGTTAAAGCAAACACTATGACATACGTTTTCAACTAGCTTTATTTTCCATATCAAATTTTCCACCTTGTGTCAACTTCTCTTCACTGCACTTGTAACATGGTTGCGCGGTGAAAGATGGGGATCAAATATCGCATTTATTTGCACCTCACAATCTGTAGTAAGCATTAATGAGTTTTTAGAAATGCATTGAACTGTTGTACATATTTACAATACAAACCATTTTCCATTAAAAATAACATACGATCATACAGTAAAATACTCTCGATGAGAGGAGCAAAAAATAAACGCAATGTATAGAATATCACAACATGCTTCCAACGCTGTAGATCGTTTATGATGGGACCAGCGATCACGTCGCAAACGGGTATCTGTTCACAAGGTAAACCTTTGACAGCTTTATAAAAATAACTAGAAATAAGTTAAGGTAAAATTGATTAATGCCCTTATAATTAATTTAACATACATACTCAGCAAATGACATTTTTGGTGTGTGTTTAACACTTTTCAGACCCGTGTGCCTCATATGAGGATAGTGCTTCACGATTACTCTCTCAGCTGCAGCCCTAAATGAATGCACTTTTAAGTATTCATAGTCATTTAAAGATAAACGTTCATGGTACAATTCGATGGCATGACAAGATATCTCTCTAGCCTCATAACTAAGTTTCGAAAATGATGGACTTCTTTTCAAATAGCCACTCAATGGATATCCTAAATTATTTGTGTGCCCACAACAATCCGACGTGGATAATTTCATATAACAACAGCCTACAAAGTTAAGGAATTTAGCTTGCTCGCATTTCAGAAACATGCGCATAAGAACTGCTCCCAAATCGCCACAAGGGTGCAAACCAATTATGCCAAATTTGTACTGTTTGTCTTTGATACCCAATGATTTTTCAATTGCGCTTAGGAATTCGTCTACTGGCATATCTGCTGTTAGGCAAAGTTCGACATGTTCTGGTTTTTGTCTTAATTCAAAATGTTCGGCAGTCAAATATTTACGCCATAACTTTTCCATATTTACATCCATTTCGTAAGCTTGCTCATTAAGCTGTGTTTGCATTTCCAAACAACATACCTTGATGTTGTAAGCGTAGCCTAACACACGAGCTAGATGACCTAAGCCGGCTCCAAAATCGACCACAAAATCTACTGGTACCTTTTGACAAATTCGGTTGCACAACGAGCCCATTCGTTGCAATTCATGACGTTTTTTAGGTTTAACTCCTTTAATGAAAATATGCTTCAGTTTGGGATGAGTTAACAAAGGGCTGGTATAAAGCGTTTTCTGTAAGGAGAAAAATATTTGCATATATTTCAAAGAACTGAATCAAAGATGTCATTATTCAAAGTTTGTACATTCTTCTAGCTATTTCCTTGGTAATAGCTGGAAATAATCATCAGGGGTCTCAAAGATATATTTAATCAATTAAAACACGTCCGTAAAGTCCCATCGACCGTCCGCGTGCTTTTTGGACGCCGAACTATTAATAAAGTGCTAAGATTTAACAAGAAAATGCCTTATTGTCAGGCAGGTTAGATTCGCAATTAGACAAATTCGATCCAGTAGAAAAACTTTCCCGTACAAAAATCACATCCACCACTTATTCGCTGACTGTAAGTAGTCGACAAATCCGGAAGAGAAACATTTAATCTGATCTAATTATGGGCACGGTTGTTAAAATTTACTAAAAAAAATGGATTACGCCGATATATCATTATTACTAAGTATTAGGAAAATGCATCTTTAACGTGTCCACTTATATGGCGATGGTTTAGCTCATCATCCACGACGACGAATCAGATCCAGCAGGTCAAGACATGCCACTGTATGGACGAAACTCACCCTTACATATATTTATATATATTTTTAAATATTTCATTAATTATTCGTTAATTAAAAGCAACATATGGAGACGGTCGATAATTACGTGAAAGAGACTTCATATTTATAGCAACAAAAGTGTAACAATTCTTTTAATAACCTCGCATTCGTGACGACGCTCAATGCACAGGTTTCGAAATATCAGCTTCAAAGCCAGCAAACTCAGTGGCCACACGTGTCCTACACTGTTTTTGGACAATCTCTTCTCATCCAGCCCGTAATCTAACAGATAACATAATTGTTCAGGTGGCAAATCTTCACAAAATAAACGCCAAGATGCGGGCAATTTGTTCCATTGGTTGCCAACATAAAAATCCTTATGAAACAGAAAAACACGTTGGTTTCGCTTATGTATGTAGAATACAATTTACAAACATACCAGCACATATGAATCTATCAACCAGTCATATTTTCTCACAATTTTTAAACAACTTTCTAATTTCGCCTGTAAACATTCAACAGACACGATATTCATATTTACTTCCGTCAAGATTTAACAAAACAACAGCTGTTTTTATTTATTTAGGGAGATCGTAAAACAACCGCTGGTATTACTTTGAGATGTCACTTCCAACTTTAGTATGGTACACGGAAATAATACATGTTATTGGCCAAAACTTGACAATCCATACAAATGTAAAAAAAGGTGTAAAGTTAGACACCATTTTCGATGAGAATTTTATTCTCTCTGGGCAAAAGTTTGACCTTAGGAACGTGAATAACATATTCCATGGTTCACAATAACAAATGATTTCACTTGCTGTTATTTTCGGCTATAGGTGATAAATAAAAGGAACATGGTTTAATCACTAACAGAGACGATGATGAAGAGTGATAATTCTAGAGAGACGAAATTCTCCCTTCCAAAAAGTATCCCAATTATTCGGGAAAATATGATATTTTTATTCTCAAAATATCGCCTACACAAGACCATTGTTCACGAGAACTCGAGGTTCCATTCTTAGTTCGTTACTGATTTATGGATGTAAGGGCACATTTTTTGTTGTTGTGATGTTCTATCAAAATATTTGTTTGGACGAAACAAGTTTGGGATTTGTGAAGATAACGCTACTTTTGTTTTTGCGATAATTCTATATTTAGCATGTTTCACAATAAAACGCCAAGCAAATTTATGGGTGGCCTTATAAATATGAAACGCATCACATATATCAACGATATCCTGAATAACATCACTGCGAACGCATTGGCATATGCAGATGACGTGGTCATATACGTACATGTCGTATTTGATCTATACACTGCTGTAAGTTCTTTGTAAGATAGTCTCAACATAATCGTAAATAACTTGAAATCTATAGGCCTTTGAATTCCTCCTTCAAAATCTAAAGCATAAATATTTATCAGGAAAACGAAAAAACACAATACACCTACATACATCAATCAAAATAAGACAAATCCCCATTAAATATACCAACTCTTTCAATCTCCTGGGTTTTGTTCTCCACACGAACCTGAAACCGGATGGATAAATCAAAAATATTAGGAAAAATTGCTACCACTTCATGAACATCTTTAAGTCAATATGTGTGGGGTATCTTGAGGATCGGATCCTCAAAACTTAATCAAATAGTATACACAGCGATTAGATCCAAAATTAAATACATGTCTCACTTTGTATCCACTACACCATGTCATCAACAATACGTGAGAATAAGTCAAAAGGTATTTACGCAATTTGACCCCATGGATGAGTTTATAATAAAATCAGGAACCAGAAAATACTGACGTATATCCCACATCCAAAATTCAGTCATGCATTCAATTCGATTCATAGTAAAAATATAGTTGCATTTCTAAATGTTAAAAAAGGAAAATCAACAAAAGTGAAATACAGCAAATTAGTGGAAGGCAAATGGCATAACTTCGAGAAAGTCTTTACTGATGGCTCAAAAACACCTGAACATGCCAGCGCTGCCTTTTGGTACCCTAACCTCTACATTGAAACCCCATATGCCAAAATTTTTTGCGTCTTAAATTTTCTCACACAGATGCCAAATTTCTCATGTATAAAGTTTTTTTTTCGACTGTTAACCAAATCAGAGGAGCCCATATTTCGTTTGCAATGTGAACATGGCTTTACAAGTAAAACTCTTACAATTTATGCTAAAACTATCTAGAAAGCGAGTGGCAACTCAGCTGCTCCACACAATACTGTTACAGTTGTTTTTTGTGTATTTTTACAGTTTTTCTTTGTTCTCTTATTCACAATAAACTTGCAGTAACTCGGAACATTAATTATTATTCATCGTTATTGATGGACAACTAAGATGATGTTATTCAGTATATTTTAATTCAGTCTAGTTGTAAGTCTGAGCTGACTGGATGACATGAATAGTCGTAATAGCATCCGTGTTAAAGAAAATTTTATGTTGAGAAACGTCGTGATAAGAACATTGGTGACAAATATGGAGCACTGAACTGATAAGTGTTTTAGCTTTTGGGTAATCTTTGCTCGTGCGTATGACCAGCAACTTCCATCACTTGATTTGTACTCGCTCACACAGAGAATAATCAGTCAGTGTGTTATCGTAAAAGTGAGTAAAAATACGAAATTTGAGCTTAGATTGTAGTTAGCCGCATAACAAGTAAGATCGTGTAGTACGGCAATAACAAAACCGAACATCGGTCTAAACGTCTACCACAAGTTTTTTGTTTCCTTTTTCTCATTCAAACTTTTAGTTGGTGTAAACTTCAGTTGTGTACGCGTGTGTGTGTGTGTGTGTGTTTTTTGCTTCAAAATTTCCGCATTATGCAAACGGATCCAATTGCACAAAATTTAAACAAGATGATCGCTAAAATTAATCCTGATTTACAAAAAGAGCGCAATAGTGCTACTTTCAACAATCAAGAATTCACTTTGTGGTGGTTTGGCGGCCAAAAGAAATACGATGAACGCAAAGCTTTGGGTAAGTGATTGTGTGTTGTTAATTTAATTCTGTGTTACCTTAACTTGTAATTGCATTCATTTGCCACTTCTATTGTTGTGAGCTTGACCTCAAAATTTTATGGGATTTACTGCCTGGTTTGCTGATAATTTTTTAATTTTCCGTATATGAACAATTCTCTTTGCCACAGAGTCAGCACAATCGCAACAGGTTCAAAAGCAACTGCAGTAATTATGAATAGATTGCTTGCAGTGTTTGTTGCAGCCCGAAGCCATTGCGAATGCAACCGATGCTTTTCCGCCTCTAAATATTGAACGTATTTAAACGCTCTGAGATTTGGCTGAATAGGACGGTGGTCTGGAATGGGAATAGTGATTATAAATAACACTTTGGTCGGATCCATTCTATTATCAAAGCTGTCATTATATCTGTGGTCACAACCCGTAACAGCCTAACTCGAGTTAGGACACAATTGAGTTATTAGCACCATCGTATTCAGCGTGTCTAAATTTATTTGCTCTAAGGAAGGCAATTAATCCTAAAAAACATAATAGCTTAAGTTATTTTTCTAGATGACTGTTTTGGCATAACTGCCTAAGTCAATTTAGGATTACAACAAATATAAACATTATTTTTTCATCATTGCCTAAATCAACTTAAGTTTAAACTTTATGAATTCTTATATAGGAATAACAACCTAACTCAACATGAGAGATCGAATCTGAAATATTTTGACATAGAATAATAATTTATGTCAATTTAGGCGCACTTAAAGTTTTTTATTTAATCTGGAATAATAGCCTAACTCAACTTGAACTTTTTGACTTTCTTTCGTTCAACAATTCATAATAGCCTAAGTGCCTTTTTCGATAATATCTTTTGACTGCGAGAATAAACAACTATTTTCTGTTAATAACTAAGTAAAGAAATTCGTTTCCTTGGAATCTGTAGCAAAGTTTTCCAAAAAACACCTTCTCCTGATTTTCAGTGAAGATTCAAAACTTTAAACTCCTGTACTGAAAATATTGAAAAACAGACTTAGGCTGCTATGGGTTGTGACTACAGATATAATGATGACGGTTATGAAAATTTTAAATATCAAAAGATGTATTTTTACCTGGCAAACACAAATGTTCGTTAATGTAGAAATTAGAACAACAGAGCCCGTAATTAATTCTGCCCACATCGATATCAGACTTGAATTTACTTAACCAAATTATGTTTATTTGCAAATATCGTCAGACACATCGAAGTGGCCACCGTTCGAAGTAAACTCAGCTTCGAACTCAAGACAATGTGGAAGAAATTCATTTGTGATCGGCATCACTGCATAGCAGCTTCCCATAATATAATTTCTTTCTATTAAATAAGCGAATGGAGAACACAGAGAAAGGAATTGTTGTTTGACTTTCCATGGACAAATTCTTTTCTTGCTTCAAAAATCGAATCCATCGAATCAGTTGATTTTTAAGTATCTGACCTTTAATTATGAAGGGAAGGACGCTGTGAAATTACAAAAATTTAAGCAGTTTTTATTGGAGCCGGTAAATTAATGACTGCCTTGCGGCTTGCTTTTCAATTAATAATTTACGTAATAGAAGTGTTATTTATTTTGGCAAAGGTTTGCAATTTACTAATATGCATCGTTTAAAAACCGAAGAACCCCTAAAAAAAAGTTAAAACACTGCAAAAGTGGTGATTCAAACGTGATTTTTAATTTATTGCATAAGAAGTTTCCAGAAAGCGTAATTTTACATTCTGGCTACGTCAATTGACCACTAAGGTCTGACGCCTTTAGACGTCAAAGGCTGTGTTTACGCAGATAATTCCCAAACGTATCGCCCGAAATGTGCCAAAAAGTGGTCAAAAACTACATCAAAAGGTTCCACTGCTGCAACCAATCTAGATGCAGTGACGTTGTATTTCGTAATGGCAACTCCAAGCATTATCTATATATGTAAAATAAAGCCAACTTAGGTACACCATTTTTAACTCAAGAGCGGCTGGACCGATTTTTATGAATTTTGTGTGTTTTAGATTTGTTTATGTAGAGAATAAGATAATAAGTATAAAAATATAATATCCATCAATAAAAAAATAACAGTCAAAAATAAGTGAGCCTAACAGACATAAGGTCGCAGTGAAAGTGAAACTTTTTTTATGAGTTACGTCATGTGCGGTAGTTTATTATTCTGGTTAGGAATGCCAGCGCCAAATCGTGGAATAAATTACGCATTTAATCGACAATTGGAACGGGAACGTGAATATGGCCGCCATGAATTGGACTTAGTAGCTCAAACGAATATACCCATGTTGAATCCCCAACAGAAGGAAGTCTATGATGCATTAATGAAAGCAGTTGATGATGAAAAGGATGGTTTATTTTTCCTGGATGTCCCTGGTGGAACTGGTAAGACATTCCTCATGTCACCGCAAAAACGCGCTTTGGAAGCACCTAACTGAACATTGAAAGATCTACGCAATGACTCGGGATGTTTTGGAGGCGCATTACTGTCTAGCGATTTCCACTAAACACTGCCAGTAATTCCAAGATCAACTGTTGCCGATGAAATAAACACTTTCCGCCAATCATTAAATCTATGGCGCTATGTGAAGAAACTTCAGTTAATAACAAACATGAGAGTTGCATTGCTGAATGATACATCTGCTGAAGAATTCTCTGAGCAATTGCTGACTATCGGTGAGGGTCGAGTTCCTGTCGACGAATCGGGTGGATTGATTTCATTCCCTCCAAATTTCTGTAACTCATCAAACTCATCAAAAAAGTACTTCAAACATCATTGTTAACCACAAAAATAACGAATGGTTGAGTGAGCGAGCAATTTTGGCAGCTGGGAATAAAGATGTGGATAACTTAAACTTCGTAATTCAGAATGGAATCAATGGTATACATTTGAATCTATTGACTGTAACAAACGAACATGAAGTCACCAACTATCATATTGAATTTTTAAACTCCTTGGATGTGCCTGACTTCGCTATATATATATATATTATATATGCATATATAATATATTTGTATGACAAAACAACATTTGCGGGTTCAGCTTTATGCTATATGCAGCTTTATGTGTATTTTATTTAGCTTTACTTTTGTAACCGAAAAATGTATAACCCTGTATATCTTGCAAGCGGTCCACGCAAAGATTTCTATTTCGAACCGCTTTTGTTTGTTAATGCGACAAATATCACAATCTAGCTAATCAACCCACTTAATCTAAACATGACATATATGTATATTGCCTACCGAATTCATTTATCAATATGTCGCATATTTCTCGTGCTATTTGGCATACAGCCCCATTTTGTGAAAAACAAATGTTGACCAAGTTCAGCTTTATGGCAACGTTGTGGCCATCATAATTTTCCGGTGATTCTGATCATTGTCATCATCCGAGGATATCGCCGGCTTACATACCGAAACAAATAGTGCGATTTTGCTCTATGCATTGATAGCCTCATTTATTACTTTTTGCTGACTAACCAATAATAAAATTCATGGCTGAACACTATTTCTTACAGCACAAGGATTTTTGTAATACGATTCAACAATTAGTAAGCGATGCTCACTTGTCTTTTCAAGTTAAATTGGCAACTGGCAATGCTAACTGGATATTTTTGACCTTACACATATCACATATATTGACCTTAAACATATCTATCAGCTACCGCCGTATACTCCTTTTTTTGAGTATACATATAAAATAAATGAAGTGAATGAAAAATATTGAACAATAACTATTTCCCATTGGATTTTTTATTATATTTTCAACAAAAGTTTCCTAAATGCAAATGTGACATAGTCGAATTTCTGTTAGCTTTTGTAATAAACTTTTTCGAATTTTCCTAAACAAAATGCTTACTTTTCCAAACAATATTTTTTCAGAAAAACATAGTCGCGGCAGGATATTTTAATCAGTTGTTTATTCATTTGATTTTAGGTTTTATTTGATATATTTATATATGTATATACATATATATACAATGCTTTTACTCACAAGAAAGTTATTTATTAAAATCAAATTTTCATTACTAAAAAATTATCATTATCTTCCAATAAATTGCAATGAATAAAAATGAGTATAAAAAGTCCATTTTTTAAACTTATGTATGACACTCTTTAAATGCGAATAACTTATTTACATATTCATAAAATAAACATACGTTAAGAAGGGACAAACTGGTTACAATATGTATTCAAATCTTAATCCTATCTTAAACTAAAGTATCCTGCCATTGCCGGATCTTGTTTTTGGCGAGCAGATCTGTTTATCACCGGACCAAGTCTAGCGTGTCCTTTCTTTTTAGTCGTATATGACCGGGAAAATGTTGAAGGTTTTGAGCGATTGGGTTTGAGTGGGAGGACAACTTCGATACATATGACCTGCTTATTTTTTTTATTTCCTCGGAAATATGAGGAATGTTTAAATCTTTGTGAATGTTATCATTCCTAACATACCATGGGGCACCACAAATTTGGCGCAGTATTCTTGGCTGTCTTCTCTGCAGCTTATTTATGTTAGAAGCCGATGCCGTTCCCCACAACTGGATGCCGTATGTCCATATTAGATTCAGTATGGTTTTGTAGATGGTGATTTTATTTTCCAAACTGAGAGTAGACTGGGAGCCAATAAGCCAGTGGAGTTGAGCCATTTTTAATTTCAATTGTAATTTCAATAAGGTGAATACCCAAATATTTGACATGGTTATGAACGGGTATGGTACTACCGTGAATAGTGAGGGCTGGGCAATTGTTCTGTCTAAGAGAGAATGTAACCTGTACACTCTTAGTGTCATTTACTTTTATCTTCCACTTTTCGAGCCAAGATTCTAATGTGTGTATATGAGACTGCAGTTGTCTAGAAGCCATTAATGGGCAAGTGCTAGTGCTCATGAATGCAGTGTCATCAGCGAAAGTTGAGGTTTGAATTAGGGAATGAACAGGCATGTCAGAGGTGTAGATGGTATATAGTATAGGGCTTAGTATACTGCCCTGAGGAACTCCTGCTGAAACTTTTCTTTGAGTTGAAACAGAGTCTTTCGATTTTACTACAAAAGATCGGTCCTTGAGATAGCTCTCCAGGAGCTTATGAGTATTTGCCGGTAGAAAAGAGACTATTTTGTGAATAAGGCCTTCATGCCACACTTTGTCAAAGGCTTGCGAGATGTCTATAAAGAGAGCTGAGCAGTATTTACGATCTACACCGTATTACATGGTTTGCTTCAATATGGGGGTACAACATTTGGAGAAAGATCTTTTCAAACAGTTGAGATAAAATGGAGAGTAAACTTATGGGTCGATAGGATGTAATTTGTGACAGTTTCTTTCCAGGTTTTGGGATCATTATTATTTCAGACAGCTTTCATGATCGAGGAAAGTATCCAATTCGAAGTATAGCATTAAATATAAATAAAACTAATTTGAGGATATTGTAGGGGAGTTCTGAAATCATCTTCGCTGTTATTTTATCGTGTCCAGGAGATTTATTCATTTTCAACAAGAGAACATTTTTCTTTAAGAGAGATAGACTTATTTTCATTGGATTTGTGACCATTGGGCTAATGATCGTCGGATTCACACGAGAGATTGTATCGTTAGGAGTAAATACTTCTTCCAGATGATCAGCAAATTCTTTTACTTTTTCATCACTACTCCTTGCCCAACCTCCATCTTTCATCCGTATTGGAGACTCCTGTGTTATAGGACGCTGTAGTTGCCTTGTGGCCTTGTACAGGCTATAGTTAGTGTTTTGTGTAGCTCCTAGACGAGATAAGTAGGGGGTTTCGGAGATTTCTTTTTTTTTTTTCATCCAGATTTGATCTCAGTTTTGACTTGCACTGATCGAGACGAGCTTTGAGATAGGGAGATCTGTGCTTTTGCCATCGTCTTATCGCTTTCCTTTTCTCTTCGATTAGGGATTCAATATAACATGAGGAGTCATTTTTTGTTTTAGCGTAGACCTTGTGCGGAGTTGCCAAGTTTGCGGCAGTTGTCATTGTGGTAGTGAGGACGTTGATGGCAGACTGAATTTCATCTGGTGTTTTGAGAGAAAAGTTTTGCCACAGATGAGAGCTTATGTACATCTTGTATCTCAACCAATTTGTATGCCTGTTTGGAAAATGGTAAGAGATTTCCGGGTTCAAGGGAATGTTAAATACTGTGAGAATTGTGGGGGAGTGGTCTGATGAGAGGTCGAGGGAAGGAGTAACGATGATGTTTTCTCTTGTTATGCTCTTCATAACTGCAAAATCTATGAGATCGGGGGTTTTATTGAGATCCGAGGGCCAGTATGTTGGTTCACCTCCAGACAAAACTTTTAGGCCTGAACTTGATATAGCATTCAGAAATTGCCTGCCCCTGGGGTTGACGAGTCTAGACCCCCCAGAAGGAATGTTTAGCATTGTAGTCTCCGGCTGCTATAAACTTATCACCAAGAGTAGAGAAAAAGTGTGAAAACTGGTCTTCGCTTATAACATATTTGGGAGGGCAGTATATGGAAGAAACTATTATGTTTAATCCAGTTAGTGCAACTGAAGTGGCTTGTATGTGATCAGTTTTATATTCGCGTAGAGGGAAGTGATTTACCTGATCATTAATTATTACAGCTGTTCCTCCACAAGCTCTGCCACTGGGATGTTTTGTATCGTAGGTTGAGTATCCATTTATTCGGAAGCAATTTTTTAACGAGAAATAAGTTTCAGAGACTAAGAGAATGTCAATATCTCGGGATCTCAAGAAATGCTCTACTTCATTTTTATGTTGGGTGAGTCCGTTGGCATTCCAGTAACAAATTCTTATAGAGTTCATTTTCTGGTTAATAAAACTTGAATGAGAATATTCTGGTTTCGTAACATTTCTGCATAATCCCCTGCATATTTGTCATGAAATTATTCATAGTTTTTATGAGGGATTCGATTGAGGTTTCAATATTGTTTTTCTGCGGAGGAGCTTGAGGAACCTGAGTTTTCAGAGATTATGCGTATGTCATTTGAGTCGTCTTTGCTGAATTGACATTTGAGACCGATGGAACTGGATTTGGAATACACCAAAACTCTGGCACTTGAAACTGAGGAGTTTCCTGCCTTCTATGAGAGAGCTTCCTCCTTAGTTCTATGTACACGGGGCAACCTCTATAATTAGCTGTATGGTTTCCTCCACAGTTTCCACATTTCTTCAGACTGGGATCTGTTTTTGGTAACTTTCATTCTGAAGTTTTATAAATACTTCCGCATATCACACATACTGATGGTAATTTGCAGTAAGCTTTAGTATGCCCAAACTCCTGACAGTTTAAGCATTGAGGAGGGTCTTTGCGCGCTAGCGGTTCCTCAACTGACACTCTGCGATGAAGCAGATATCTGAGATTGTAAATTGGGTGGGGTTCATTTTTTCCTTTCATGTGTGCATAGTCAAACGCTATTTCCACCTTAAACATGGGCTGAGGAGCCTTGAACTTGTTGAGTATATTGTGAATGGATTTCACTTCGTAACCCTCATTTTCAACAGCCTCCTTTATTTCCTGCATGGGAACGTTGCTGTCAATGCCCTTGATTACAACTATTAGTCCCTTAGAGCTTTTGAGCTGGTAAGTGTAATAATTCTTACGTTCCTGGTCAAAAAATTTGGAAACTTCACGATATTTTTCTTCTGTGTATGTTTGAACTTTTGTCTCCAGCACCTTCCCCTTGCGCAGGGACACTACATGGAAACCGTCTTTACCAACTAAATGAGATAATCTGTTTACCAGATTGTTAGAGATAGCTTCCCTTAGGAATATTGGGGGAGGTTTTTGTGCTTTCCTAGGTTGTGATTGCAAATTTTCTTCTTCTGTGGCCAAAATTGCGTAGTAATTTTGACCTCTTGGGTCAACCTGTGACGGAGGGATGCTTCTGGAATACTTCGGGTTTGGAAGTTTTTGGTTAGACTTTGGGCTCAATTTTCTTTTCAGAATGGGAAAGTGAACGTCTATCTCAGTTTGAACCGTTTCATTTTGAGGTTTTTGTTTCGGTATAGCGCCCTTCGAGGTCGATGTTGCCGGTTGAGTAGCATTCGCGAGAGTTGCCACTATATCACCGTTTGCACGAGTGTTAGGTGAAATATCGGGTATACTTTTAGGCGGAACCTTAACTTGGGCCGAACTGATTGTTTGTGGAGCATGGGAATACGAAGTACTTACGGGCATACTTTTAGGCGGCAACATATTTTGTCCACTTGCCAAACTGTCATCATTGTTTGGAGAGATGTGAGCTGAGGGGGAATTCATATTGACACTAGTTTTCGTGGTTAGGAAGGCACTGTCATCTTCTTTGTTTTGGGATGCACTTTTCTGACACTCGTTTGCATTTATTGAGAGATAAGCATTTCTGCCGTTAAGACTCGGACGTCTCTCTGAGTGTGGGACACTCATGTAGGCACTTTTCGCCTTAAGATATGCGAAATGTAAATTATATTTTTTTCCAGATTTGTTGTGACTGTAATATTATAAATTGTATGTTATTATCACTGCACTGGGGAATTTTGATTAGCGTCTTCTGACTGAATATTTTTGGGCTAAGAGTATATTTAACCTTTTTTATAATTATTTTTCTAAAGCCGATGCACAAACACGTCTGTCTGCACAGAGAGAAAAACAACTTGTGACTAGATCCTTGAGCATAACAACTTTTTTGTTTGCATTATATTCTTTTTCTAATTAAAACGCCTTTAGATTCCTCCGAGCAAATACGACATTCACAGAATTTTTATTTGTTCACTCTGACAACATTGATAAATTGAAAAAATTGTTTAAATATATATATATAGTATATAAATTTACTACGTTATTTGTTTACATTAGAAAGTTTCATTACAATTTTGCCATTTTTTGACAGTGTACAGAACGCAGAATATACTTAAATTAGCTGCGAGGTCAAGTAGGCATTTCAAAATTGAAAATGTTTTTAGGTATTTAGTTGGGGTAACAGTCAGTTCAGTAGTCATCCACAAGGATAACGCATTTCGGATTCTGTGGCCAGTCCCTCTTCAAATCAATTTAACTGAATCGAAGCTGTTGGTATGTTACCCGAAAATGACCAGCTTTTGTTTCATTGAACGTTTCCCATTACACCCACTAATCTCATTACACTTGATATCTTAGAAATTTACAAGTACCCGTTATTTTTTAACTTTTCAGGATCTCACTCAAATATCTCTGTGCCCGATATGAAAACCAGTTTCTACTAAGAAATGTACAAAATCATTTGTGTTCCCATAAAAAAAGGCAAATTCTTTAGCTAATGATAACTAACCTGTACGTCTACACGTCTACAAATATTCTACAAATTTTTAATCAAATTGATGTGAACAAAATTCGCAATCCAATACAATTAGAGGAATTTATACCTAAAAGTAGATTTTGATATCATACATTGCCCCCCAAGACTGTATTACACTGCCTAAACAAACGATGACCATATTATTCTTGCGATTAAGATTAGCTAACTTATTGTTTATTAGTTTAATCTAAATAAGTGTTCTAGCAATAATCTGCGATAAGTTTATTCGTAAATCTTAATGCATTGTCCCATGGCGTTCAAAGTTCATTTTGTTAAGGATACAATTTCGGATTCAATCTTTTTTGTTTGAGTTCAACAATCCACAACTTTTAATCGACATTTTCGCATTAATTATTTATACACTACGATGCAGATTTGATGCCTCAGTCTCGCCTTTACGACAATGAGTTAACAGTTTTCTATTATTCAACTCAAGTAGTGTATAAAGTTCAAAGAACAAACTTTATTATAGTTTGTTTGCTTAAACAAAAAAAAAATTATTAAACGTGGTAATTGCCAGTGTTTTTAGTTGCTCAATAGAGTCGTAAAGCAATGACTTTGTTTTATATTACGTATTCATAGTTTAACTGGTAGTTAGTTTTAAATTTTAATGAGCTTACAGTCAACTTAATAAGATGGAAGACAGTTAGATGTTCAATTTCAGCATTTCTTATTTAAAATAAAAATGGTAAACGTGTACTAAGCACACTTTTATAGAATAGAGTATAAATAAAGACTGTTAAAATATTACCGAATGTTAGGAAATGAAATCGGTTGTCACAAACTTAAACGACCCGTTGTAATTATTGTCCTTATTTAGGTCTCTATTATGTCCAATTCCTATTCCAAATTCGGTTACGTAATATCTTTAAATATTAATATAATCAGTAACATGCTTATTTTTGTTACATTCTACGCCGATAAGATGCATGAAGTTTACGGACGATTTCAAAAGTCCGTATATTTTAAAAATTGTAAATTGTTTTTAAACACATAATAGCTTAAAACAATAAATTCCGAGCATATTTTTCTTCAAAAAACAAAGAAACGTTACTTTAATGCATAATAATAACAATAATAATAAAATTAATAATAATAATAATAATAATAATAATGTAACAGGAAGGGATGTCCGATTAATCGGTTAAACAAACTTAGTGATTAGACCATGTTTCGGTAAATCAGGTAATCGATTAATCGTAAATATGATTAATCGAAACATATGATTAATCAATTAATCGATTAGTCTGGATTTTGGTTAATTGGGTTGACTGGTTAATCAAGTGATTACAGGTAGATTTTTTCGTAGTTTTTGGAAATATTAGTAAAATATCAACATTTTACTTTCATTTGAAAGTTATCCTATTCGTTAATCCCCATTGCAAATACACATTAGTCGATTCGATTCAAGCGGCAAAAGACTACCTTTGTATTTCTTTTTTTAAAGATGAGAAGTTTTTTACCCCTTTGGAGTAAATGGGACCAATGTCTCAAATGTTCTGCTAATTAGCTTCAGAATTCACGTAGTCGTGTTTTGTAAAATCTATCTAAGTCTTGAGGTAAAATACCGATATGTACAGTCTTATCGATACTTTTATTGCATAATTCAACAACAATTTCATCAAACGGATTGAGAATAGTTTTTCATGTGAAAAATAGCCGAGCAACTGAATTTTGAATTTGTATAAATGCGTTCGCTTTCCAACAGGCGATCTATCAAATTTTTGATTTTGTCAAATTAATGAGAAGTTGCAACGATTGCTTCGAAATTGATTTTGTCGAAATGAATAATCAAAATCAATATCTATCATTAATACGGCGTTATCCATTTTTCTATTTCAAAAGTTAAGCTTTAATTCGATGGAACTTTTATTTTATTATAATGCTTATGAAATTATGAAATACAATGCCACTTTTTTGCACATATTGGGCGGATTGTCCGCGTAACACGATCTTTGACGTAGCCCCACAAAATAAGGGCAACAGTGTTGAATCCCATGATCCTGATGGCCAATTGACGTCACCAAATTACGCTTTCTGGAAACTTTTTATGCAATAAACCCAGAATCGGTCGTTTTGAATCATTACTTTTGTGACGGTTTTGAAACCACTAAATGGATTACCCTGTATTATCTAACATTTATTCTACACAAAGTGAGTAATATAGACTTAATTAAAAAATCACTTGAAATATCGTTACACAATTTTACACAAAACTCTGCATATTCTCACAAAAAAATATTTATTTTGATTTATAGATTTGATGCAAACTTTTGCTTTTACTTTTACAAACTTGCATTTTTATATATGAATTAAATTTTGGAATTTATAACATAAAAATTATCGTTATATAATTAAGTTGGAAAATTATCTTGAAATTGGTCCTTAATAAATATAAAAATAAATGATTGTTATCACAATAAAATATATGAAAAAGCTACTATCGATGAAATAAAAGGGTCGGATATCTAAGTGTTACTGTAAATTGTATTTTTTTTATTTAAAAACTTCAGTATAACGTAAAAATATTTGAAATGGAGAGAAAAAATTTGACAGTATTTCAAAGGCGTGGTCCTTCCAACGGAGTTTTGGTCGCCCTATACTGCGTCGTCCATCGAGTTTGTTGCCGAAAACTTTCTGTGCCGGAGCATTTGGGTCCATCCGCACAGCATAACCCAGCCAACGCAATCGCTGTATATTAATGCGTTTGATCACGTCGATGTCCTGATTCAATACTCTCCTCTGTAAGCTGATATCATCGTTTTGTTTACAGCGGAAGCGAGGTAGATGAATTCTTCCACCACTTCAAAAATATAGCTTTCAACGTTCAAACAACGTCACAAATGGATAGACTATTTGTTCGTAGAAACTTATAATTTTGCTCTGCCCTCGTTTACCACCAGACCCATTTTTGCTGCTTCCTTTTCGATGCCTGAGAAAGCTGCAGTAACATCTCGCAGTTTTCGGCCAATAATGTCTATGTCATCTGCATATGCGAGTAACATATGACTTTTATTAAAGATGGTACCAGTCGTGTTAACTGCAGCCCTGCCTAAATACTCGTTTGGTGTAAAAAGACTCGCATAGATCTTTGCCTACCTTTACTGAAGACTTCGTGTCAGTCAAGGTCGTCCTACAAGGACGTATAAGCTTCGCAAGAATTCCAAACTCGGGCATGGCCTCATACAGTTTTTGCCGTATCGGGCTATCGAAGGCAGATTTATAATCGACGAAAATATGGTACGTGTCGATCTGTTTTTCTTGGGTCTTCTCCAGAATTTGTCGTACTGTGAATATCTGGTCAGTTGTTGATTTACTACGTCTAAAGCCACACTGATAAGGTCCGATCAGGTCAGTTAGAAACAGCTTTAGTCTTTCACATATCACACTCGACAGGACCTTGTAGGCAATGGGTAAAAGACTGATACCGCGATAGTTTTTACAAACACTTGGATCGCCTTTTTTAAACACAGTACACTCAAATTTCAATCATCGAGTATGTTTTCCTCGAGCCAATTTAGGAGCTGATGCAGGCTGTTTATCAGTTCATCGCCACCAGTTTTAAACAGATCTGCTGGCAGGTCATCAGCGCCCACAGCTTTGTTGTCTTTAAGCCACAATACTGCTGTTCTGATCTCTTTTTTGGCTAGGGTCGATAAAGGGGGTGATTTCCCGAGCTGCCATCCGGAACTAAGAGCTTATAAAAATGTTCTCTTCATAGTTGCTTGCAGCATATTCTGCGTATCTGTGACCAGATTTCCCTCGATATACTTACAGGAGAGGAGCCCTGTTCCATACCCTTTACTTCTTATCTTTTGGTAGAATTTTCGGGCTTCATCTATTCTATTCCTGTACCTTTCACCAGGGCAGTAGTCATACGCTTCTTTTAGGCACTCATAAAATGTGTCTTTGGTCTCCTCGTCTTTCTCTTTCGTCGGGGTATGTGCACAGATCACTGTCATGAAAGAATATTTCGCTTTGATGCGGATAGTGGCTATACGGTCACTTATAGGGTTAAACCGCGAGATAAGGCGCCTAAGCCTCTTTCCCATAACAATTCCTTATCCGAATTAATGGTTTCCGCGTGGCGGCTATAGTAGATGTCACAGTTTTTACGCCAAGTACATCCTTGTCCTGTCCATCGCGTCTCCTGGATGGCGGTAATGTCAGCCTTGTATTCATCCAGGACATCCACTAATCGGATAGAGGCACCATCTCTGTAAAGAGTGCGGACATTCTAGGTGCATATCCTTAGATCATGGTCCTTATAACGTTTGCGGGGATCGTCAACATTTAGGGGGACTCGTTTCATTATTTTCCTCGGTATTTTCATGATAAAAGTTTTTTAAGATGAGCGGCTTATCAGGCCACTGCATCCGATCTTAGTATTGGGCTGCCAACGACCACTAGGCTGGTGTTAACATACCATTTGGGTTTCTCAACTAGTCGCCTTCTCACTTTAGCTACCATCAAACGGATGTCTGATGGCATTACCAGGGAATACTTGCCCGAAGGTCGGAAGTCGTTAGCAGCTTGGGAAATTTTGCAAAGGAATCTCGTCCCAAGTGAATAACAATCAGAGGGCCCAACTTTGAACTTCCCCATTCTGGGAAAGTTCACAAAATTGTACATCACAAATTGGAAGATATTTACTTATATAATATTTCGCTTATTTAAAAAGATTGACAACCATGCTCCATTTCATGTTTACTAGGTTATAAAATAACATAAATTCCCACATAAATATTATGGCTGATTGAGAGAGGAGATTGAAACAAAAAGTGGTTCATAAATATTCATAAATGTTACTAATGAATATTTTAAAAGTTATTAATAGATTCTTAAATTTTATTAATGGACCTGTTAAGGAGACAGCGCTAATTGTTAGCAATTCCATTCAATGCACCAATAAAATAACATGAAAGCGACGTTAAACCAGTTTAACGGAGAGATTAAGTTTTTCGCTTTCCAATTATTAATCAATTTTGATACTTTTACACTTATGTGTACTTCGAAAGTGTGTTTCATATACCTTTAGAGTATTTGAAGTTGAAGAAGGTAATCGATGTGAAATACAATTTGCAACATTCGGCAAAACGATATAGCGCGAACTACCTAATTGTGTAACTTAATTGTCCTTTACTCGAAGGAATGAAGATGTATATCAGATGGTTGTCCTTTAGATTGTTTCTCAATTCCTAACAAAATTTGAACAAAATCGACCGATTAACCCACCTCTTCTGGTACTTCCCATACAAATAACCGATTTAACCCATGTATTTTCGGTTTGGTACCTTCCAGTCAGTTGCAGTAAATTTAGTCAAATTTTGCACACGTTGAGCGCTTGCCAAGGTTGGGTGTCAGAATGAAAAAGCAGAGTATTTTTCAAGCCCATTCTGGCACTTACCACACATAAATTGACCGATTTTTCGAAATTCAATTTATTGTCCATAATTTATAATTAGCCGGTTTTAGTAGCCTAGATTTGTACCCATTATATTGTTTTCAATTCCCTACAATATTGATCAAGTAATCACGGTCATTTCTTGTAGAAATATACCCAATCAGTTGTGCTAAATTTGCCATTCTCGTATATAATGCTTTTGGCAATCTAAATTCTGGAAACGGAAATAGGCGATGTTGCCCTGCCTATTCTCGTATCTGGTATCTAATGACCTCGACCTGCCTGGTGTCTCTCTTACGAATTACCTTAGTTAACTTATATATTCATAGATTCATATCTGTTGACCGCAGAACTGGCCCTGCGCTTTATTTCAAGGGTCAACAACCCTGAAACATGCATTACTGTCGTCGTTATGTACTTTATTTTTTGCACATCAATATTTTTGTAATTTTGTCTACATGATGTCCGCTGCTTTGCTTCCTTGTCCTGTGTGCGGACACACTTCCACACATATATGCGTATTGCGCGGGATCAATATAGGTAGACAAGAAAGCAAGATGTTCCAAGGGATCGCTCGCGCTCAGTTTTCTTACTGTTGTACTTATGTAAATAATTAGTTGGTTGTCCTTTATGTGTGTGCGAATACTTGTGTGCACACATATGTATATATGAAAATGAATAAATAATGTTTGTTCTGCTAGACTTCATTTGCAGTTTGTGCATTTGAAGTTAGTTTTCACTTGTTTTTTATCGATCAAATAAAGAACTACGATATTGATCTGAAATTAATTCGTATTTCAGTCAGTTTTTTATTTACAGGGTTGCCCATATTCGACGGACCCATGTTTTTAAAAAAAAAATCAAAGAAAAAAATAAAAATTTGGCGGTTGGCAATCTTATTCATTTAATTTGTTCCAAGTAGATTTGTTTACATCAATTTTTGAATATGATATCTCTCAAATGGCCGCCTCTGGCGTTGATGGCGTATTGTGCCCTTTTTGCAGCATTTTCCATCGTTTTCGCCAACATTTCGGCCGGAATAGCGGCTATTTCTTCACGAATGTTATCCTTGAGCTCTTCTACGGTCCTTGGCTTGTTAACGTAAACCTTCGACTTCAAATGTCCCCACAATAAGAAGTCAGCGGGCGTCAAATCGAGCGAACGCGGTGGCCAGTCCAAATCACCACTTTTCGACATCAAACGGCCCGGAAACAAATTCTTCAGAAAATCGATTGTTATGCGACTTGTGTGCGGTGGAGCGCCGTCTTGTTGAAACCAGAACTGCCTCATACGCTTTCGACGAATAATTGGCATCACAAAATTGGTCATCATGTCGCGATAACGCTCCTGGTTGATGGTAACAGCATGGCCATTTTCGTTTTGGAAGAAAAACGGCCCAATGACCGTTTTCGCACTAACGCCGCACCAAACTGTGACTTTTTCGTCATGAAGAGGCAATTCTTGAATCTCCTGAGGATTTTCAGTGGCGTAAATACGGCAATTTTGCTTATTTACGGTCCCATTCAATGTGAAATGGGCTTCATCGGACATGATAATTTTGTTCCAAAATTGCTCGTCATCATCGGCCATTTCGATGACTCGTTGGGCCCATTCCAATCGACGAGGCTTGTCCGCAGGCAACAATCTTTGCGTCAATTGAATTTTGTACGGGAACAAATGCAAATCAACGCGAATAATCCGTTGTAAAGTGGACCGAGCCATGCCCAACTGCTGAGAACGGCGTTTTTGGGATGTTCTTGGGGACCTCTCAACACCGGCTCGTACGGCAGCGATATTCTCGGCCGATCGCCTTGGTCGACTTTTATTTGGCCTCTTCGGATTAGAAAGAGCCTCACCAGTCGAAAATTTTTCGTATAAACGCTTAATGGTGTTCTTAGAAGTCGCACTTCTCACATTTTTTAATATTTTAAAAGCACGTTGAGTTTTCACAATTGACTTTTTCTGTTGAATGTAAATTTCAACTATTTCAGAGCGCTCGCGTGGCGTGTATTGTTCCATGGTAAAAATCTGCTTGGACTGACGCTTCAAACGCGGTATGTCATTAAGCGATCTGACATCTCTGTCAAAAGTTATGGCGTTGCCAGATGGGTCCGTCGAATATGGGCAACCCTGTATTTGCTTTTGGTATTTCGAAACTGCCTGCAAAAACCATTGCAGGCTCAAACAATATCTTTAATTTAATTGCAAATATTAGGCAACCTCAATTATTTCGAATCAATAAATAAATATTTAAAAAAAATTAGTTCAGAGTATATCACCAAAAATTCGAAAAACACAGGTGATATCCGGAAAAAATTTATTGTAATTCAGACTGTTTTAAGTGGAAGACAGAAAACCACAATTGAAGGTTAGTGAAACAGGTAGACATTTTATTTGACGTCTTCCAATTTTAATTAAAGTATTCTGAACTTCAAATGATTTTTTATGAATTGTCAATCTAAATGTACACTTTCTAAATTCTCAATTTCCATTAATGTTTTCCAAAATTCAAATGTAATTTCTAATACACCCTTTTTAAAGCAGGTTATAACAGTGCTACTAATATAGATTATCATTTTCATCCGGTATTTTCGTATTTTCATTCGATTTTTTTAAAATAGAAAAATAGAAAATTCCACTTCCAATTGATCTGAATGCGTAGATAATTACAAATTGTAGGGAAAATGATAAAAACCGAGGAGTGTTTACATATTTTTTTTTTTTTTTTTTTAGTAACTAATGTATGCCCTCCCACATAGTACGGGGATATACTCATTGGGATCTACTTAGTTTATATTTTCTCATCCGCATGTATATTTAAAACGCTATAGAGTCTGGAGGCTGACGTAAAGCATATCACATAGACAGAAGTAGCTTGACCTTGAATTTAGGTACAATTGGCCTGGTAGCCAAAAGGTAGCCCTTATAACTATATAAATTAGCTTTTTATAAGCATTTTTTATTACTTCTTCACATATTTGTTGTTTGAAATTAAAAGATGAACAAATTGACAGCCAAAACATTCAAAAAGGTGCAAAACTTTTTCCAATTATCAACGTTTTCAAGACGTTTTCAAACGATATCCCTACTTAATGAAAACAAAAGCTGTTTGAAGCGCCAGGGCTCTTCTCTCGCCCACAATTGGGACATTTCATTAAAAAGTGCATGCATTGAGATGATTCTTTCCCAATTTCAATCAATATATATAATATATGAATACCTATAGATAACGAAGATATAGGTGTTAATCGATCAGCATTTTTTGAACCACCTCTAAAAATTGTTCTCAATTTTCTCTGATTTCGGTCACTTGCAACCAGACATGTTAAATTGCAATTAGCATTAGCAATTGATGCAATTGGTTTATATTGTCTAATTCATGAAACAATTAGAAATAGTTCAACTAATTCCCATTAGATAATTGAAATTTTTATTCTAATTGTAAAACTAATTGCAATTAGTTGCCAGTACCAAAAAAAATTGGTTTACTTTTACAATTAGAAATCTAATTGACTTCTACTAATGCAATTACGTATTCAATTAGCTCGAATTAGAATCAATTATTTTGATATTTTCAAAAACAAAAAAAAAACAAAATATTTATAATATGAATTTCACACATATACATACATAATATACATTGTATATATATAACTTATGTACATAATATGTACTACATATATTACATAGTAACTGTTTAATAGCTAGAATGACCGGGTATATTCGCTTTCAGCAATACAATCTTTTCAAAAGAAAAGTCCGTCAAGCGACCCCGCCTTGGACTATTAATAATGGGGACATACAGTGAATCACATCATTACTCGTTCACTTCAATAATTCTTTGGAAAAAATGTATTTTTATCAAAATAATTGACTCTAATTCGAGCTAATTGAATACGTAATTGCATTAGTAGAAGTCGATTAGATTTCTAATTGTAAAAGTAAACCAATTTTTTTTGGTAATGGCAACTAATTGCAATTAGTTTTTCAATTAGAATAAAAATTTCAATTATCTAATGGGAATTAGTTGAACTAATTCTAATCGTTTAATGAATTAGAGAATTTCACAAAGGAAGGTTAATTAGCAATCATTAGCATTATCTAATCATTATTTAACATGTATGCTTGCAACGTATGTGACTCATAATACCGTGGTCGATATACGGACTCGTCGCCAAAAAAGTGGGTGTATCAAAAACATGCGTATATTTAGTACTTCCCGATATCAACGAGACATTTAGGGCTATCTTACAAATAAGTTTTTTTGAGTTGGGATGATTCTTTCCGGTAATTATTATCTAATAAATAGTGAAATTATTAAGAAAACTCTAAACAATGACTGAGCCCAGAGGTTGGCTTAGTGGTTATATGAGCAAGTTTTTTTCTACTGGATTGATTTTACCCCATTTCGAACTCAAAATGCCTATTGCTTTGAGACACTGAAATGTCTTGGTCATATTTAATCCACTTTTAACAAGTAGAAATGTAGTTTTAAAATATACAATAAAAATATTTGAATGCACAAAAGAGTTTCTTCAGACAAAAATGCAGGACAAAGCACAATTTTTGAAGAACATTGTTGAAGATCGGTTAAAATCAACGTTCATATTATATGAATGAAAAGGTTTTTTGTCCTCCTAAAGAGCTGAATTTTTGGGATAGCCTTTTTTGGTTATAAGTCCCCAACATACAGTGTGTCCGTCGGGAAGGTATACCAGTTCATTTTTCCGCCATTTTGGTAAACATTAGTCTTGACAGTTCATATTTGGCAGTCGTGAAGTAGAGACTTAGAAAATTTATTATGGAAAAATATTCGATGAACCAACGTGTTTTAATCGTCAAAACATTTTATCTAAATTAATCATCGATTATTGTGACAATGAGAAAGTTACGTGAAAATTTTGTGTAGTGAATGATTTCGAAGAAAGAGGGTCTGTAGTTGATAGGGCCAAGCATGGACCACAACGTACTGCAAGATCAAGAAAGTGTTCAAAGTAATCCATCAACATCAATTCGACGCCGTGCTCAGGAGCTTGGTCTTCAAAGAACAACTTAGGCCACAATTTTCCACAAGGATTTGCATTTGTTTCCATTTAAGATTCAGTTGACACAAGAGCTTCTTCCGCAAGACCATTTACGCCGCCGTAAATATGATAGTAGGATGTTACAGCTCGGGCTCGATTAACATGTGGCATCAACAAGACGGTGCCACATCGCATACAGCCAAGATTACAATGGAATTACTGCGAGACCTCTTCCCACAACAAGTTATTTCAAGAAATGGTGATGTTGATTGGCCTCCACGGTCGTCTGATTTGACTGCTACGGACTTCTTTTTGTGGGGATATCAGAAAAGCAAGGTTTATGCAAACAAACCAGAAACGCTTAAGCAACTCAAACAAAATATTCGTGATGAAATTAGTGAATGTAATGAAAAATGTTGCAAAAAGGGCTCGCATTTGTGAGGCTAACAGAGGCGGACATTTATCTGATATTGTATTCCATACATAATTGCCGACATTAAATAAAATATTTATCAAAGTAAGATTCATTCTCTTTTATTTAGTTAAAAATTATAAGCAAACAAAGTAGTATACCTTCTCGACGGATACCCTGTATAACTTACTTTTTAAAGGTTATTTTCATCAGCCGCCTTAAGGTTCAATATTATCACCCAATTTACATAAAGCTGTTTAAACCAGTAAGCGCAAATAACGGTTACTGCTTCAATTTTTAGCTAAAAAAAATTACTGTGAAGGAAATGTCCCACATACTCGTATAGTACGTGAAGTATATGAAGATATTTGTTTTACGATGACTAAATCAATCATGATAATTACTTTTGATTTTTATTATAAAATTATATAAATTAATTATAATAGTATTTTCTTTCGAGTTTTATAATAAAATTTAATAAAAATAAAAAAATAAAATATAATAAATAAAAAAATAAAAAATAAAAAAAAAAATAAAATGATTTTTATTTATGAAAATTAAATGTAAAAATCAACTTCAATTTTTAAAATAAAAATCAATCTTTTATCTTTAAAAATAAAAATCAATTTATTCAAATAATGTATATATTCATATAATATAATATAAAATTTTGGCTTTCATTTCAGAAAAACTCTTTCTAGACGATCCTGAACTAAAAGATGATCTTCCCATATCGTACATGTCCCACAAAGAACATTACGAACATAGTGTCCGTAAAGCAGTTCACATCGCCGAGAAGATTCGGGAATTACGGAATAATGGTGAAGATAGTGTTGATTTATATAAGTAAGTTTTTCTTCAACAAATTAAATATTGTATATATTTCACATACTTACGAGTACACAAATCTATATCTTTTAATTCATAGTGCCCTTTTGGGTGGTTCGCTGGGTACAGCACTTCTAAAAGAAGGCAATCCTATGACATTACATTTTGTCATGTTTGTACCAACCATTATGGGTCAAGGTACCGTGGATCAACAGGTTGAATGGTTGACAAAAGCATGGGATTTGCGCATAATTGGTACTTACGCCCAAACTGAATTGGGACATGGTACCTTTTTGCGTGGTTTGGAAACAATTGCGGTTTACGATGAGAAAACCCAAGAATTCGTTTTGAACTCACCCACATTGACATCGTACAAATGGTGGCCCGGTGGACGTAAGTTGAAAAATAATTGCTTAAATTATTTTAAAATTTCCTTTGTTGAAAAAAAAGCTTAAATCATAACCAGTAGTTATACTTTACTTTTGTAATATTGAATTAAGTTAGACTTTTTTGCTTTTAATGGTGGATTCTGGAGGTGATATAAATTGGTCTGATTTATTATATAAAATTAGAAAACATTTTGCTCGAAAACATTTTGATCGAAAGAAATTCAGAACAGGAATATGCGTTTTTAAGAAATGACGCAAATAGAAGGCGATTGTTCTTTCCTTATGAAGGTCCTTTTGAAGTTTTGGATAAAACAGCGAAATTCTTTGAGATCAAAATGGGTACTTTGTCGAAGAGTGTTTCAATTATTGGCAAATCGAACTAGGAAAAATAGAATTGTGACTTTGAAAGATTTCAAAAAAGGTGTAATGTAGTGAAAAAAATCGTTTTATAATCGTTTTCGTTATAAATCTGTAAAATTCGAAAAATCAGAGGAAAAGGTAATATTCTTAGTACAAGGCTGAGGTATCTAAAAAAAAAAATATTTGAAGGATGTTTAAGTTCACTTTTTTTTGCAAATAGGTTTCAACGCAGCGCCTTTCAATGCTACACTCATCTGAATTCTAAGGCATAAAACTTCACATTTTCTTTATAACTAAATCTAATTTCTTTTAACTTTCAATACTGTTGTTGTTTTTTTGTATACTTCTGGAAAGTAGACAGAAAAACTTTTTTACGTGAGACCTTAATTATAACAATTTGTAGCATTTTTCTAAACACAAAGAGCGACTAACAAAGGTTGAGATTATGAATAAAAGCGAAAAATTTAATTAGCGGAACTGAGTGAGATTTTGTTTTTTGCGAAGTTCGATTTTATTCATCAATAAAGTCCTTCAAGTGTGATACTTCTCATACTTGCATGCATGATTTGTCAAGTCCCTCGAAATAAGCGTCTGCTACCACATTGGGGTCTTGATTTGATCTAAATTTTATTCCCTGGACTATACATATAGATATTGCTGGGGGCTGGATTTGCCGCATACGATGGATGGGGCTGCAAATCGAACTGTAATTTTGTCTTGATAACCGTCTTATGACACGGCGCATTACCTTGGTGAAAGAATACCTTTTTCTCTACCATTTGGGTACACTTTGCTTTATTTCCTTCCTCTAATGCCCTGTTAATTATAATTCCCTTTCAAACGTAATGGCTAAATAAAAGGGATGAATGTGAAAGACATAGGACCTAATTTTGCCAGCCGACGGTAGAGCTTTTTTGGTCGCTTTACATGCCTTTCATCAGGTCCTTTAAACTCAGCGGACTGTCATTTTGACTTAGGAATATGTTGGTGAACCTTTGTTTTGT
Source organism: Philornis downsi (assembly GCA_019455685.1). Classification (NCBI taxonomy): domain Eukaryota; kingdom Metazoa; phylum Arthropoda; class Insecta; order Diptera; family Muscidae; genus Philornis; species Philornis downsi. The sequence goes on from JAHXMU010000060.1 coordinate 1,169,030, forward strand.
CTATTACCACATACCGCACGAAAAAATTCTTTTTATTGCCAAAAACTGGCGAATCGGTAACACGTAGATGCTTTTATTTCGGTGTTAGCAAGCGCGGTACCCATTTGAAAAACATTTCTCTCATTGCAAATTTGTCATGCGAAATAGTGAATAGAAAGCCTTTTAATATTTTTAGAGTTTTAGCAACCCAATCTTTGAGCGCATATACAACCTCGTTTAAAATCATCAAGCTAAACAATTGCAGAGGGGTCTTAGTATTGCTATTACTATTGCTCAGTTGGTAATCAACATACGAGATTCTTTTTTTGGATTGTATACAAAAACAACCAACCGTGGCAACCGATGGTTAGTACACACGACTATCGTTCGCATGATCTCGGATTCAACCCCTGATGCAGCCACTTATTATTTGAACACTTCGAATAGTAGTCGAGTAACCGACAAGTCTTGTAAATGCTTCTCAAACTGCCGTTAAACCGTAGATCCCGTTGAGTGAGTCTAAAAAATAGAACCCGTATAATCTTACTGGATGTGAGAAGCTCTCCCATGTTTCACTCGTGAGATGTAAGAGAATTTAGTTTTTTTTTTCTAATATAAAAAGAGCAGAAATAACTTCACTCAAACACCTATGAACGAAATTATATGGACTGTTGAAAGGGTGTCATTTAAAGATTGTTACTCTTTAAGATGAATATCGATATTTTGTTGTATCTGAAAATTTGTCGATTCATTATTTGGAAGAGCTCATGTACGTAGTATTTCGACATATTTCTGAACAGCATTGAATGAGATATACAAATTTGATGAGATGAAAAAAATTTTTTGATCTGTCATGAGCGAACTCTCCAGAGTTATTCCCTGTAATAATTTCAGTTGACTTCAGAATCATTTCAATTAACACTTTTATAATCCAAAGCCAACTCAGCGCAACAACGTGCATAATAGTAATAGCAATGACCGCTATAACAACAATAGTAATAGTAGCAATTTCCATTAATAATAACCGACAACGACATTTATCCAAATTCGCATCTCTTCCGCACATTAGTGGGCCATACTGCTAACTATGCCATTGTGGTCGCTCAACTTTATACCAAAGGTGAATTCAGGGGTTTAGCTCCATTCATTGTCCAAGTTCGCGATGAAGAAACTTTTATGCCCTTACCAGGCATTGATATCGGAGAAATTGGTGCCAAACTGAGCATGAAATCGGTTAACCAGGGTTATTTGGGTTTCAAAAACGTACGAGTCCCGTTAAATCAAATGCTAATGAAGAACCAGCAGGTTCTACCCGATGGCACTTATGTGGCACCTAAGAAGTCCGTTCTAACATATGGCACAATGATGTTTGTACGTGTGGCATTAATTCGTGACGCTGCTATGGCATTGGCGAAAGCTTCGACCATAGCCTGCCGTTATTCTGCCGTCCGTCGTCAAAGTCCAATTGACCCCAACGAACCAGAGCCTCAAATTCTCGAACATACCACACAACAACTGAAAGTATTCCCCATTATTGCTAAGGCAATCGTTTTTAAAGCAAACGGAGAAAATATCTGGAATTTATACAATAACGTCTCGCATGAAATTGAGAAAGGCGAATTAGAACGCTTACCCGAAATGCACGCTCTGTCGTGTTGTCTGAAAGCCATTTGTAGTGCAGATACGGCAGCTGGGATCGAGACGTGTCGTTTGTCATGCGGAGGCCATGGTTTTATGGACTGTTCAAATTTTCCTACTCTTTATGGCATGGCTACTGCTGTGTGCACTTATGAGGGGGAGAATACGGTTATGTTGCTACAAACGGCCCGATACCTGGTCAAAGTATATGGCCAAGCCCTGCAAGGGGTTAAACTGGTACCTACTGTAGCTTACATCAATGATGCTATTAAGAATAAGGAATTTGTTAATTTTGACGGTTCACTGGAGTCTATTGTTAATGCATTCAAATTTGTAGCTGCCAAGTAAGTGGGGATAACAGAAATTCCAAAGTTGACCAAATATTTGATATGGCCTTTTTTATTTCCGACAGCAAAGTACGCATTGCTTTTGAACGCATGGAAAAATACAGCAAACAAGGTTGTGGCCCTGAAGTGTGCGCCAATAAATGCGGAATTGAGCTAACTCAAGCGGCAGATGTAAGTAATTAGTGTTAAAAGCATGAATTAATTTTTAATCTCTCTATTTTTGTGTTATACTTAGCTTCATGGGCGTGCATATTTGGCGTCTTCGGCCCTATTCGAGTTACAAAATCTTTCGAAACATGTATCGCCAGCTTTGGCTGACGTAATATTGACACTTTTGGAAATGTACCTTGTTGATGCCTGCTTAAATCGTATTGGAGATTTCTTAAGAGTAAATTATTTTTATTTTGTGACTCTAATTTTTAATTATTATGTAGATCAATTAATGAATATATTTGTTAGTACAAAAAAACATTATTTTTTAACAAATATATTTCTTTTATTATATTTAATTTATTTTTTAGTTTATCAATCTGACCGATGAAGATGTTGGCAAACTGGAACTGCGTTTACAAAATTGTCTCAAACGTCTGCGCCCTAATGCTGTAGCCCTGGTAGATGGTTTCGATATACATGATCGAATTTTGGATTCGGCTTTGGGTGTATTCGATGGCAACGTATATGAGAAAATGTTTGAAGAAGCTAAGAAGAGCCCTTTGAATAAGGAACCCGTCAACCAATCATTCCACAAGTACTTGAAGCCATTCATGAGAGCCAATTTGTAAATGTTATTATATTTCAATGTTCTGTTCATGTGTAAATGTAAGGTTTTTATGAAGTTGTCTTTTGATAATTGTTGTTGTGGATTTTACAAAAATAAAAAATATTTTGTTTGACGAATTATAATGTATATATAATATAATATATATATATATAATATAACATAATATAATGTATATATTATAATATAATAAAAACATATCACATTCCTTCGAAGTTTAAGTCATTAGCATTTTGAGCAATTGTGGCCTACATACAAAAACATTGCGTAATGATAGAGCCAGCAGGACATTTATCTGGCTATGCTATTGGTCAAATTTCCCTGCATCAACATACATATTTTTGGAGTGATTTCCCCAAATGTTTCTATGTAATCATGTGAACGGGTACTCTTTACCAACCTTAAGTTAATATGATTTAATTTGTATTTATGATGACATTGACTAAAACTGTATTTAAATATTGTTTGAGTATTATTTCGAAAAAGTCATACGCGAATTTAAAAAAAAAAAAGTTAATATAGGGAGAAATTCTACGATTTATGAAAGTGAAACACAAAATTTTGTATGGTTTTTTCAAAAATTCATATGTGACAGAAGATATGCTTTGAAGCATCCTTTTTATGGTATCATATAAAACCCAAAAATTTTGGAAAGCATTTTGAAACACAAATTCATTATTAAAAAAAGCAAATTCATTTGCATCCCATGAATGAGATATGGGAACGCTTCAGATCTAGGCGAGCACACATCCGTCTGGATTGATTACAACCTCGGCCTGATAAACACTACAGTGATCAGGTAGTCTTCTTTCTATGCTTAGTCCTAGGCCTTTGGAGTAGACCCCGAAACCTACCTGATCATTTAATTTTGTGCATAAGTCGATATACAGTTCTATATTTCCATGTACCTCTATCTGGTATACGTATATGGTACTTCTTGTCGAACAGTGGTTCAGCCAGCGTGTAGTCAATAGTGCCTGTTATGTCAGGCGCCATGTTGAGGATTACACTGTGACAGCTCTCTTAGTCTTACCGCAGTAGCTGCGGCAGTCTTCATACTAATTATGTCCAGGGGTAGTAAATGCAAAATTACATTTAATGCATCGGCAGACTAGCCATCCTTTGGACCTTGTTCAGTATCCTACAGTATGTTGACTTCTCAAGAGCTTTCCACCAGAAAATAACACCATACAACATTGTAGTATACAACCAGTGAACAATACGAGGCCTTAATCCCCATTGTTTCCCTATTGCCCTCCTGCAAGCATATAGCGCCACTGTGGCCTTTCTCGCCCTGTCCAGAATGTTGAGTTTGAAATTCAGCTTCTTGTCCAATAAAACACCGCAGTCTCCCTCCAAGGGAGATAGGATCCACAGGTGGAATCTTGTAACTCCTGGTGAACAGTACCACTTCGGTCTTATTTGGATTTACTCCGAGACTGTTTCCGCCTCCCACTTCGGTACAATGAGAAGGGTTCTTTGAAGGATGTCTCGGCTTCCCCTAACTGCTATCGTCACATCATCCGCGTATACGACAACCTTGACACCAGCCTCCTCTAAAGAGAACAGAATACTGTTCAGAGCGAGATCTCATAGTAGGGGGGATAGAACACCACCTTGAGGTGTTCCCCTATTGACAAATATGTTCAGGTACGACGACCCTAATCTAGCCCTGATACATCTCTTCGTAAGAAGATCGTACACTAGCCTCCTAATACTGTCGCGGCCTCGGAAGTGTCTTCAACTTCCATATAAGCAGGTGTTATCGGTTTTGCTAACTGGCAGCTTAGAGGCTTCTTCCCGTTGCAGGTAAATTTTACATCTAACTAAAAATTTTGAGAACTATCAAGGCTTGACCAACTTTAGAACCTTGGCAAAATAATCTGCAAAGGTCACAATGAACAAAATGGTTTCTATGCTTTCTGCTTCTCGTTAAAACATTGTAAATTAGTAGTTGATGAAGTAAAGGAATTTTCCTTTTATTTCAGCTCAAATGTAAAATAGGTATCCTTACCTACTAAACGCCGCATGCATAAAATAAATCCCAGCGCTTCAGTTTTTATCGACTCTTCTCCAATTCGTCACACCAAGTTTTGCTATTATTTCAAAAGCTTGGTCCTTCCGATGGAGTGTTGATGGCCTTCTTCTGCACCGTCCATTGAGTTCATTGTCGAAAGCTTTTCGTAATGAATCATTTAGAACCATCCGCACGACAAAATGCCTACCAACGGAATCGCTGTACGAGTATATTAATGAACATGATCATGTCGATGTCAGCACACAGCTCATACTGATCGTTGTTCATGCAACACCAATACCCTCCGTTAATGATGATTATGTATATATTTTCTGCAGTATTTACCTCTGGAAGACTCCTAGCACTGATTTAACCGCCTGTGTCATAAACTAGGATTCCGCGCCATACGACCAGACCAATAAAACCAACGTCTAGTGCAGTCGGATTTTTGTTTGTCGAGAGAAGGCTTTATCATAAAATAGCTTGCTTTGCCCATAGTAACATCTGTTAGCAAACAGTGCTTTCCTCTAAATTTCCATGCTGACATCATTCCTGTTGTTTATAGCGGAGCCGAGATAGATGAATTCATCCATTGCTCCAAAATTGTAGTTGTCAACGTTCACACAACGTACCAAGCGCGTAGTCTTTGTTCGTTGAAACAAAAAACGTAGTTTTCTCCTCGTTTACTGCCAGACCCATTATTGATAACTCCTCCTCAATGCTTGAGAAGGCTGCAGCAACATCCCTCAGTTCTTCGCCAATAATGTCTATATTATCTGCGTACGCGATTAACATATAGCTTTTGTTAAAGATGGTACCTGTCGTATTAACTGCAGTTTTCCTCATAATAATCTCCAAGAGTTCGCACGATAGGCTGTCGCCCTAATAGACGAAAAAATAGCACGTGTCTATCTGTTTTATTTGGTTTTCTCCAGAATTTGCTGTAGGGAGTGTCTGGTCAGTTGTGGATTTACCAGGTCTATTTCCACACTGGTATGACCCAATCGGATTACCTAGAATCGGGTTTATTCTTTCACATATCACACCCGACAGGACCTCATAGCAATGTGTAAAAGACCGATTCCGCGATAATTTTTGCACACACTTGGATTACCTTTTTTTTTTGACATAGGAGATAGTACACTCAAATTGCAATCAGGCATGTTAGTATTTAAAAATAGTTAAATTAGAACACAAATTAAATATGTTTTGCTTTAAGCAATAACATTTTGAGCCCCATTCTCAAAACTTGGTTTGTTGGAAAACCTATAGATATTTAGAATGGAATAAGCAGCCTTAATATACGCCTTTCTGAGAGGTTAAGAATCCTGTAAAAGTCCAATTCCAAAATTCATTTCAGTTGTTTATTTTACACATTCTATATAATATATTTGCTCATAGTTATAAAATAATAATTGATAATAATTGAGAGATAAATAAAATTCGTCAAATATATTTACAAAATCAAAGATAGATTTTTTTACAAATCGTATACAGCGGTATTTCAGTTAAAGTAAACTGGATATTATGTTTGGCATGGAGCGAAAAAAAAGAAAAAAATTGAATGAGATCCTATGCTGAGAGTCCTAAAGTATTTTTTGCCAATTTACCGCGTAATTTCGCTTACAATTTGTCTAATTTTGTATTTGGTTGTTAACCAGTAAATTCTTCATATATAAATACTTAAAACTAAAACGACTCGAATATCCAAGCGGAAATTCTCCCTGGTCTTACATAAGGAAGATTTGGGGAAAAAAAGTCTACCAGCTCTAAATTTAGTGCTCCTATATGGAATGTAAGTATATTAATGCCGCCTTTGTTCTGGTGTACATTCCAATATAATGGCAGCATTGTTAAGAATTGAAATTGAATAGAAAACCTGTCTAGCCGAATGCAAGTCAATACTTGCTAAAATGTATTTTCACAACTGCACGTATAGACGGCATAAAAATGTAATTTTAAAAACGTTTTATTTCCAGTCCAAACGAAATCCTGAACAAGAGTGACGTAATGTATAATTTCCGGAATGTATACCTGCTATAAGCAATTAATATGTGAATTCTGTACACAGGTTGTGCTAACTCCCCTTTTTCTTTCCCTTCCACATATCCTTAAAATCTAAGCAAATTGTGCACTGCCAAGCGTTGTGTTTGTTGGTGTTTCAGATTCCTCCTCGTCGCTGGCATTCTGTTCAAGTTTCTCAAAACCACTGCGTTTGTTACGTTCCATCAGTAAACCTCCCAATTTGAAGCCATCTGGTTTAGAAGGGAAATCCCAGGCATGGCGACGATTGTTGCCTGCAAAAGGCATGCAACCTGAAAATAAGTTAAGCAAGACAACAATAATAAATATTCAATGATTGCTTTCCAATGATTATTTTCCAATATTCCCTCATTAAATTTTCTTTTAATTGAAGAAAATTTAAATTAATTTAGATTTTCGTATAGAAATTGCTTTGAAGCAAATCAAAGTTTCATGTGATATACTATGTTGGCTCTAAGCAATTTAATATACATTGGAGTTCGGTTCTAACACACTTCGAACACTTTAATTCATCAAAGAGGAAATTTCTTATATCCAAGATAAAAGAAATCTACGATACATTAAGGCTCATGGCATTTGGTGCTACAAGAAATCATTTTGTACTAGTCAATGTTACAAATAGCTTCTTGTTGTTCTCAATAAATATACAAAATTATGTGAAGACAAGCACAAATGAAGCGAATTATTTGCTCGATATAAAAATACAATTTGCTGCAATATTAAAATTTAAATGAAAAGGTTTGGGAAGTTTCGTTATAAATGAAAATTCTTTAAAAGAAATATTCAATTGTATTGTATTGTATTGTAGGAAGATAAGAGAAAAGGCATCGAGTTATTTGTTCGATATAAAAATTAAATTTGCTGAACTTCAACATTGAATTGTATATGAAACGGTTGGGGAAGTTGTTTGAACCGGTAAAAAATTTTGTTATAAAAAGTTTACGCGACATGTTCAATTGTAACCGGACTCCTCTGTATTTTTTGTTTCGAAAAAAGGAATTTTTTTACATGATTCGGATGGCCGAATGAATGGAATGCAGGAATGTACACAAAACAAACATTGTTAATAATGAAAATAAAAAAAAAAAAAAACAAAAAATATAAATTGAAAATACGCAATACATTTATTTGTAAACACACAAAAAATATATTTCGAGATTTTTGATTTGTTTAAATTATTGTAATAATGTAGTATCCACTAAATTAATCATATAATTACAAATTAATTGAAACTAAAATAATAGTACGGTATAAGGTGTCAACACGCAAGCAAACACAGAGTAAATAAAAGTATATTATTTCAAACAAATAAAATTGTTTGGCTATGGAAACATAAAATATGGATTTTAATATAACTATGAAATGAAGGTAATGACAGCGTAAATAATCGACGCTTGATATAAAGTAAAAACAAAAAAAAACCTGACACGATACACTTAAAATATATTCAAGAAGATACCCCAAAATTTGTATGAAAATAAAGTATTAAACAAACAATTTTGTAGAATGAGCAATAATCACAATATACGCACACACTAATGCCATAAGGTGCGTTTCATATTTATAAGGACAAACATAAATTTGCTTCATTTGTGTAACGGTTCTTTTTTGGTTATTATAATGTTGTATCAAAATATTTGTTTGGACGAAACAGCCATTCAAGTTCAATAAATGGGGGTTTCGCATTAATTTTACCAGATTTTCATTTTTACGAAAAGAAATATCAAATTTGACTTTCGTTTTTAGAAATAACGTTAAAGATTCTATTTGACATACATACTTAGTAACAAATTTATTATAATTCAATTTCCATCCAAGCCTACTCAATCGCATTTTTTAACTCTTGAACTGTTCTGAATTGACGATTTTATTTATACACCTTGCGTACTAAGATACCCCAGAGGGTTTCTATGGGATTAAGGTCTGGTGATCTTACTGGCCAGTTCATAACATTGATTCTTTTAGAGAAAAACCAGGATTTTTGTCTCTCTGCTGACGTGGATTGCGGCGTTATCTTGTTGGAAAATCCAGTCTCTGTCCCAATTTTTATACAGAAATGGGATAAGACTGTTTTCCAAAACTCGGATATAATCTGCACTTTTCATTCTTGGGGATACAAACTCCAGCTTCAAACATCCAAAATTTCGGTTGGAAAATAATTTCAGCTCTTTCCTCAAGTCATGCCAATAACGCCGAAAACTACCAGGACCATATAAATTCCATTTTGTTTCATCCGAAAAAAATTACCGTTTATATTTATTTATGTTCGGTTAATAATTTTGTGTGGCTTACGGATGACCATTGTGTGTTCATATCATATGGACAAGTTTGTGTTTAGCTTTTAAAGCTGGAATGCATCTCATTCGTTAATTTCTTATAAAAAGTTAACTCTTTAATGTCCGCGGTCATCGCGTTAGAAAGTATTTTTTTTTCTTCTTAAGTGCTTATTAGATCCATAAGCGTCAGGATCTCGTGAAAAAATTTGAATGAGACTATGGCTCCTGTCCAGTCTGAGCCCAATTTCTCTTCGTCCTCGTAAGCGATTATTGGACTTGGTGTTATAATTGTGAAACACGCTAAAAACAGATTTATCGCAAGAACAAAAGTACCGTTATCTACCGTTATTATCCCAAAGTTTGTGTGCATATTGTTTCGTCCAAATAAGTATTTTGCACAAAGCAAAATTATGGGTGGCCTTATAAATATGAAATGCACCTTATATATATTAAAAAAAAAAAAACAATATTAGCAATGTGAAGTGAGTAAAAAACACAACTTATGGACAGTCATCACCAACATTCTGCGTGGATGCCACGAGTTTGCGGTAGACCAATTCACTAGGTTGACCTACACTCAATGTGGCCGCGTTACCTCGTCTACGCCTCCTTGCTATTAACAGTGCCAAGCCAAAGGTGAGGAACGCGAATAGTAACATAAGGGAAGCCACTAAAATGGCCGTTGCTCCCGGCCTGTGATGAGTGGTAGTAGAGGGTGAGTCATTGACTGATACATCACCACCTAAAGCTGATGCTGCCGAATTTCCCATTGCTACAGCGATGGCATCCAGCGTCAACGGTTTTGCAGGGTTATCCTCCGCATCATCCGTGTTGGCTTTTGGCTTTGCTGCCGACAATGGTATAGATTTCACCAGCGATTTGTGCAGAAATTTATGTATACGTGTAGGATCCAATTCGGCTACATAAACCTCGTTTCCATCAAGGGTAACCGCAATATCGTGAGGATTTGAAAACTCCATGTCATTGGGTCCAAATTTCCCTATAACCTTTTTCGTTTTGAAATCCATAACATAACCACGAACCTCGTTATACTGCTCAGTCTTATAGCCCAATTCAGCAATGGGTCCGTTTACAACTATCAATTGGCCACCTGCAAAATATATGCAATAACATTCATTAGACTTTTCTCAGATCTCTTTTCCTTTCTCATCTCTACTCACCCTGAGCTGGAGTATAATCCATACTGAACAAACGGTCGCCAATCAACTGAGAATGATATTGAGAATGGAAAGTGCCATTTGACCAAAAAAAACACTGGACCCGGCCATTCTCACGGTCAGCAGCACATATAAGTTCTTGCTCGGGTACCAACGTCAAAGCATGTGGAATGGCAAAATAATTTTGCGGTGCTACACCAAATGATACACCCGCAAAGGTATTCTGACCCCAAGAGAGAATACGCGTACCATCCTTGGAATATTTTAGAATACGTGCATTACAATATCCATCGGCCACAAAGAAATCACCATTTGGTAAGACCGCGACGGAGGTAGGTTTGCAGAACTTTGATTCACCAGAGCCAGGAGTAAAAGCAGTGCCCAAAGTCATCAGAGGTTTGTCATTTGATCCTTGTGGTCCAAATTTGAAAATCTGATGCAAAGCAACATCGGTAAGCCAAACGTTGTCCTCGTGGTCAATAGTTAGGCCATGAGGCATATAGAATCTTAAAAAAAAAGAGAGTAAAGATTTTATTTTCAGTTGCTCTGTAGGAAAAATTATTTCATGCTGAAAAATTTTCTTAGCGGGTTTACGGGTTTTTTTAAATATATTCGAATTTCCCATAGAGAATTCTTGTAGTAGTATTACTAACAGTCATTTTTTTAGTTAATTTACCCTTAATTCAGAGAAATAAGACAACGATTGAAAGTAGGAAATAACATTTGTTTGAAACTTTCTCCACTACAAATATTCTGTCATGCATTGCCGTCACAATCATTTTTTTAGAGAAGGCAACTGTTTATGTGAAAAAATTACAAATATTTTTAGTTATTAACAAAATCATCAACTTATGCAATTTTTTTTATCTGAGAAATTCTGTCCCTCCCTTCTTTCGGCAGTCAATTTTAAATTTTTTCCGCTCCACTACTCATCCAAATTTTATTTAACAATTTTCGGAAATAAATTGTAACAATATTTCTTCAATACAGCAACTTAAAGGCAAAATTGTATCTTTTGCAGAGAATTAAACTATGTACATCTGCCCCTCCCATTCTCCCGGCAATCAATTTTAAAAATTTTCCGCTGCGCTACTCACCAATGCTTAGCGAACTTTGTAGAAAATTCACAAAACTTTACGAAGCGGACACAAGTTCATATTTAGGTAGCATCGAAAAGCCTCCTTTAGATGTTAGAAGTTATTTATTTTGTTCACCGTTCCCCAATTGTACCCTTCTTGATGTTTCAGAGATTTTATATTTTCTCGATTTTTTTTGCAAAGATTTGTATTATTTGAAGGATAGAAATTTGATCAATCACCATAGAAGATCCTAAAAATGAAATAGCTCCTGCGATTGAATGCTTCTTTTTGAGATATGGAAGGTTTTCCATATTTACCGATTGTTTTCAACTATCGTTTCTACATGACCAGTGCGCTAAGAGTACACACACATCGCAGAAATGCTTTTGCACAAACACTAAACATCTGACTTTTGTTTTGGAGCCGAAAAAAATACATGACAGTACCCGACAATTTAGAAACACTAGCCCGCTTCAAACGAAACAAGCGGCACTTAATGACTTAATAGAAAAAGAAGTTTTTCGTACACTATTATTCGAATACTTAGTTCAATACTATAATACGTGTCAGTAATTATGATAGTAGTTCAAGCGCAATTTAATTCGTTTCGAGACAAGATATAATTATAATTATAATTTTTGTACTAAACGAAAAAATGATTTTATGAAAATTTGTTATCGAAATCGAACTTTTTCGAAAAACATTCTGCGTAACTGTAGTTGTTTCGAAAGTACGACATTAAGGGTACAAATTCACATAGGCCATTTTGAAAATTAACGAATTTGAAAATGTGTTGAATTAAACCACATTTAAAAGTGGCCTAACCATATTGATCATATTAAAAACAACCGAAAGAGGCATCGTATTCATCTTTTCAGAATGAATGTGTTTTATTATAAAAAAAAAAAATATTAGATATTTAGTCAAGAGACACAGTGGCGTTTGCTGTTCTTTTTTTCTTTCTACTTATTACACTTTCAATTTTTTTTTTCCTTTTTTATTTTTTTGTTTTCCACTTTTGCCCCAATACGTGTCACTTCAAAATAATAAAAAAAAGCTTTGCGTTGAATGTGACCTACATAAGTCTACTCAACGCTACATTTTTTTTTTAATTTTGCGAAACTGGTTTTATGCAATTAAAATCGTAATATGGCAATACGAAACATGTACAAAACTCAATTTTTTCGGATTTTTCACTTTGACCACTATCATAATTACTGGCATATATATTCCAATACGAATATGTTCTCGCAGGGTTCTAGCATCTATCTCAATAATAGTAACTATCTTATTCATTCAGAAACAAGTAATGGATTTGTTTGAATGCCTACCGCATTGCAATTTAAGTACTTTTAACATAAGTTGATGTCTTTGATATTAATTGATGTGTTTCTGTTGATATTTTTTCAATTACATTAAAAGTAAAATATTTGAATTCGATTTGATATAATTTAAATTTCAAATGTAGTTTTTGTATATCCTTTGAACGTTTGGCTATCTTCGGAATTTCACTTTAATTATCCCAATATACCAAACGATATTGGTAAGACAACAGAACGATATTAATTGCATTCGTCGTAGTAAGTAATATCGGTTACGAAAATTTTATACTTGAAACGATATTTTGATATTACATAATGTGATATGACACATTATAAATTTTCAATTTCCAATTATAGTATTATAAAACTGCGATTTTTTTTTCTTGTGTGGATGATTCATCCACCAAATAATTATCAAGCTCCCAAAATGCAATTCGCTATAAAGCTGTACTTTCCCCCCTACGATCTGATAAAATATTGACAATTCTACTTAATGTTGTTCGGAATCAATTAAAATATCTGGCAAAAATAATGGATTACTTATTGTAATTACATGTTTTTGTTTTTTTTTTATTTCAAATTTCAAAGAAAGCTTTCCGTTCTTATTTTAAAGAGGCACCAAAAAAGTCACTAAAAGAGATAGCTAGCGGTATAGAACGTTCTACAATAGATATTGTTATTCTACAGTCTTTTTTGCGCATCATATTAAAATAGAGGTTGTTGACGACAAGAATCCTTTACCGAGTTTCATATGCCACTTTTTCTTCAGAACCAGTTAAAAAGTCCATCAAAATGATATAAAAGGTTCTAAGAATGTACTGCAGACATTGCAGAATTTTATTTATCTTCATTTTTCATGTTTCCCTCCCTTTTAAAAGATATTTCGATGGACGTTGCCGATTATAATGATTTATGAAATATTATATTGCCCTTTTAGTTCTTTATAAATCAAATTTAAATTCAATAGAAAAAACTTTCCTATATGCTATTTATTATATGATTAACTCCTTTCTGCCTTTTAATTTTTATTACATTATTCTAATCCATATACTGCTAATTTTTAGAATGATCCCGTCTTTTAAATTAACTTATTTAAATTAAACAAGTAAATGTACGGAGTTTAAAAGTAATGAATTTTCATCTTCGATTCTGGTGGAATATCCTTCACAAGGTATTTGTAGGATATTTTGGTAGAGAAACCTCCAGAACAGATCAAAAAGAATTTTTAAAAAATGAAAATGATATCCAGAAACATCCACAATATAGTTTTGACAACTTTAATGTAAAGAATTCACAAATTTCTGCACCTTTGAATGTATTTTTGAGAAAAACATAATGGACATTGGAAAGTTAAATTGTGAGCAATAACTCTATCCATTTTAATGCACTTTTTTTGGTAGTTCTTTAATTAGGGATAAGAAGTGCACTTGGAAATTTGCAATAGAATTTTAGTGTTCTTCAAAAATAATTCTGATTAAAGTTCTAAGAAGGCATGTAGCAATTCATTGAAATGTTAAATATAACTCGATTTCCAACAACATCGGGCAATATTATAAAAACTTTACTAGCCCAAAATGAAAAATGTCTAGATATATATACTCGAGAACCTGCATTTTGGGAGTTTTACAATACTCAGCCTATTGTGATAATTTGGTGACAGAGTCTTTTTTGTGAGTGGCCTAATCGAATGTCATGCAAATCTCAATTGATTTTGCTTACGGCACCAATTACATTCAGCATTATGGATCTGTCCATTTGAAATTATTGAAATTGAAAAAAAAATTAAAAATTGAAAATGAAAAAATTGAAAAATTGAAATTGAAATTCCCATTGTGCCCGAGATTACCAAACCTATGAAAAGTACTTTCTTGGATGTTCCTTTCTATGCTTTTTGAAACTGAGATGCTTGTATTTATTCTTTTGCATTATTAAGTTCAACCAACCGGCATATCTTGCATGCTGCTACCCATTTCTCTCTTCGAATAGAAACTCTCAAGTCCTCTCAAGTCAAGTCATTATTCTAGCAGCTTTTTTGAAAGATCTTTTATGGTTCGTGTTGCAAGATGTGTTACTACTCTAATGTTTCATAATAATTGTCAGTACTAATATACAAAAATGATAATCGCCACAACCCTATTTATTTATTTTTTCTGTTTTTGTACGATCAAATATTTTTGGAAAAATGTGTGTTAGGAACTTTTAGGAATTATATATATATATACTTTTTTTCTATTTTTGTTTATGTCTATATAACTCATAAATTGTTATGCTATCAATATGTAGTCCATAAATGGGCGTTGATTGATTAATAAATATAAATGAATATGAATATAAATATGAAATTAGCAATCAATTTGAATGTACGTATTTTCGCATTGACATAATTTGGCGTTATAATACTTTTTTTTTAGATTTTTAAATACTTAAATACTTTTAGATACTTTTTTTGAAATGAGTAGATTTTATGGATATTGTTACTTGCATTTAACCAACAGATATCCTTACAGACATCTTGTATGGCTAACAGCTAATTTAACTTACAATCCTTTACCCCAATCGTACACCAATTTCCCCTTCTCTCTCTCCAATCCCAACACAGTGCTGTCTTGTATTGGTCCTTTTTTACGCTGCTGAAATACGTTATTTGTGGAAAATGTGTCTTGTCCCCAAACACGATCGCATCGGTGGAATAATACTACATTACCAGCTTTGTCAAAACTGACCCCTGTTACCGATCCCAATTTTACATCTATCTGGGGCCATGACGACTGATAAACATAACCTAGGGATAAATTAAATAATACCAGAAGGTGAAATTGACGTATCTTAAATTTAATGATGTAACAACATACTTGTATTCAATTTGCCGATTTCTTTCTCAACATCGATCTTATCGAATTTATGTTTGTCGGGCCACATGGATTGGTCTGCAGCTATAGTGCTTCCTCCGCTCGCGCCACCATTGCCACCTTGCATAATTTGCTGGAATCGCTTGTCATTGTTCAATAATTGATCGTCGGTAACTAGTGGAAAGTAGCGTTGTAAACTAATTCTCTGTAAATAAAAATAATGAATTTCATTATTTAAAAATTTCATTTATGGATCTAAAAATTTTGTTGCATAAATTGTTTCAATGTAATTAATCCGCTTGTCTGTAGAAAATAAGGTAATTAGTCAAAAATGAAGTGTTATTATCTGATCTTAAAATGCCAAATACACAATTTGAGAACTAAAATTTACTACATATAAAAGTAAACAAGCATTATTCGCTAGCCATTGATCATTTTAGATTAACCGAAACGATTTTAGTTAAGACTTTATTCAATACTTGTGTTGTTGTTTGGCAAGAATTGAGGCTCGGCGAACCTTTGAAGTTGAAATATGTGATGTATACCTTATATGCGTAATTGTTTGTTCTCTGGTTTTTTCTATCCATTTCACTATTTTAAAAGACGAGGCAATACAACGGAATGTCAAAATTTGCACAATCTCCCCCATATCCATGCACTTAAGCTTAACTTTTTTTTAAAACGGTGCGGGTCTCATGGTATCTTCCAGCATTTTTCCAGTGAACAAGAATGCGGGAATAGAATACATATGAGTTAAACGATTTTATATTGCTTTTCAAGAGACGTCATCTATTTTGCGCCCAAAACGGGACATTCACAATTTTGTGTCTAATATTATAAGGTTTTGCAAAAAAATCCTTCATAATTATGAAAAAAAAAAAACTCAAACTGTTTGGAGCTGCTGAATTGCTATAGATTTTCATCTTTATTTCCATTTGTTCATAGAGCGTAATGCAGGAAAGCCAAAAACGCCAATTATATAACATCACAAATAAAATATAAAATTCTTTAGTACAACATTAAATACCAATAAAAAAAGAATGATAACAAATGCAGTTATAAGGCAAGTAAAAAAAGAAAAACCAAGTGTCGATAATGAGCTCATAATGTGAAATGGCTATTGAAGTTCACTTAGTGCAAATCTAATATACGAGTATTTGTGTTGGAAAACTTGTAGTTACTGAGGGAGCCGATTCCAAGCTCTGCAAACGCGCACTGCAAATGATTTTAAGAATACAGAAGAGCCTGATATAAGAGGAATTACAAGTTGTGTATTTCCAGTTGATTTCTAGCGAATAACCTCAGATAAACCATTAATATACAATATAAACAGTAGTGGACCCAGAACCAATACTTGAGGAACAGATAGATATTGCGTAAAAACTGTTAAAGGTAAATCTTAGCAAATATGTAAAAAACCCACAATCTACACTGTGGTAATACAAAACTTTATAAATCCTTCGCGATATGAAAGCGTGTAATTAAGAAACAAGAAATGGTGGAATATTGCAGGACACTGAATGTAGTCAGAAAAATTTAACAATGTGGAATTACTTAGCAAGACATAATCAAGCAGGGATGTAGTATTGTGAGCAATATCAAAATGAGTAGGATAGAAATTACGTATGACTGACAAGCCCAGTTTCGGTTTCGGAAACGCCGAAAAAACTGATGCTACTGTCAGAAATGATTTGTTCTAACTGATCTAGCATAGAGTTATAACAGTTCAGATGTCCATACGACAAATTGCTGACGTATGCATTGATTTTCTTCTAATATATGAAGAATTATCGCTAATTAGGCCAAGGTTTAAGTTATAAATGAAAGATAATTAATATGAAAAAATTGGGGAACCATAAGACAGTAACAATAATTTTAAATAATATAACAAGGAAGAACATTTTCAATATAGTATACAAATAGAAAAACAAAATGAAAAATAAAATAACATACAAACACTAACAATATTTTTTTTTAATAAAGAAACTACTTAATTGACTCCCATCTGCATCCAGCAGTCTATTTTCAAATAATTTGAGAGAATCTTGCTTCAGCTTTTCGCATTCCTCAAAATTTAGAGACATTGTTACTCCGTCCGCAAAATTCACAATAACTTTCGATAAATCATCATTGATTAGCTTGTATTTCAGGTAGGTTTTAACGGACTTGGCCACGTGGGGCCGAGCGTTGTCATGCTAAAGAATCACTTTTTCATGCCTCTTCGCGTATCGTGAGCGTTTCTCGCGCAGAACTCGGCTCAATAGCATTATTGAAGTCGATAACGATCCTCAATCATGGTTTCGCTTGGTTTCAACAGCTCGTAATAAATAACATCGATCTGGTTCCACCAACACCGGTCTGGTTCCACCAAATACAGAACATAACCTTCGCAGCGTGAAGAAGTATGACCGGACAGGGCAGCCCCCATGGATTTGGATTACTGTAATAAATCCATTTTTCATCCCTCGTTACAGTACCATGAAGAAAACCCTTACTTTTTTGTAGCTAAAAATGACGCTCAATTTCCTGGCTTCAACTCATAATTTCCTTGCTTCCAAAGCATGCCATCGCTTGGTAACTCTTAATACTAAAGCAACCTCTTTGATACGAATCCCCACCAAGCAATGACATCAATGTAGTGTCTTTGAAGAGGTTTCGTCTTTCTTCACGCAAACGGTCATCAGCACCAAAATCAGCGTCTTCAAAGCGACGGAACCAATCCCGACAAGTTGTTTCACATAAAGCAGCATTTCCGTAAACGTTTTGAAGCTCTCGATGAGCTTCTTCCATTGAAAGAAGAAAATCAATACACAAAACAAAAACACACAAAGGAATGTCAAAAGAAAATCACTATCTTGTGGAGGCGGTATGTTTGCCATATGCCTAAGCTTGGCTCATAACGTTTAGGTTATGACAGAATCGACTAACACTTACAGACGGCGCTATCTATTAGCAAACAGGGGGAACTTATTTGCGTACCTAATATAAAAATTAAAAATTACATAACAGCCAATCACTCAACACATGACCTTGTAAACATTGACATTACAATCCTAGAAATGAGCAATTCCATGCTTTCGTTCTAGAAGGAGGCTCTCAAAACATCTAAATCTTTTTCTGCGCAGCATCCTTTTGAGATATGTAGTTAGGTAATTACGGCTGATATTAAATCTGGAGAATACGGTGAATAAGGCAGCAGTACCTCCATGCAATTTTGCCATTGTGACGATCCATTTGTGACACAGCACATTGCTTTGGTGAAGGAGCATATTTCTCTTCGAAATTTGAGAAGCTTTTCCCTGCTATCGTCCATCAAGATAATCGACAAACAGAGCAACATGCCCATTCCAAAAAATGTGAGGGCCATAACCTTGATGACCGAATAGCTTTCACTATGTCTTTTCCGATTCGATGCAGTAAAACGGCACATGTAAACATGCATTTTGTTACGTTTAAACTGATCCAAACGGATTTCCGAATTACCAATTAGAGAAAAAATTAAATATTAGTATTGAATTCAATTAGAAAAAGTATAAAAAAAATATAATATCGATATGAATAAATAAAAGTCACATTAAGTTGCCAATATAGAAAGATATAAGAAAGTAACATTATGTATCTAGATTGTCGGATTAAAATATCGAAGAAGTTGCTTTCGAAAATTTAAATAGGACAGCTTAAATTCCTTCATGCGCCCTGGTAATAAGTTGTATTGCAGAGATACTAGAACAAGAAATGAATTATCCATTAAATATGTTATTTTACGGATAATCAAGTTTCTACAACGCGTGGAATTTGTAAAAACAAAAAAAAAAATGTGCAAGGAATCGCAGACATTTGAATTTATATGTTTTGTAAAATAAAAGCAGTGATCTAAATCTTATGAAATCATAGAATCTACAGCCAAGGAAATCTATAACAAATGGTGTTATATGAACATAACGCTTCTGTGAGTATAGGTACCGCATGGCAACATTAAACGCTAACTATAATCTTTGTAGATCGCGTTTAGTCAACATGATAAATTCGTTTTTTTACAAGGAACTCACGGGTGTGGTTTGAAGGCCTTCACCTTCTAAAGTAATTTTGATTCGATGTATAAACAATTTTACAAACGACCATTAGAAACCAAACTTGCAGAAACGTAAATAAATACTAAAGCAGCAAAATTAAATTTCATGTTTCGTAATTTCCCACTTCCATGAATACGCAAATACAGGGTGGGCCATAAGGGTGTTGGCGGTTTAAATATTCAATTAAAAAAAAACTACGAAACATAAAAAAAATATATTTGTATTTTTAAAAAGTAGAAGCATGAGAATTTTTAAGACTCAAAAATAATGTTGTCCAAATGGCTTCCCTCGGCTGCTTGACACTCTTGGAACCGAAGTCGCAAATTTTGGAAAACTCGTTGAAAAGTTGTTCTCGGTATTTTGTTGCTTTCCTGAATAATGTTCCTCTTCAAATGCTCTAAATTGGTCGGATTATTCTCGTAGACTACCGATTTGAGGTAGCCCCATAGAAAATAATCGCATGGAGAGAGATCGGGGCTACGTGGGGCCATTCAATATCCCCCCTTTTCGAAATGAGTTTTCCAGGAAAAACATTTTTCAGCAGCTCTATGGATACCCTAGCCGTATGACATGTGGCCCCATCCTGTTGAAACCACATCCTCGAAGTATTGCCTTGAAGTTCTTGCAAAGCTGGCACCAAAAAGTCTGCTAGCATGTTGCAATAATTGTTCGCTCTAATCGTCGTGAACTGAAACACGAACACGCTCCACAATGTCGGCTGATCTTGCAGAAACTGGGCGACCACGAACCGTAATTGGTACTGTTGAGCCGGTTGTTTCGAACATTCTGATCCATTTTCGTATCACATTGGCGCTTGGAACTTCACTTAAATCGTGTAAACCGTGTTCATGCCGATACAAACGTCGTGCAGTAATCACTGAATTATTGTTTTCGTAATACGCTCGGACACGAAATGCACGCTGCACTCCCGTGTACGGCTCCATGGCGACTAAATTTCCAGGAAGCGGCGCAGCGAACAACATATCCCCCCTGCCACCCCGCGCCGCGCGTTACCGAGAAATTGAATATTTAAACCGCCAACACCCTTATGACCCACCCTGTATTTAGAATAAACCTTCGAAGTTCAAAGCAAAATTTTAATATATTACTGGAAATTATGTGTCAACATCTTCTCTATAAGAAAGTACACAAATGTTTAGCTAATATCTTTCATACATACGAGTATGGCGTTTTTTTTTCGAACATGGATTTTCAAAACAAACATAGGGAATTTGACTGTTATTTTTTACTATTTACAAGAATTTAACTTTTAATATTATAATTTCAATCAGTTGTTATCTGGCTGTAATTTACTGATGAAAACTTGTTTAAAAGTTTGACTTTCTTCCGAAAACCATTTTTAATCAAGGTTTGTACTATGACTTTCTATTACTCAGTGTGATATTGCTCCATTATGCTGACGACTGTACAATAACTGATCTGCATGTCTTATCGAAAGGTTGAAGAGACCTATCGTTGATCCCTTGAATTTCTTGACTACTTGAGAATTAAGTATTTGTCTGGATGAATTAAGCAGATGCAGGCGGATTGCACACTATCAACCTTGTTACGGTATGTTTGTAAATTTCTTAAAATTGGTATTGACTTCAAACAGAATTATCTTTCCCAGAAAAGGAAAGGAAATTCACATTTTTGAAATGAAAAACATTCCGTGTAGAAATAAAACCTAATTTAACAAAATGGGATTCCACTTTGAACAATTACTTATCATTGGCGGTAATTTAAACCGCCAATTTCTCTTAATAACAACAACTTTATACATTCATTCTATTGTGGTGAATATTTTCTATACTTGTATCCCTATATGTATTGATCATCTATTTAGTTCAGAGGGTTATTATTTGATTGTATTTTATCAATACAGAAGAGCATTGATAATTCATTGGGGGAAAATTTAACATTGTACACACCAACTGCTGTTATCTTATCATTTGGATTGGATCGTTATTGTTATTGTTGCGTGCATCAAGGCTGCCTTACAATCTCTCATTCTGAAAGGATGATTGCTTCTAGGTTTTTCATAAATTTTCCAACGGCCAAAATTTCCAATATGAGAAAGGACATTCGGATGATTTATTATAAATGTGCCAATATTTTCGAGAATATTGCTGAAAGCCCTTTAACATTGCTTATCAAAACTTTGGAGCTCTGAACTTTTAATTCTGAAATTGTTTTTCTAAAAGCTGTTGCGAAAGATTTTCTTCTATATGAAAAGTTTCAGTTTTTAAACTAAATTTTGTTATAAATCGTGTATTATTTGGAAGAAGTGCGTTCTAACTACGTTACCTGTTTCGTTAATTATAGACAAGGCTATGAGCTAAAAAATTGACTATGCGGGAAGACATTAAGATTTAAAAATGAAGTGCAAAATTCTCACGTATATAGCAACACTTCATCCTAAACCAAATGTCTGCTCGGATAGTCTTTAGAAAAAAAATTGCGCTATTTTATAAAGTGATGATATTCAGTTGCTATTTAAGAGGGATTACCAGTTTCTAGACGTTCTTCAGGAGAAAATTAATTATGTGCTTGATAGGTTACGTGATTTGATATCAAAGAACAGACTTTGTGTCAATTCTTCTAAGTCCAAAGCTATGCTTTATTCGAACCAAACTGATGTGGGTTTGCGAGTAGTTTATAATGGTTCTAATTTACAGTTTGTGCATGACATGAAGTGGTTGGGATTCTTGTTAGATGACAAGCTGCGCTTTGAGAAGCACTTTAATCACGTTGTTTTAAGTGTTAACTATGCATTGAGGCAATTATACACAACTAATTTGTTGCTCCCGCTGTATGTGAAAAACAACTGGTTCATGACATAGTTATACCAAACATTACGTACTGCTGAGAGGTATACTCTGCTGCTAATCAAAAATATATGAAACTCCTTCAATTATCTTTGAACAGAGCTGTTCGCTACATCTTTTCCCTCAAGAGACGTGTACATATAACACCTTTTGTGATTAAATTTCTGGGATGTTCATTTCCTGCATTTATCGATGTACGATTGTTGTTATGTTTTTACAAATTATATTCTAACCAATGTCCGCGTTTCCTACATGAAACTTTTAAATTTTGTCATTCCGTTCGTAAAAGCAATTGTTTATCACCAAATTTTGCCATCTTACAGCACGATCTTTTAATGTAAGAGTAGCTCGTAGCTATAATACATTGCCAAATGAGCTTAGAAATTTTAATGTATCTTACGCAATATTTCGTAATAGACTTATCTCTCATATGCAGTTGACGTAGGTGAATATTCTTTTACATCTTAAAGCTTGCATTTACGAGTGATATTTGTTAATTATTGGTTTATTCATTGGTTGATATTAAATATATAATTTTATGTGATCAATTATTACTTTAGCACTTTAATTTGAGCGTCATAGGTTATAGTTATAATTCCTAATTAATTTGATGTTATATTCTATGTTATATTTTGTTTTTGTTTTTCAATTCAAGTAGTATTTATTTTGTGCATTTTGTAATTTGCTTTATATTGGCCAAAAGGCTTTAAGTTACAAGACTGTTCAATGAAATGAAAAAAAAGTAGTTTCTCAATTTTAGGAACCAAATACAAAGCGCAAATAAACACATATTTAAAAAAATGGTGCGAACTTGTATTTTAATCTATCCTTTTTTAATACCTTTTTCAATGTTATAAAATAAAAAATAAAGCGGCGTGGATAAAAATTGTTTTGAAAAAACTGAATTCTGTATTTGTATCTTTTTTCCGAATAGGTGCCCACCCAAACTAATGGACCAATTATCATGAAATTTTTATAGAATATTTATGTATGTCTCCTCGGGAGGGATCATAGGCAATATTAGGTCTTGATTGGACAAAGAGACGTGCCACCGCCCACACAACAATTTTAAACAACTAATGAGCTATCAAGTAATTTCTAAATTCTAGAATTAACAAATTTTTCAGTCTTAGGTAGCAAAGCAGACGAATAGTTATTTTAAAATATTAATCAATCTCTCAACACTGTTGGGAAAAAATCATATTGTGCGAGTATACAACATATCGCGCTTCAAGGAGGTGCTGTTTTGATGGTCAACATCAAACAACATTAAAACAGCTTCGTATAATATCCGACTTATGAGAAAGTTCATAAGTTGTTTCCAGAATCTTTTTAAACACATTAGGAGTATTTTGTCATATTTATGCCTAGAAACTTCTTCTTCCGCATTTCGCAAAATAATGTTAATCTTATGAAAATTCAACATCGCTTTATCAGAACAACCAATGAAAATTGCAGTTTACCTGTTTTTCCGTTTCCCAGTATATAGATAGCTGATACCAAAATAGATCTACATCATAAGCAGCTTGTGATGTAAATAAGTCTTCCGATAACAATTAATTTATTAGATTTAATGTGCTCAATAATGTAAATATAAAAAAACGTAATAAAAATTAAATATTAAATTTTTAAAGATGTAATATGATGTTAAAGATGATACGATTTTTAAAGACATAAAATATGAAAAAAGTTAATAAAACACAAAGTTTTGCTGGATAATCTGAAAGTGTTACAGATTTATTACGCCCCTTAATAACAATTTTATGGCTAAACAAAGGATTTTCTCACCTTATTCTGGGATTTTTTTTTTCTACTGATATGGCTATATTTTTTGCGCACCATTTTCCAATAGGAAATAACAAAGCTGCAGCCTCAACGCAGCGTTTGAAGCTGAGGTGTCAGAATTACTTATACGTTACAACAACATAATACTAATAGGAGATTTCAATAACAATTTGTTTGACGTTTCAAAAGCCACCAATCTCAGACTTATATGTGACAGACTTGGTGTTTCCATTAGACATAACTCTTGCCCTTCACATTACGATGTTTATCATCAATCATCTTCGCTAATTGATTACTTTTTGGTCTCATCTCCAGAATGTATTTAAGCTTCTGGTCAATTATATGCCCAAACATTTTGACACATGCGTTTATATATATTTCGATTAAAAGTGCAGTGCAGCGCAATGAGCTCTTTTATAATTTTTATGATTACAATAGTATTTCTTCCGAAGTAGTGTGTGAAAAGGTTTTATCGACGGATTTTACTTCGATTTTTAACAAATCTAATATTGATGATCAATTATACGATGGTTTAAATACGAATACGAATGGTTTAAATTCAATTCACAAGATTTTTCCCAAAAAAACTAAAAGAGTAAAACGTTGCTTGGATATCTACCTAAATTCTCCTTTAATTCGCTACCATCTATCGCTGAGTGACTTAGCATATGCGGCCTACCTCAACGACAGAAGCGAACAAAATAGGAACATTTACTGTAGAGCAAGAAATCGGAATAAAGACATTAAAAGAAGGGTGAAGCGTGAGGTACATTCGAGGCTATTTTCTAATTTTTTAAACATGAAATGTTTATGGAACCTAATTCGTGATAACGGACTAGTTGATAATAGTAAGAGAAATTTAAATTCTGACAATTTGTACGACGTTAACGACTTGAATAATTTTTTTGTGAGCAACCAACTTGACGTAATTGGTGATCAACACAATTTCTTGCCAATTTCGTGTAATGATTGAGCATTCTCCTTTGGCTGTATTGATTCCTCTGAATTGTTTACAGCATTTTCCTGTATTAAGTCAAATGTTGCGGATGATGATGGCTATTCTCTAAAATTTCTTAAAATTGTTTTTCCGCTCCTATCTAATTACTTTTTACATGTCGTTAATACTATTATAATGACTTCCACTTTTCCAAGATAATGGAAAACTTCTAAAATGTTCCCAATTAAAAAAAAAGCCAGTAATAGTACTTCTGAAAATTTAAGACCAATAGCTATATTGCCCGTGCTCTCCAAAGTAGTAGAATACATTCTGAAGCACCACAGTTTTAGTATTCTATTCTCTCTAGATTTAGAATAAGCCTTTGACAGAGTCGATCACGTCAGACTAACAAACAAGCTTTCGCAATTATATGGCTTTTTGGGAAATGCGTGCAAACTTATGTATTCATATTTATGTGATAGGGTGCAATGAGTGTGTCTTAATGGCGTGACGTCGAACGTAGTGCCTGTCAAAAATGCTGTTCAACAAGGTTCAGTACTTGGACCTATGCTTTTCATTTTGTACCTAAATGATCTGCTTAGTAAGTTGGATAATTGTTTATGCTTTGCGTATGCTGATGATGTTCAGCTGCTTTTCAATGGAAGTTATCACAATAATGACGTTATACAAGCAAAAATTGAGGATGTATTCCAATGTATGTCTGTGTGGATGTCCTCAAATAAACTTAAAGTGAATCCGTCTAAGACAAAAGCAGTGTTGTTCGCTTCCCGTCCATGTGAATTGAATTTGTGAATTTGTGCGCATTATTGAATGTTTGGGCGTTATAATTAGCGATAAGCTCTCATTTGATTTGCATACTGATAGAGTAGTTTCGCGCGTGATATAATTCCGATTTAGTAATTCCGCTTCATATTAAACGAAAACTAGTAAATGGTTTAATAATGTCGCATATAAATTATTGTATCGATATATGTGCCGGTACAGTTAAAAGCAATATAACGAAAATCCAGTTGTCCTTCAATCGTGCTATATGTTATCTTTTCTGTCTTCGTCGAATTGTGCACGTGTCTCCATTTGTAATTTTCGTAATTTTGTAATTATTCGTTCATTGCTTTTGTTTTTTAATTTTATCAAAAGTCAATCACCGCTGTTTCTAGTAGAATTATTTAAATTTACTCGATCAATTCGCACTAATCAATAGATTATTCATAACACAAAATGTTATATGAGCAGATCTTTTCAAGTAAGAGTAGCCAGTCAGTTTAACAAACTTCCAAACACATCAAAAATTTTTTCTTCATCCCAAAACACTTACAAGAAGGGACTTCTTGCGTATTTCAATGACATTCCTCGCCTATATATGTAATTATCCGCTTGAGCCCTTTTTTTCTTTGATATTGCCGTCAGATAGTTTGCTGTCCATCTTTGTTTCTTTTTTTTTTTTACATTCTGAACAGGGAAATGATTATCGTAAACTTATTATTTTTTCTTTCTTTTTTTTTATACATTACTTGTATAGCGCCAACTTAGTTAATTAAATTTTAAAAAAACTACTTGAAGTTACTAATTTTTACCATTTAATCTGTTATAAAATTTTGCGTTATATTATGGAATAGCTGTAAATTCCAATTAAAGTTATAATTCCGTATTTTAGGACGAAAAACATACATAGCGTTGACTTAATGTAGAAAAGGCGTAACTCGATTTTTTTCCAAAATCTCGTTTTTTACATAATCTGGTTGACCGTTCTGAAATACACCTCTCTTACAAATTTCAGAGTTCTGTGATTGAAAATAACGGTTTTATAGTTGTTTTGCAAAAGGGCCTAAGTCAAATCAAAAAATGTTTGAAAGAAAAGCCCTAACTCGTTTGTACTTGAATTTATATTTTGGTGTATGTTAGCATTTGTTTTTAAAAACGTGTATTTTTTTTTTGTATTGACAACACTGTCATGATTAACGGTACTTCCCGAATAAATAGATTTTCTGTTACTGTCATCAAGTGCGTCTGTTTTTGTGTAAAATTATTATTGAACTGTGAAAAGTTTTAATAATATGAATTGTGATAGCGAAACTTCTGACTCTGGTGCAGGGATTGACGATGTTCAAAAGAGGAGTAATATTGCAAACAAATCCGAATGGAAAAGAAACGCTAATAAGAAAAAAAGAATGGAAGGAGGAGAATATTTGGGACTATCGAAAAACAAAATTTGCCAAAAGCCGTCTAGGGAACTAGGAGAGTCATGTTCATCTCAATTTTCTAAAACAAGTGCGCTTAGAAATTGTTCATCGTTTACAGAGCAGACCCGAAACGAAATCTTTAATTTGTTTTGGAAGATGACTTGGGAGCAAAAACGGATGTATGTCACAGGTCTTACAAACATTTCTGGAAAAAAACTTAATTGCACTGAGAACTCGAGACGGAGTCAGACAATGAAATATTTTTTTAAGGCATAACTCTAGCAGATTACAAGTGTGCTGTCAAATGTTTTATTCAACACTAGCAATAAAGGAAAAGATGGTTCGATATTGGATTACCTGTGGTGGTAAACATGGTACGCAAGACAGTCCCGATAACTCTTCAAATCTGCGCAAGTCTGCTAAACTATCGTCTGCCACAGGAAAGCACAAT
Organism: Philornis downsi; assembly: GCA_019455685.1. Lineage (NCBI taxonomy): Eukaryota > Metazoa > Arthropoda > Insecta > Diptera > Muscidae > Philornis > Philornis downsi. The sequence goes on from JAHXMU010000060.1 coordinate 1,196,811, forward strand.
GAACAAAGACGTAAATTTCTAAAAAAAATTCCTAACGGAGTTGCCAAAAATGGAGTCCCATTATTGCCGAAAATTATATTTTGACTCGAATTTTTCCTCATATCAGCAAATTTACAAGCTTTATGTTGACGAATGTGGATCAGGAAAAGAAAATGAAAGAATGAAAATGTCATATCCAATTTTTGCGGAAATATTAAAGGAGTCAAACTATTCTATTTTTAAGCCTAAAAAAGATCAATGCAATTTGTGTGTATCACATAAAGCTAATAATTTTCCAAATGAAGATTATGAAAAACATAGAGAAGAAATCAAGAAAATGAGAGAAGAAAAACAGAATGACATCATACATGCTGAATCCGGCCTATGTGCAGTTTTATGCATAGATGAGGAAGCAGTAAAACTAGTACCTCAACTAAATGCAAGTGCTGCATATTATAAAATGAAACTACAATTACATAACTTCACAATCTACAATCTTGTAACGCACGAATCGGATAATTATGTTTGGGATGAAACAGATGGAAACCTCGTATCTTCCACTTTTGCGACATGCATTATTAAACACTTGAGGAAATTACATGCTCGATCGCCAGAAATTCATCATATAGTCATTTACTCAGATGGATGTTTCTATCAAAATCGCAATGTTACTTTGTCTAATGCCTTGCTGGCATTTTGTAAGGAAACCAATGTAACGATTGAACAAAAGTATTTAGTAAGTGGGCATACGCAAATGGAATGTGATGCAACTCATTCACTTATAGAAAGAAAAATTAAAAATAAGCAAATAAACTTGCCTTCTCAATTTGTGCAACTCATAAGGGAGGCTCGAAAAGTTCCTGTACCCCTAACAGCTCATCATTTGCAATATGACTATTTTTTAAATTTTGAAAATATTACTAAGCAATGCTCTTCGATTCGTCCAGGAAAAAATATTGCCCACTAAAGAAATTCTATATATTTATTTATATATCCAAACCTTTACCTCAAATTTAAGGTAGAAGAACTGGTGATCCCACAGTAAATTTGCTACGAGCCTTGTTATATGATTCGTCAGGATTAATTTTTTTCAAAACAAATATAATGGACGAATATCAGTTACTCCCACAGAGATCGAATTCTTCTATTAAAAACATTCACCCTGATTCTCTTTATAAAGAAAAAATACCACTCTCGAAAAAGAAATGGGATCACTTACGGGACTTAAAAAAGTTCCTGCCCGCCGATTGTCATCATTTTTACGACAGCTTACCTTATAAAATCTAAACTTCATATATAAACTCTCTATTTTTGTTTGAAATGATCTTTATATTACTTAAAACATGAATTATTACATTACTTTATCTTATTTTCAAATTAGTTTTAAAAAGCCCTAAGTCGTTTTTTTTTTTTCAAAAATATCACACACAAAAGGGCCTATCTTAGATAACTTTATTAAAAGTAAATAAAAAAAAATTCCTTTTTAGAACTGAATTTGTTGGTCGTTTTTATTAAAAATGACATTAACCAATTTTTTATATTAAATTTTTTCAATATTTTATTAAGTTTTTTCCTTCTCCTGTAAAATTACGAAAAATCGAGTTACGCCCTTTCTGCATTAAGCCAACGCATAGTGAAAAATTCTAGCAAGTGCAGTAGATCGTCATATTGCAAACCATATTTTTCTGGTACTAAGATACACAAACTTTTTTATAACATTAATATTGTAAATTTGTATAATATATTTGTTATTGAATTATGGAGAAGATACGTTGTAATATTGTAATTTAATCAAATCGGACTTAAGGCTTAAAATTACAAACCTGAATAAATAAATTAAATTAAATATAACCGATCTAAAAATTTGAACTACTCTTCAAAAGAATCATTAAGTAGTTAAATCTTAAGCCTTTGGATACCGTCGCACACTGTTGTCAATGTCAATGATTCTGCTGATAAATCACTT
>JAHXMU010000060.1:1201718-1241984 GCA_019455685.1 Philornis downsi
TCGTTTTGCTATGGAAAATAACGTGTTGGGACTGAAGGAAATGGATCTGCATGGTCAAGATATTAATGTGCGCGATGGATATGGCTGGACGGCCCTGATGATGGCTGCATGTGAAGGAGCTTTAGAAGCCGTAACATTTCTACTAGAATCGGGTATTGATAGAGATGCTAAAGATGCCGCTGGGCAGACCGCCAAAGATATAGCAAGAAAGAAGCGTCACTTCCATATAGACCGTCTGTTAGAACAACCGGTGGCATGTGCTTCCCCTAATTATTCACGGGAGGAGGACGAATTCGAATCGTTTTATTGTGATATTTGTAGAAGAACATTTTCGGAAAGTTCACCGAAACAACATCAAACATCAACAATCCATCAATTTAACGCAAAATCTTCATTAGCCGCAAATAAGCTACAGAAATTTAATATCTCCTCACATAACAAAGGTCTCCAAATGATGGTTAAACAGGGGTGGGATAAAGAAAGTGGTCTAGGGCCCTCACAAAAAGGCCGTTTGTACCCTGTCAAGACGGTAATACGTAAGCAACGCACAGGGTTGGGTGTAGAACAAGATCCTGCAAGAGTTACCCATTTTCAGGCCTTCGATAGAGCAGCCGTTAAGCGGCATAATTCCGACTATTACAAGAAAAAGTCCAGAAATCGCAATGATATACGGCACGAAAAGATTAGAGAATGGAAGCGCGATAGACGCCTAAGGAATGAACTGAAGTAGCAAAACTATAGAGCCTTGGGATGCCATTGTTGGTCTTTCTTATCAAAGTATACAAATTCTGCCCTTCTTTGCCCTTCAAGTCTTATCTTAACACTATTCTTCAGCAGTTATAATACCTAACTCAGCGAAATGGCCAAAACTAATGAACAGAAATGTTTGGAAATCTTAAAATCCACCGAAGAAGTAGCTGATAAAGTCTTAGTGAATAAACAAGAATTGATAGCTTTAGATAAACGTCGCCAACAAAACCGGGAGGCCATAAGGGAAATACAGAAGATCTCCGATAAGTCAGAAAAAAGAGTCTGGACAACTATTGGTAGCATGTTGGTGAAATTGGATAAAGAGAAAGCGTTGGAATTGCTTAAGAATGGTGTGTAATCTCAAGTTTCCTCTTTGACATTTTAATAGTCTTTGATGTTTTTATTGCAGATCAACAACAAATTGAACGAGAAATTCAAATATTGCAATCGGATCAAAAGATTTTGGTTAATAAACATCGGGATTTGGAACATTTTTCTCCCTATACGGGCACACATATAAAACCTTTGGGCCATAAAGAATTTAGTGCATTGAAAGCAAATTTGCCAATACTGTAAAAAGTTCCATATGTAACTAATACACTGTGAATAAACAATAATTAATTATTTGATATATATAGGTACATATCTTTAACTGCTCTCATATCTTCGTTGATTCTCCGTACCTTACTTAACTTGAAATTCTTGATAAAACAAGAGCAAAAATTAGCAAAATGGGAAAGCGAAAGTAGACTTTTCCCCATTAGCAACATTTGAACTACCAAAGAAGAGTATTTTTGAATTAAAATCAAAAGAGGAATCTACACAATAGCACTCCGCCCTTTCTCACCAAACAAGTTTGTTTAGACAAATATCTTTTTCGTCTAAAGAAGTCTTATTCAGTGAATTTCCTAACCGCAAAGAATCGCTACGAAGAGGCCAGGATATAACTACGAAATGTTTGCGCATTCATTAGAAACACTTTAAGCACGTTCATTCAATACAAGCATCTTAAAGTAAAAACAAGTTTCCGAATTTCATAAAACATTTGGAATACTCTTATCTCCTAAGCAAGGCGTTTAGTCACGTAAAGGAGAGCAGATCGCGATCGTGATCATGAAGATGTCGGGAAATCAACATAAGCTTGAGAAATGGCTGATTTCATAAGAGAAGCAGTAAATACTTTTATCTTCTGAACTATACATCTAATTGCGAAGACGAGCTTAATTTGTGACTATGAAGAGCTCAGGGAATTGCCATGACAAGATTACTTAAATTTTATACAAAATGTAAGTGCGTTTGGCTGGTAAACTAAGCGTTTACTCGCAAAATGGAGCTTGATTTGTGGTCACTATGGGGGAAGCATAAAATCCAAAAGGGAAACGGTCTAAATTCGTTTGAAAAATTTTAAATCGGTTTACTTCTTAAAGTATGTAAAAGTTGGGGTATCAGCGGAATTCATTTGAAAAACCATAAATGCTTTTAAAATGTAAATTAATCAACTGTAATCGAAAAAAGGATTATTATGAGGGGGGTGAGTACACCAATAGGTAAAAGTTGGGAAATTGGACAAATTCCAAGCGTTTAATTGCAAAAAGAAGCTCAATTTGCTATCGTTATGAAGAGGTCAGGAAATCATAGTGCAAATATTAGGAATTTTCCAAATTCGTGTCAAAAACTTTAAATTCGCTTCACTTCTAAACTAAGCATCTAATTCCGAAAAGAAACTTAATTTATGATCATTATGAAGAGGTCAGCAAATCGCTACGAAAATAATGTGAGATTTCCGAAATTCATATGAAAAACTTTAAATCGATTTATTTGCTACACCAAGTGTCTATTTATTAAAAAATGCAATTCAAAATTTATTTGAAATATGTTCTTTTCGCAATTGCAAAGACGAACCTAATTTGTTACCACTATAAAGACGCGAGAAATCATTACGATAAGGTTGGAAAATTGTCTAAATTAACAACACTTCAAATGCGTTTATCTCCTAAATGAAGCATTTACCCACAAAAAGGGCTTTATTTGCGATTAGTGGACGAGATCGGGAAATAATCGCCTAATCACAAAGCCATCAAGAAACTAATATGAAAAGCGATACATGCATAGAGTATTGCTAATAAAATTCTAGAGCATTTTTCAGAGAACTTTTTTTTATTAGTCAGATTTCTAAACTTTTTTTTGGGACATAACCCACCATTCTCAAAAAAAAAAATATTTTACATTATGCGGATTTTCATTCAAATTTATATCTTACGACCACAGCTGTTATATGAAATTTTTAGGGTTTATAACGAAGGATCACTTAGTTGAGTTACCGAAGTTTTATTTTCTGCTTTATTTGTTTTATTTTATCGCTCACATAGTGATCCTAACAATAAGTAGTTAAATCTTAGATCTAATTGTCGACGAGTATGTATCTATTCCGCTTTGTTTTTTATTAGTTGTATGATTTTTTGTTTATACGGTTCTCTGAGATCGGCAGGTATTAGTTTGATATACAAAAGCTCAGCAGCTCTAATGGTGTAGTTTAGCGCAATGTTCGTACAAATGATCCTCATCATCATCACTACGTGAGAAAAGAGGCCAAGGCCCGGAATAGATGAGCGGAGAGTCTCCAGGCGTAATGCCGCAGACTCATGTATTACTCTTCCTAATGTGGATTATGTGAGTGATGGGGCTAAGTCCCGAAGACGTGATAGGTGGTTCAATAGCAAGAAAAATGAATAAATTGACTTGGCCGCAAAGCGAGCAATGTGAATGATGAGGCCAAGACCCGAACACTTGATAGGTGAACCAACAGTTCCCATCTTCACGGGACCTATGACCTATGTGTTACTCCTAGTAGTGCGGATTACGTGAGTGACGAGGCCAGGGCCCGGACATGTGGATTATGTCGAAGCATTGCGGTGTTGAGATATTAGAAAACAATGCACTTTTGGCAGGGGTCATGTTCGTTTTCCCTTTTATGGGATTGCAAAATCACTTCTCCGGAATCTGGAAAGTGCAGAAGGTGATGTTCTATTCTGGTCATATGTTTTATTTTTCAAGTCCCTCATGTACCAAGGAGCTCTCGTAATGTCTCGTAACATCTTTGGTTGTACCCTTTGGATTTTATGCACACTGCTGCGGCTGGCTCTGCCCCAGAGTTAAGCACCGTAACACCATATGGGTTTAATTATTCCCGTGTAGATCAACACCTTACAGTTTAGGATAAGTCCACAGAGCTTATAATTTTCAAGTTTATATGCGTCTTTTTAGCCTCGATGTACCTTTTCCAGGTTAGTCTTCTGTCTTAGATGGACGCCTAGGTAGATAACGTCTGAGCCCTGAGGAATGACGATAGTATTGAGCCTGAGAGTTGACCACTTGTTGAGGTTTAGTGTAAATGTTACTTGTCTACATTTGCTTTCGTTTATTCTTATTCTTCAGTCAATGAACCATTTCTCAACGCGTTTGAGATGAATTTGAACGGTATTTGCTGCCTGGTTTTGGTCCTTGTGACAGCAAATTATTTAAGTATCGTTTGCGAAAGTTGATGTGAGGATTCTAGGGTCAACCGAAATATCATCTGTTAAGATAAGATATACATATAATTAAGGGCCAAGGACACTCTCTTGAGGAACGCCTACCAATATAGATTAATTATCCGTATGAAAGCCACCATACTTTACACTAAACTTTCTACCGTGCAGGTATGATTGAAGAAGTGTGTGCATATTTCCCGGCAGATGCTTTCTAATTTTGAATATTAGATCATCCTGCCAAACTTTATTGCGGCACAGCAATATTCCCTGCGTTCAACTGAATGCCTTATTGTGCTAGTCAAGCGATTAACCTGTTCTATTGTGTTGTGCCCTTCCCTAAATCCAAACTGGTGATCGGGAATTATATTACTTCAGAAGAGAAAAGGTTTGATGTGATGACCGAATTTTTCTATGCTTGTGGGAAATATCCTATGTCAGTAATTGTATTGAATATTTTCACCAGGTGTTCAAATGCAATAAAGGGCAATTCGAAGAGAATTTTCGATGTAATTAAGTCGATGCCCGACACCTTATTCGGCTTAAGATTCTTAATTATGTCTAGAATTTCGCTCGCATCTGTGTGTAGGTTGACCAAGGCGGTCTGTGCAGTATTACGGTCATCACGGCCGTTTGGGCGGAAAACTGGCTCCAAATGTTCAGCAAAAACCGAAGTTAACTAAAAATTTTGCATTTTGTAATATTTTGAAACTGGTGCAAAAGGGAGAAACTATTCAAGAAAAAAAGTGGGTTGCTTCTCATTTCAAACCTAGTATGGAACATTAATTCTGTTTTGAGGCAACGGCAGTGGCCCCAAATTTTTACCTCAAAAAACTTAGTATTAGCTTCAAATGCCAATAAAGCTGCAGAACGGAATGATAACGGAAAATTTAGGCGGAATTAGTTTGGAATCTGTATGAAAAATGATTGTGAGTCCCTTTTCATATGAAAAAGGTCTATGAAGAGCTTTTTCTTACAGGAAAAGTGGCTATGAAGACATGAATATGTAGATAGCTTCTGCTATGTACATATGTATGTAGTACAGTGACAAAAAATGGCGATGCAGAAGCAGACGTAAATAACAGACTCAATAAAGCGAGAGCGGCATTCGGACGACTACTATCAGTGCGGAGAAGCTCACAAATATCCAGACGAACTAAGCTTAAGGTATTCAACGCATGTGTAAAGTCAACTCTGTTGTACGGAATTGAAACTTGGCTAGTATCGAACACCATTACGTCATCAACAAGCGAATTATATGCGGGATATTTTGGCATAAGAACATCAGCAACACATATACTAATGCAAATAAAACGTAGAAGATGAAGTTGGACCGGCCATACCATCAAAAAGAAGTCGGATCGCGTCACAAGGATTGCGCTAGAATGGAAAACATGGCATGTGCCAAAGCATATTTTATGTTAACCGGTAAAATAAACATTAAGACTATAATGTGATTTTCGAATTTTAATTTATAATCAATTTCAAAACCAAGAAAATACAATGAAGGCATGGAACTATCAACTGTATTTTGATCAACAATGCTTTGTTCACGTCCAAGTTGGAAAATGTAATATGTTGTTTTGGAAATGTTATATTATATTATCCCTTGGGGCCCAAGGACAAATTCGACCTAAGTATATCGCTGTCAAGTCCAAAAATATTGTCGTTAACGGAACATCTAGTACTGAACATGAGCAGTTGGATATTATCAGCATAAATACTAAGACACGACTTCAAACACACAAAAATTAGCACTGATCCTTGAGGTACTACGCAGATTAGGCCAATTTTCTTATTTAAAAACATATTGGAAGCGATCGGATAAAAAAGAAGACATCAACATACAAGAATAAGAAGAAATTTTGAACTCTGTTTACAGTTTTTCACAATGAATACAATGATATATTGAATTAAATGCCTTACTAAGATGTAAGACATCCAGCATTCCACACCGTTTACAGTCTAGTGATAGTTTTATTCTATCGGTGAGGCTGATCATAAGAGAAGTTGCATTGTTGTGTTGGCGGAAACCTGACTGACATGAATGTGATAACAAAATGTTCAAGATTTTAGAAAGAGCAGATAACGTGGATATAGGCCGATAGTCAGTGCAGTTCAGGCCAGATGTGTCTTTTTTTTTGTTGCAGGTATCACCATAGCTATCTTCCAGTCTGACGTATTGCAGTAAATTGTTCATGAATTTACTAGATTTTCATATTTATTCGAATTGATGAGAATTTAACGTCCTTTTTGCGATTAGAAGTTAAGTTTTCGCCAAGAAGTGATCATTACAATTCTATGCAAAATATGGCTGCGGTTTGCCATCTATTTCTGTATACACGTTTTGTATTGTATTGGATGTATATTTGTGACTTTGCAAAAAATTGACTGTTATCTGTTGTTATAAATAATATTTAAGTGATAATTTATTATAAACACGAAAAAAGCCGGCTGTGCTATTAGAATGGTGGTCGCTTTCACCACGGTTGAGTGGGGGCATTACTGCTCAATAATAGCTCAGTACAATAGTTTGTTATAGTATTTAAATATTTGAACAAACGTAACAAACGTAACGAACAAACGAATTATATGGCTGAATGATCATATAAATCTGTTGGTTCATCTCGCCGTGTAGCCAGTGACATTGATTGGGTACAATTTAGCTCAAAACCACATGGAGCTTCTGTGTTTACAAGGAAAAATTATTTAACTAGAAGTTTATTGCTTATTGAGATACTAAGTGTGCTTCGAAAAATCGCTGTTATGAGAATTTGTTATTACTTTCGAAATACACTAAATTTAGAAATCACACTTAGATGACAACATGTGTCTTAAGAACATTAACAGTAAAAACGAATAACCAGTTATTGCTTATATTAATGATTAGAGATCCAGGGTTATCCATCTAGTGGTTTCAAAACCGCAGGCTACGCAAGATGTCAGCTTTTAAATACCTGTCATCTGAAGTGTTGTTTATTTAGTGAAAGGTTTGCCATTTATGAATATGGATCGTGTAATAACCGATAATGGCGTAAAAATTATTAAAATTTGCTACAAAAGTGGTGATTCAAACAGGGATACTTTTCGTACATTACGGGGTGATTATGGTCATCCTAATCGACCTACTGTGCAAAGAATTGGCAAGATTATAAAGAAATTTGAAAAGACTGGAAGCGTTACAGGTGTGGTCAGGCCTGTGCATCATCGCAATGTGCGTACTGCAGAAAATATCCCTTCTTTTAGTGAAGTGTGGCGGATAATCCAAATATTAATTCAGGGCGCTATGGCCGTAGATTATGAACTGAACGATATGTGGTTTCAACAAGACGGTGCCAATTCGGAGTTTAATTATCACTTAATTATCATCTTTAAGAACAAAAAACAAAAAAAGTGAATTTCTTAAGAAGTCACACATCCATATCCATTACAATAAAATACTTGTATACCGAAATAGGTGGCCAATCGATCCGATATTTTGATTTATTGTTGTTTGTAAAGGCCATTTGGTGGAGGTTAATTGGGAAAATTTGAAGTAGGTTTGGTTTTCCAAACTCAACGTTTAATCACAAAAAAAAATTTATAATATAATAAATCTGAATAAATCTTAAAATCTAGGGAATTCTACTGAAAACCCGACGATAATACGTGATTATGTGATATAAGAAGATAATACGAGTACTAAGTTCTTGTACTTTTTAATATTTGCTTGTTTATATCTTAACAATTCAATGAAAAAACTTTACATTAATTTGATTTCATTAATTTGTGATTATTTGGTGTCAGTTGATTGAACAACCTTAATTGCTTTAAAGTTAAGCTAATTCGTCACTTCATTTTCTTAGGAAAATCTTGGAAGTTTAGTAGAAAAACACAAATACAAACCGAAACTATGTAAGTAGAAATATGTACAAAATGGGAAAACGGGACGCAGGCAACTTAAAACAGGAAGTACGAAATTTTCCACATTTTCGTAAAAATTAGCAAATTGGACGGGGTTTCTTGCGTAATCTGTATATCTGTGCTTATAAGGAAAAACGACTTAAGTGGAGTTTGAACAAAGTCGGGTTTATTGTTGATTGTTGTCTTTTTTAAAGGCACATTTATGTCCAATTCACATTTCAAAATTCCATATAAGTAGTTTACAGGTCATATCCATTTTTCAAAACAACGGTTTTTAAAAAGTTATTTGATATCTGCAAATATTAATGTGAGCGAGAATATGTTTTTTGTTATTGCAGTTTATGTTATTAACATGGATGTTATCGTCTAGACACTATTTCAAAATTCCATATGTTTCAAAGTTATATCAAATTTCCGTAGAAGCACATTCTTGCAAAACACTCAATACCTCAAAACAATATAATATGAGTTAAGTCGTTTTCTTGTTACCACAGATATATGTAATAGTTCCGTTGCTGACCGATTGGTCATCGCCCAAACAAAATAAGTGAAGTTAAAAAAATAGAATAAATAAGTACAAATATGGTGTCATCGTCAAGCTCAAGCGGCCAAAGCCAGAGTCATGAAAATTAGTGTCAATATTCCCTTCCAGGACAAATACACGGTAAGAAGACGTTTTTTGAAATTCGTGTTTTTAAGACTAAAAAGCAAGCTACAGGGACTAATCAGGTACCATCGCCCAGCTCAAATGGCTGGAAATATAATTGTGAGAACTGTTACTCACATTTCCCTCCCAGAGAGGGGACTTTTAGGGATAAAACGGGGGGTGGAGACGAAAAAATGGGACCATGGCTGAATATAAAACATAAATGCACTCTTCTTAGTTTCGTTTTACAATGAAGAAACGGTGTATAAATAGTACAACCGCCTGGCAGAATCTGAAATAATGAAATTAGAAGTATGTATTACATTATGTAGCTACATACAAATACAAACTTACGAATTCTAACAAATTGAACCAGACTATATCTGAAGGCTGAAAAAACAAACTTAAGGAGCACATTCCTCCTGTAGCCTAACAACATTTTAATAAAGCACTTGACGAAAACCTTGTTTTTAGGAAAAGTCATAGGAGAGAGGGAACGAAAACGACGCCGTCGTCCAGACTAAAGTACTGCAGTGGCATTGAAGTAAACTTTATTGCCAGTAACAGAAATTTGAATTATTAGGAGTCCAACCCGATGTGAGATAAAAAGATAGCATCTCCCTGATTAAACCATTAAAGTCGAATGGTTGAAATTGGTAAAGAGACTCTCCTGACAGTGCTAAGTAAATTGGAGAACAATTCAATTTCTAATTAAATTTTCGCTTAAACTGTAGAATCACGCGTAAGAAGCCGCTAGTTTATGCATAAACGCAAAGATCCGAACTATTTTCGCTCATTTTAAGCCCATAGATTAGATTTCCTTGAAAGTATATAAAAATTACATATTTTGAACGACGTAGACTTTTCATATGATAATCAAAAAAAGATAATGTATCATTTTAGTTGATTTAATTTATTAACTTGCTAATTTTTTGCCTTCTTAATTTTTTCAAATAAACGAAGGGTATTTTTTTTTATTAATATACTATTTGACCAAAGGGTTCCGGGAAATTTGCAAATGCAATTTAAATCGCAATTTTCCTTCTTTAGTTTCACAATTCCAATATAAATACAGCCAAATACCTGCTTTAAAGCATTAATCGTTTGTTAAACATTCATTCATATACTGGTCTTCAAACCAAGTTTTCTATATGCAGCTCGTCTGCGAAAAATATGTGCAATAGTATTCTAAATTTATAAAAAAATAAGGGCCTCCATGTTTTCTTTTTGGAGTCGGTTATCCTTTAATCTTTCCGCCAATCCTATGAAATTCTTCAAAGGAAATTAAAATTATTATTTCGCCAAGTCTCTCTAAAATTAAAATCAATATTTTTGAATGGTCAAGTAACACTTCAATAAATAATAAAACTACTAAAATTTGTTTACATTTTATAAAAAGCAAATGCAACATTTGGCATCGCGTTCGCATCTCCGACACTTTGAAAGAATATTGCTAAAATTGCTATAAAAAGCTGGAAGAAAATTAGTTCATCTATAATAACAGCGATTAAAGATTGAATAGGCTTACAAACAAGCTGTTACCTAGTGGGTAGAAAATATTTTCTGAATCTGTATCCCAACACATGGTGTGCAATTCTATCGCTCAGAATTTCCATCTGCAACGTTTCATCTCATCTAAAAAGTCAAGCCGTGTAAGCTGTTAGTAAAATAAAGTCGGCACTTCAACATTAGCTTTGCAGCATTCACTCTGATATTCAGCAAGCAGACTCTTTACCATTTTTAAAACAACAATTTGAATAGATTTAATATGTTGAGTTGCTCTGGACCAAGCGAAAAAGGAAAGCAGTATATCTTAATAATAAAGATACTTAAAGATACTACTTAAAGAAAACATTGGAATTTTTTTTTGAGCTAAGAAAATAATATTTATCAAAATCATATCTTAATTTGATAATTTTTCTTTCTTATTTCAGAAAACGTGTATTCGAAAGACAATAATATTTGACGTAAAAAAGACATTTGGGAGAATCGTTTTGGAATCGGCCTTGCCAACTTTTATTGCGTTAGTTTCCAACGCTAAAATCATAAGACCACAAATTTTATGTCATAAAATGTGTTTGTCCTGTAGAATATAGTTGTGCAGTTGAGTCTTTTTGTAATATAATTTCACTACTGAAGCAAACATTAAAAAGTTAAAAAAAAAATGTGAGATGGCAGCTGCGCTCGGTTGTTTATATCAGTTGCTTATAACGCGTTCTTTGCAATTCAGTGTTACACAAACTTCACCGCATATATAATACCATCTGATGAACAAATCTACTTTCGAATTATTTCATTTTTTCATTTTTCATTTCATTTTTTTATATGCAGTTTCAAATTTAGCATAATAACTTGCTTGTACATATACGAGTACATTTTGTTGTCGTCTAACCAATAACAAACAAGACTGACAAACAACTCCTGAATGTTACGGCGTGCCAATCATTCATTATCCGATTGCTATAAAACGTAGTATTTTACATAGTTTGTAAATTTATTTTCTAAACTAATTAATTTTAGCAAATATTTACTATAGATTATTACGAGTACTGCTGCTATTGAGAGAATACATCGCATGCAACTTACACTTTAATCACTTAAATGAAGACGTTTTCACGCACGTGTCCATTGAGAAGTCAGTTAAGTAAATGCAAATGTTCAGTTAGTAGTAGTTTACTCATTAAATTGTTTATTAAGTGTACTTAGATTTTATTGCTGTTAAATATTTGTATAGTCGCAAGTATTCTAAATTCCAAATGTAACTTTGATTAACGTGTGTGTGTGTTAGTGTGCTTTTGCTAAATGAAATTTTACACTTGACGAATCATCCAGACCAGATACGATATATTTGTGTAGCTGTGTAACCTTACAAATTACTATGGAATGACAGATGTGTGAATATTTTTGTTGCTAAACGGTCTTATTAACTGAATAAAAAGATTTTTGATGGCAATTTAATTCAGACCGCCAGATGTCATGTAATTTTTCAGACAAATTGAGAAAGCACAGGCTTTAACAAATATTAATTTTTGCCACCATATCTTCCACATAGGACATAAATATTTCAGATCGAACATGGGAGGACTTCAATGTTGGAACTAATTAATTGACGATTTCATTACAATTATGTCCAGGCATTTGTAGTGGTTCTGCACCACTTATGTATAAATAATTCCATCACAATTATCAATTGTAATGAAATCTCAACAATTGCTCAACTAAATTAATCATAATCATACCATAATCCAGCCGAATATGTTTTGCCCCGAAGAACTTGATTCAAAGTCCTTACATCCACATTGCAACCGATATTTTCTGTTCCTTGAAAAAGGGGACATCGCTATTTGATATGTTTCAAAAATTAAATTTGGTACAAATAAATGTTTTTTTTAACCCAACTGTAACTAGTATACTAGTATTTTAAACAATTGGTTTGATTAATTCCAATTAATTCAAATTTTTCAATATCATTGAATGGCAATGAACTTCCTCACATTTTTTTCGGTTAAAACAATTGCAATGAAATTTCAATGGTATTTAAATTTCCCGATGTATGCTTTAGATTCATGTAATGGAACATGTTTTAATTCTATAAAGGTTGCCGCTAATATTATTACAAACTTTACGCTACTGCAGCAACCAAATGACTAATGAAATTTGTTGTCAAGCGTCATTCTGTCAAGCCTACTGAAGCGCATCATTTTACATTGCCGTTACAAAAACTGTATTTGGCTGGAAAGTCGCAATCAGTCATTGTTAATGAGCTACGGCATTTATATGCAAACGAAATGTTTGTGTATCGGACCGTTACATTGGTAGCATCAAAAAACGCCATGGAAGTGGACATTCACAAAACAGCAATATCGCCAGAAATGTTTCGAAAAACGAAAGCGCAATTCAATTGGCAATAAATTTCAAAGAGCCTACACGCTCTGGCCGCATAGAAAAATAAACTACAATTGAAGCTTAGCAAAATACAAAAAATTTATGATTTAACACCTTAACAAAAGGCAGTTCGCCTAGAGAGATCCAAGGTGTTAAAACAAATTGGTGGCGAGCATGAAAATTTGGTCTTTTCTGATAAACACATTTTTACGGTTCCGTAACATCGTATATAAACAGACAAAACGATCGTGTGTGGTTAGAGTGCAAATCAGAAGGCAATTTGGAGCAGCGAATTGCTCAGCGAAAGCAAATAAGTTCCCAGCTTCATTTCTTAAAGATTACTCTTCGCTGCGAATGGGGCAAAACACCAAGAGGCCACTTTCGTGCAGCGTGTGAAACCATCCCAGATAGACTCCGCACCACGGATATTCTCCTTGAGCTGAACGATGTTTCTTGGATTATTACTGTAGACTTTGTGTTTGAGGTATCTCCACAAAAAAAAAGTCAAGAGGCGTCAAGTCTGGACTACGTGGGGGCCATGGGATATCACCTCTTTTCGAAATCAGTCTGCCAGGGAACATCTGCTTCACCACCGCCATGGAGTCATTTGATGTGTGACAGGTAGCTCCATCTTGTTGGAACCAAGTTCTGAATTCACTATTCTTGAACTTTCAATTTCTGGAGCCAAAAATTCATCCAACATCTCAACATAGCGTTCCGTATTAACCGTGAGGTTTTGGTCCCGCGCATTTTCGAAGAAAAAAGGACCAATTATTCCTCTGCCAGAGATTGCTGCCCATACTGTCACTTTAGGACTATGCAATGGTTTCTGGTGTTTGAATTTGGGATTTTCACTGTTCAAGTAACGACAATTTTGACGGTTTACGAACCCATTCATAAGGAAATGAGCCTCGTCAAAGAAAAGGATATTGTCAAAATTGGATAATCGATTAAGCATTTCATTAGCAAATGCGAGCCTTGCTATGAAGTCAGACTCTTTCAATTCTTGTGTTAATTGCAGCTTATATGGATGCAGTTTAAGATCCAATGTTAAAATTCGTTGCAAACTTCGTCGTGATAATTGTAAGACAGACGATCTCTTGCGAGTCGACATTTGTGAATTTCTTCGTACTGACTCCATAACTCTTCTATTGCGCCACCCTGTATTTGAAATTAAATTCCAAAAATGTTATTTCTCACAACAGAGTCATTAAAAATTTGTATACTGCCATATTGCTATATCCAGGAGGTTTGTCATTCTCTCTGAAACAAAATCTTGGACAAAATCGGCTTCGTAGGTAATAAGTAGTAATAACTAGAAAATTTTGAATTCTTCAGGATTGTTCTATTAAATTTACTTAAAAATAATATATAGTATATATAGTATTCGGTCTCATGCATAAAAAAAAACAAATTTACTTGCATGTCATGGGAGGACTTCTCACATTCAGTCAGCTTGTACTCAATCTACCAACTCACTTACGGGATTCCGAATGTCACAGCTTAAGGAGCATTTACCAGACTTGCCGATTACTCTACTATTCGAAGTATTTGTCAGACACCTCGAGGTGACCGCCACTCAAATAATGATAGGTGGACTATATGCGGGATTAAACCCGCTATCATGTGAACGATAGTCACGTGTGCGGTAGGTCACCAAACTTATATATACTTTTTCTAAATTATCGTTCATAATGAGAACAAGGTGAATGATAATACTGAAAAAATAATCATTTTCATCAGAAAAATAGATAAAGTTGATGTACAGGGTGATTTTTTAATCGTAGTTTTTTTAAAAATCGAATAAAACACTCAAATTTGCATCATATATTAAAATTTTTTATTGGAATCAATAAATAGGTCTTTGCCATTTAATTTTTAAAGATAATTTCATGTAAATGTTGTCCGCGGTTCCGTCTCAAAATGTCCATTCGGAAGGTCCAATTTTTCGTCACTTTTTCGAGCATTTCGGTCTGTATTCCACGAATAACGCGTGTTATGTTATCCTGTAAGGCTTCAATAGTGTTCGGCTTGTCCACATAGACCAACGACTTGACATAACCCCACAAGAAATAATCATTTGGGGGCCAAATGGAGAGGAAAGCTGCTCACCAAAATCATCCCCCAACATATCTATTGTTTCACGAACAGTGTGGCATGTTGCATCGTCCTGATGAAACCACATGTCAACCAAGTTCAACTTAGCCAATTGGAGCAAAAAAAAATCCTTGTGGTTGAGTAACACATGCCCAATCACTGAGAATGGCGACGAATTGACATTTCACGACCGTCATTAACACTGGTCGCTACGGCTGCAATATTTTCTTCGGTACGCACTTTGTCACAGAGCACGAATTTTGATAATAAATTTCAACGATTTCCAATCGATACTCGTTTGCTAGTCTTTCCATGATTAAATGGCAGAGTATACTGTACACTTTTCACTTTGACAGATGACGTTTGGACGTCATTACCATTTTTAGTTATTTAAGAGCAATATGCGGTGAAAATTTGTAGATACCAGATGTAATCAATGCCGCTCGCACTTTTCTTTAGTAGCATTGGACGAAATTAATGAAAAATAGAAATATTTTAAATGATTTTTCATTGCAATAATGAGTCACGTCTATGTGTGTTACCTTACGCACTTCAATCGTACTTTATTTTTGTATGCGCCTGGTGCGAATACACACTTTGTCACATTTTTTTCCAATTGCACTGCGCTTTGTCATGGATTACGTTGAATTCACCTTTTGAATTATTGCCATGGCGTTTTTTATGTTACCAGTATTGTAACACAATGATTCGATACACAAAAAATTTGTTCACACGTAAATGTTGTTGTTGCAAATTTCCAGCTAAATACAAAGCAATAACACAATTCGGCAGTTCAAGAACTGAAATTAAAAAAAACTTAACATAGGTACATATACATATATCTAACAGGTAGCTATTTAGCAGATCGTAATATCGTAATGTTTTTAAACTATTCAAGATGAAATTCATTCATTAATCGAAAGTACACAGTATCCTGCGCCTACGTAAGTGAAACTTCTTGTGGGATGATTTGAAATCTGGATTGGAAAGCCTTCCTGTGACAGATATATATAGAGGTGTTATACAGGTGCCTTTGGATGGGTAGATTTAGTTGTCTTAGTATTAGTGCAAACGCAACATAACACATGAGAGAGCAAATAAGAATTCACATCCAGTTTGTTCGTGTCTCATTTATCGAAGCTCGAAGATTGAGGGTTCTCGGAGTGTTGCCCTGTTGATTTGTGTCGAAAAGTGCACAGGATGACAATGGCAATGACAGGATTCCTACACTCCCGTTTATCGATTGCCTATGTTTGCTTGTATAAGAAGAATACCTGGAATTCACAAGCTCGCAAGCAATCCACTCTCGAGCAAAATCTGGCTCTTAGCTCGGAATTGGGGGCTGCAGACTCTAGATCTAGATTCAAAAATAAAAAAATACAAACTTGTTTATTTTTAACTATTCGATCACGACAATGTCCAAATTATCGAGGTTTTTAAAGGGACTTGAGAATATTTTGGGCTAGAATGAATTAGAATTAGTGTGTCTTATTTACATTACATATAAAAACTAGGGTCTAGATCTAACTTTCGTAGCTTAGTGTATTTTTACAGAATTGTTACAAAGAATGGTTATTACAAATTTTCAGAAAAATTACAAGACATGTTTTTTAAGTTACGGGTACTTATACAGGGTTATCAATTTGGTGGTTTCAAAATCGCAGGTATTTCATCTGAAGTGTTATTTATTTAGTGGAAAGTTTGCCATTTACGAATATGGATCGTTTAACAACCGAAGAACGCGTAAAAATGGTTAAGACTTACTACAAAGTATGCACTTTTCGTGCATTACGGGATGATTATGTCGTCATAATCGAACTACTGTGCAAGGAATTGGCAAGATTATAAAGAAATTTGAAGGGACTGGAAGCGTTATAGATGTGGTCAGGCCCGTGCATCATCGCAATGTACGCACTGTCGAAAATATTACTTCTGTTAGTGAAAGTGTGGCGAATAATCCGAATTTTAATTCAAAGCGCTACGGCCGAATGATAACCGACTTTTTTTGGCTTGCAATTAAAGATTATAAACTGGACGATACATGGTTTCAACAAGGCGGTGTTACGAGCCACACCACATAACCCAAAGTGTAATTTCACGTTTTGGCGACATCCATTGGAAACCAGAGCCAATGCGATTTGGCGCCGTTAAATTGTTTTGGTAGGGTTACGTCAAAGACCGTGTTTACGTGAATAAACACCAAACGTTGGAGCATTTGAAACCCAACATTTATCAAGTTATCACCGAGATACCGCCCAAAATGTGCGAAAAGTGGTCGAAAACTACCTCAAAGGGATCCACTGCTGCAACCAATCCGGAGGCGGTCATTTAAATTATCTATATGTATACATTGTGTTTCGTACATAACGGTAAGGTCTAAGCATTATAATGAAATTAAAGTTTAATCGAAATCATAGCTTTATGTGAGTTTTATTTAACCTTACTTTGAAACCGAAAAAATCATGTTTTTTCATTGCGGAACCGTTAGATACCATCTTAGCGCCATTTTTGTTGAATGGTATATTTTATAATTTTAATGCAGATACAAAGTAGAACAATCTGCAGCCGACCGGCGTCGGGTTAAGAACAATTCGACAACTTTGGCTTATCGTTGTTCTACTATTTGTCACAGTTCCATTGCGAAAAGTATATTAAAATACATTGAGAAATGATTTATTCACTATAATGTCGAACATAGTATATATACTTAAGTCAAATCGAAAGATAAAAACATTTTACCAATCGGAGGCAAAACGAAAGGGTTTTGAGATGTCATGCCGACGCATTTTGATTACAATTTATTTCGGCTTGAATCATTTTCACCTCTTCGAGATTTCGTCAAAGTAAAGTAACGGAACTGTATCAAGTTTAGTTCTTATTCAGACTGAGAAACGAAACTACTTAAAACAGTAATTTCGCTTTGGATATTTGAAACGAAATATGCTTTTCATTATTCTGTGATAGATAAACTGAACCGATACAGTTTTCTGACTTCATTTCAGGTGAGCAATAAGTAAGTGCATAACGACAGGTACTTTTTGAATATGAATAGAAACTACTTTTTAACTTACTTTCAAAATTAAACACTTTAATAAGAATTTTTAATAAATAAATTAATGCAATTTTTCTTATGATGCTTTTTATTACTATCAATGGAAACTTTTTCTCTATTATATTTTAAGTTTTATGTTCTTATTATATTTTAAACTATACTTACGTTCGGTTAGGTTAGGTAAGTGTGGCAGTCTGAATAGACAGACTAACTTAGACTACATAGTCCATTTTGATACCACGGAAACTAAGGATATGGCTGTTCCTAGTTTCTCCCGTTGAACCATCCTAAGCGTCCCAAGAAGCTCTTAAGTCGGGCAATATCTATATTGTCCAGATCTCCTAGGTCCCTAAAGAAATAAGAGTCCAGTGTTTATCCCCGCCTGTTTGCCTGGGCAGGGCAATTGCAGAGAAGGTGTTTAATAGACTCCTCTTCTTTTTCATACCTACAGCTGCTGCAGAAGTCACTAGTCGCAACCTTCAGTCTAACTGCATGTCTCCCAATCAGACAGTGTCCAGTCACGACGGATACAAGTAATGAGACGTCGGGTCTTGATAGCGAAAGCAGTTTGTGTGACGCCCATCTGCTATTTGCTGCTAAATATGATCTATTTTGCAGTAGGAGCTTGCAAGTGTCTAAAGACATGCCCACGAACTCCAACTCGCCTGGAGTTTGTAAGGTTGCCCCTAGTCTTGCAAAGTTCGTCTGCTCTGCAGTTCCCTGGTATGTTCCACATAAGGTAAATGTTGCAATGCTGAGCCATCTCGTTGAGAGATCTGTGGCATTTCATGGCTGATGTTGAGTTCAGGAAGACGGAATCCAGAGATTTGGTGGCAGCTTACCTGTGAGAGAATATGTTAATGCCCACCGTGGTGAGGACATTATACCTCAGCCATTCTGCCACTTCCTAAATGGTCAAAATTTCGGCCTGATAAACACTATAGCAATCAGGTAGTCTTCTTGCTAACTATACTTAAACAATATATAATTTATTATTATGTATCTATCGATGTGCCACCCAGGAGGGCTGTTTCTTGATACCTCTCAAACAAATTCGCTGACTTATAAGAATTCAATCTTTGCTTCAAAATTTCTAATTAGTGGACCGCAGTAGCGTCGAGTTTTATCCATTATATTGCTTTACAATACTTTACAAAATTTAGGGAACATCAACCTAGCTAATATACAAAAGATAACTCTAAATCATAAAATCTCAGATTCATATATGTATTAGCATAGGCTAAGCGTTTACTAAGCTTATGTCTGAAAATGAAAATGGACTACACTGCCATGCCACCTCTAATACTTGCCATATTGACTAATTTTCGAAAATAATTTTTTTCCTCTCTAATTTCGGACCGGCAGGTTGCAGTAGCCCAGGTTTTATCCATTGTTTTGTTATATAATTCTTTGCAAAATTTGGTAAAAGTCGATCGAATAACCATGCTCCTCCTGATACCTACCATGCAATGATCGATTTAACTCATTTACTTCTAGGTTCATATCTTCCATTCAATAACACTGAATACAAAATTAAACATACGCTGAACGTTTGTGAAGTTAGATCTGAAAATGAAAATGGGCTGAATCGCGGCATCCATGTCAAATAACCGACTACCGACATTCAATATTTCCCCTGGGTAGGCTGCAACAGTCTGCAAGTGTAAATATTGTTTGCCAAAGCTTGAAAAAGCGCGAATTAAGCGTAATTTAACCCACATGTTTCTAAATGCATATCTTTCATCCAATTCCACAAAGATCGGTAGAATGTGTAAAGCAACAACTTAATTCTGAGAGTGGGTGTAATATAACGGTTGGTTAAGATATATGCAAGTCAGTTCTTCAGACCGAAACTTCTGTATTGGCTTTGCTAACTCTTCGTCATTCCTAATATACACACCCTTTCTATCCTGATGTTTGTGATGCTCTTGAAAATCATACAAGAATACACTTAGACTTCCATACCCTGCTAATTGACCCCGAGTTAGATCTCAAGACAACTATTGTACGCGATAGCTGGTTACTGATATTTGTCTTTATGTCTCTGATGCTAGTACCGCTCCCACCATATTGCTACTTCTCCTCCTTCACACACGTACGATATTCAGCGGTTTTAATTCATTAACACGCTGCGAGCACTTGTTTGGAGTTCGCGCTAAACTATCGGGTTGTGTGAAAAATGTTTATAAATACGGCTGAAGGGCTGAGATGGTAAGCATTTCGGGTCGAATGATTAACGGGCGTAAGTCTCACGTAAGCGCGTAAAAACAAAACGTAACCAAACATTAGTAACGGACAAACAGAAATTTGTGAAGGAAATACAAATAATAATAATAATAGCAAAATAATAATACAAAATGTTTATACAGAAAGTGGTGAGTGTGTGCAATGATTAACAGAACAAAAACAAAAAAAAAAAAAAAATGAAATTAAGAAATGGTTAAAAAAACATTATAATCCTCTGTATGTACTGCTTTTGAAATAAATTGTATATCGCATTGAAAATACGAGTATACATATGACGATAATTCGAGTGATTTCATACTAAATTGTAATTCATAACACCAAAGAAACGCATTGAAAACCATCATAGATTGTGGTCCACACTGCACTAACACTGGAAGGTGCCCAACAGCTATAAGAAAAAGCTCATTTACGTTTAAAAATATTTCAGCGTTAGAAATAGTGGATTGTATTGCGGATATCCATGAATATCATAATTTTCAGTTCCCAAATATTCAAGTTCGACAGAACTAAAATGAAATTGACAATTTCTGAACCAAATATTCTGAATTTTGTGAAAAAAATTCCGATAGAAGCTGCCGAAATTTATAATATTTTACTTATTATACCTTCTCCCAAAATAATGAAGGTATATATCATTTGATACTAAAGAAATGTAAAATTCAGAAACGATCTTTTCTAAAATTAATTGAATTGGACGACATCTGATAACTGTAGCAGCTGCATTAATATTTTGTCCATTGCATTGCTTTATATTGCTTTGCAAAGTTGGCTATGTTAAAATGATTGATTTTCCAAAATTTAAACATTCCTTTGTAATATTTAATTCATAGGTTGCCGTGCCTAAATTATTGTCCATTGTACTAACCTATAATCCTCTGTAAAACTCGACTTAGTAACTACACCTCTTTTGTTAACTACTGTTAAAATTACAACTATTTGGAGATGAATTCACTAAGGACAATTTTTCCCCCCGCTGTGCAATTTTGCCCAACTCCGAATTTAAGCTTTCTAAAACTACTGGAGTTGCCGTGTTACAAACGAAATGGTAGACTCCATGATGATAGATATAAAAGTTTAGCCATGGCAGAAATTACCTGATACTACAAACCAGTTCCAAACCGAATAGATTTTGAAACAAACCGCTTTTGTACTGAACCGAACCGTCGTCAAAATCTGCTCACTCAAATCAATCCGAAACAATGCCCCAATTTTGGCAAATTTCAATACAATAAATAAATATTTAATATTCTATACACCAAAAAAATAGACAGTTGATAATAACCAAAACATTAACTGTATCATAGCTGAAGTGCGAGGTGTGTTCAAAAACATGGTAAATGTTCATTTTTCTCAAAAAATAGTTATTTATTCATTAATTTCTATTTTATCTCCTTCAAAGTAGTCCCCCTCAGCGTTTTTTCTAATCCTCGAAGCAGTTCTGATATGCACTTTTTGGCACGTCCTCCGTTTATCTCCTCAATCGTTGCAAAACGACGTCCTTTCATGGGTCCCTTCAATCTTGGGAACAGGAAAAAGTAGCAGAAGCTCAAATCTGGCGCATAACCTCAAGGTAATACTCCTTATTTACCGTACGACCTTGTTGTAAGAACTCCTGATGCACTACGCCATCGTAATCGAAGAAAACGGTTAGCAAAACCTTGAAATTTGATCGAACTTGGCGTGCTTTTTTTGATCTTGGCTCTCCTGCACTCTTCCATTGGGACGATTGGGCTTTGGTTTCGATGTCATAACCATGTACCCATGATTCGTCACCAGTTATAAGACTTTTAAGCAAATCCGGATCATCGTAGACGTCATTCAACAATTCCTGAGCGATGCTCTTGCTAGTTGTTTTTGGTCAAAATTCAGCAATTTTGGAACAAAGTTCGCTGCCACACGCTTCATGCCCAAAATTTCCGAAAAGATTGCATGGCATGAGTCAACCTATATGCCGACATTCTCAGCAACTTCTCTAATTGTGATTCGACGATTCTCCATAACAATTTTCTTCACTTTCTCAACATTTTCATCGGTTGTTGATGTGCTGGGGCGTCCAGAGCGAGCGTTGTCATTCACATCTTCTCGACCTTCTGTGAAAAGCTTGTACCACTTGTAAACATTTGTTTGACTCAGAGTATTTTTCCATATGCCACTGTTAACATTTCAAGTATTTTTAAGCACTTAATTCCATTTTTTACACAAAATTTGATACAACTTTTTTGATCCATTTTTTCGATAGCAGAAAATTGACGAACACGCAAAACACTTGTCTTATTTATGCCTCTCACAAACAACTAAACATGCTATATGTATAAAACCGTTAATATATCTTCGAGACGAGTACCAACATAAAAGAAAAGTAATAATCGAAAGTCGAATGTACGTAGCCCGCGAAATTTGAAAATTCACCTTTTTGTTTTGAACACACCTCGTACACCTAACTAAAGCTTAGTTAATTGGACTTAGTTTAAGGTGACTAAGTAAGTCAGTTTAACAATATCAATAAATGCTACTACGTTTTTGATTAGAGTAGACCATATCCACGAATTGGTTAGTAGTTGTCCTACTCATGTCAACAACAACAAAAGGGCTTAAAATTATATCCAAATTATGGTTTTATTTCTTTCAATTAATTACATTTTATTGTAAAACATTAGTTTATATTATGTATTTCACCTCAAAGAAGATGCTGTTACTACTATTTCATCGTCTGTTCTAGATTGCTGGACATCAATGCCTTGAGAATACGGCAAAAGGGTTATGTTTTCTTGCTGAATACTTATAGGGATTCATTTTTAATAACCATCTTTTCAGGATGATTACGTTCCTATCGTTCCTATTACACATCGTTTAAATATACGTTTGCAAAGTTTACTACAATTCATCTGTTTATGTTTTATTGATTTTTGCCTAAACTTCTTCATATTTTCCAATATGACAATTCAGTATTTATTTCCAATTTAAATAATGTTTATTTTGAATCAAGATACCCCATGCTACTATAATATAGTTGTACATAATTGAGAAAGTAAATCAGATTTTTTCGAAATCAACTATGAGTATTTTTAACTATGTAACTACGAACTTTTTTCGGTGTAGGCATTTTTGAGGAGAAAAGACGAATTTCACATAATCAATTTCAAATGATGACAAAAGCAATTTACTCCTCTTAATCAAGTGCAGGAATTTCGACCTGCAAATCGCTGCTGAATCGCAACAAAATCGACCTATTTCTGTATTGGATGGTTATTGGTGATAAAAAAAATGGTGTCACTTATGACAATGACAGGCGGATACGGTCGTGACTGAATTGCAGTGAGCCGACGCGAACATGACCAAGTCAGGATTGACGGTCGGAAAAAATTTGCTGTTTCGAATAGATTTTCGTTTTTTATTTTCATTGAGTAAGGATATTTGTTGGGTATGGGTTTTTTAAGAAATCACTATTTTTAAAATTCATAATAACTTCGGAAATAAGCAAATTGGTGAAATCGCCCTAATATAACAATAATAAACATATTCCAACTACAAAAAAATTCTTAAAGATATTAAACAGTTTTGAAAAATCGGCATAACTTGTCAATTACATGGAATTTAAAAATAGCAATTAGATATAAATTGGAGTTTAAGTAAGTACAATTATGATAGCCCATAAACTCAACACAACATTGTTTTTGAAAACTTTGATAGTTGGCTAAAACTTTCGTAAGGCTAATATAAGCTCTGTTCCCAATGCTCTCATTCATAATATATGATTCTATCGTGTACCGTTCTGAATGTTTTATGAAAATTCCTCCATTGAATCACCTCTTAATCATTTTAGTTGTCTTCTTTGCTTCGCCTATAGTTTGCGTTTACAATTTCTATTGAAATTCCATCACGCCAGTGCTGAAGAACTAATGATAGCTTGATATAATAATAATATTCTTGAAATTGCAAATGGCTCATAAATCTTAAAGTGTATACATGTACGCTTCATCTGAAAGTGTTAATTTCTTAAGTCAATAACACAAAACGAAATTTGTTTTCCAATCTTCGCAAGTGTGAATCGAGAACTTGCTCCGCAACGACAGCATTTATTAATACGATTGGGGTTTATAGTATGCACCTAATGACAACCTTTATAATAACATTAAAAAAAAAACTTATTATTATTATTATTATTTTCGAAAAAGGTAAGAAGAATAAGCAGAAAGAAAAAAAGGAGGACGATATTGATCTTTTTAGAAGAATGAAATAAATTAAGCGGAAAAACAAGAAGAAAACAATGAGATTTCAACATTCATTTACTCAAACGTTGCGCAAAATAAGAAATGTTCTCTGAAATTCCAAAGACAAACTAAACCTGAGCGCGCTGTGAAGTATCCATTGCGAAAACTGAGTCATTATGCGATTTCTAAACTGCAATGAAATCACTCATATCGGCGCATTATTTGCACAGGTTTTTAAGAAGCTGTTCAAATCGGTGCACGCCAACCCAAAATGTTGTGGCAAGAGTCGTCAAAAACAAACTAACAAAATGAATTCAAATAAGTTATTCAATGCAAATCATAACACCGATAGCAGTTGCATTATTGTGGAACTACACGCGACCATCATGCGGCAAGAGGTGCGATTAAGGAACGCACGCAGAATTTGTTTAATTTTTGCTAGACTGAAGGAATCAGGAGATAACTTCATTAGCCATATCGTTTATGAAATACGAATTTAATTAAAATAGTTATGAGCGCAATTAGACAATTTTGCCGCAACTCGTACTACGGCTTTTTTGCTCGAATTACTATACCGGCCAAAATTATCTTTCGCTGCATCAGTCGACCATTGTTTTGCAGTCCTCTGGTTTGTAACTGCAATTTGTTATAGAATCAAATAGGGACAACTCATTTTCTCGCTCTAATCGGTCATCAACGCTTTCAACTGACATCTTCAGTTAGAGATGGCTGCTGTATTTCAAGAATCAATTCGTATCATTTCACACAATTTTTTGTATATAAACAAGTCAATTGCAATCATACATTTATAAAATATGTTGTAATTGCAGATGAGACATGGACAAGCATATCAGTCTTTTATTTAAGCCAATACCGAAAAAACCAAGTCAAGGCCGAGGTGTTTTCTTTAATTATCACAGTGCCGTTCGCTCGTGAATGTAGAATATTATCTCTGAGCAGATTTATGCAATGGAAACTCAACGGTTTTGTAAATACTACGATAAAGCATCATCGCACAAGTCTATCATTATGAACGAATTTCTACCAAAAAGATTGGGGATGTGCGATTAATTGAGTAATCATTCAACCGGACTAATCAAAATCCGGATTAACCAGTTAACAGTTTAATCAAACACTTGGATTAATTATATTTATGATTAGACGATTAATCACTATTTTGATTGTTCAAAATAATTGATTTATTTATTAATCGAACAACAGAGTAATCGAAAGCTGAATAACTGAAAAACGATTTTTTTTTTGCCACGCAAAATGTCCTGCTATAACTTTTTTAGCAGATCAAAAAAATGCCTTCAATATTTATTTCTTTTTGCTCCCGTATACAAAATATTTGAATTAGCCAAAACGAAAATTAAAATTATTTGATTCGTCATACCTATGAATATACAGAATTTTCTGTTAATTGATTAACCGATTAATAGACACATGGGTTAATCATTGAGTTTGATTAACCGATTAATCGCACATTCCTACTAATAACACAACAAATGTCATCGGACCACCAACTTATTCACCTGATATGGCTCCGAAAATTACCACTTCGAAGCAGCCATTTTCAATCGATTCCAAGACGTAAAAGAGTATTCACAGCAGAAGTGAAGGGCAGTTATCCCTGGGAGAACGATGGTGGGACGGAATACCATTTAGTGATTTCGTTTGACTACTTGTCTCAGCCTTTATATTTGTGTTAACAGTTGCTATCGAAACTCCACTACGCCATTGCTGAAGAACTGATGATAACTTGATTTATAATAATCTTTGATTGCAAATGGCTCATTAATCTTAAAGTGTATACATATACGCTTTACCAGCAAGTGTTAATTTCACAGGTAAATAACAGAAAACGAAATCTTTTTAAATCTTCACGGGTATGAATTCAGAATTTGGCCCGCAACGTCCACAATTATTCATGCGGCTGGTTTTTATAATACGAGTATGTATGTAATGATGCCCTATACTTGAATTCTATACAGTAACAGTTTTGTTTTTTTTTTTTTTTTGTATACTTATGTGTGTATGAACTTTAAGAAAGACCTTGAATTTCTTAAATTTTACGTTCGGGATTCAGAAAGTATTAACACTTTCAAATGATTGGGAATAACTTTAATAACATTTCAATAATTGTACACTCAAAAAACGTTCTCTGAAATGCCTAAAGGCAAAGTAAGACCGAGGTTAATGTAATGTAGCCATTACAAAAACGGAATCAAAAAGACATAACCACATTAAATACCTCATTTCAAAATCGCAATATAATCAGCCACATGGTTATATTCTTTGCACAGGTTTTTTATGGCAAGAAAAAAAGAATCCAAAGAACTTGTTAATAATCAAATAAGTTAATTTGGAATTTTGATAAACATTAAATTAATAAACTCAATTCTAAATTTAAATGAACTGCAAAAAAGTCGCATTATTATGGAAATACCTAAGACTAGCATGTTGCATTCCCAATTAGAAACGGGATTAAGGCAGACAGTCTTACTTGTTCAGAATAATCTTTATATTGGCTTGTCTGGGGAGAAATAGCAGAACATTTCATTACACATATCGTTTGTAAAATGCCAGTATAATTACGATAGCTATAACCGCAATTAAACATTGTGTCAATTCAGCCCATTTTGCCTGTACTTCGCACAACGGAGTGGTTACAACGGATTACTATACCGGTCTAAGGTTACCTTTTTATTTATCGACTCTGGGCGATGTAGGTCATGGCTATTTTACAATTTTTTTTTTCACACCATACATCATTGTTGGGTCATAATATTTTTGTTAATGTATATGTAGAGGGTAGCCAAGTGACAGTAGAATTAAGTAGGAAGGCAGCGAAATTCATTTTCGCCATCTTGTTGTTAGTGGTTCAGATATTTTAATATTTAATTATATAAGCTAAAGAAGAATCAGAAAGAAATCTTAAGCCTTCCTTCTGCAAAATCTGTATCTTTATCTACATTTTTAAGAGAATTAGAGAACACTAGTTTAATCGTGTTGTAGTCTGTCAAACAATTGGGAAATATCCCATGACCGTAGGAGTCACAACTCTGGAGAAAAATGAAAAATTCAGATTCTTCTTTCTATTTTGCAGAATATATCGAGGTATTACAAATAATGAAATATTTTATAAATGCCTTCAAGTAGAGTAGCAAAAACTCAAAAAATGCTTAGCCTTCCGTTCTTGCTGACTACGGCGGATTCACAAATTGTCTTTGCCAGTAATAGTCGTTTCGAAAAAATTACAGCTGTCTTCGACAAAAGTTGAAACAATTGTAATCATAGTCATAGCGATAGTTAATTTAATGGCTGCGAGAGACCACGAAAAACATGTATACTTTTTAAACTCCTTTCGTGATTGGACAACTCATTCCCGTGTTACGCACCTACCTATGTTTCAGCGATTTTTTTTCTACTAAAACGCGTCTTTCTTACGTTTTATAAGCCTAAATTGTAGGTACGGCGCGGTAAAAAAAATCTATTCAAAAGTTAAAAAAGCTATTTTGTCGATCGAATTTTCCATTTCCAAGTTATGGACAACTTTATATCTTAGTAATTTTCCGTTTGGCGATTTTTGGAATATTTGCCGTCTCCATGGTGAATGCGCTAATTTTATTAGAAACGTTTGCAGTTAAATCATTCGTTTTTGAGATGTTCGTACATTTGTACATTAGCGATTTTTTAAAATAATCGCGTATAACGTCTAGTTTATGAGTTGCGGACAGATTTACCTATTAATGTATTTTTATTTGTCGTTTTGTGGAATATCTCCCAGGAAGGACATAAATTAATTCAAAGCTCATAAAAACTTGAACTTTTGCTGTTTTAACATCCGTATCCGAGATATTAATATATTTGCATTTTATACAACCTTTATGCAAAACTGGCTTTCTTGAATTTTGTGAACAGAGGGCAAAAACTGAGATATGGACTCTTCTTTTCCGAGTTATAGACAGATTTCTATTTTGGCGATTTTTTAAAAATATTTTTCGTCTTAATGGGATGGCTAACATTTTCTTCAAATGCAATTTGAATTTTGCGATTGAGCCATCCCTTTCGAAGATACGCCCATGTGTATGTAACTTAGTGATTTTTGTGTTTTATGTTCTGGTTATTCGTTTTCATTCATAATTTTTGGCGTTAGGCCAAATTATGCATTTTTTCAATTTTATTTTTAAAATTTTTGGAACAATAATTGGCATGCTCATCGCTGTAAGAGGCAAAAAGCCATTATCCATCTTTATAGGCATGGTGTAGACGCTGACACGCAATCTTTGCTGACTGTCATCTACTGCTACTAATTACGCTTATGGGGAACATTTTCAATCTGCTGTCTTCAAAGTACCGAGCAGCTTAAACAGAAAGTGTAAACGACTAAACTGTTACCAATTGCTGTGGCTATCAATATATTTGCTTCGGAATGACTGCTCATTATAAGGTTGATGTGTTTTTGGCCATAGACGGTAATAAAGCGGGCGAACCCGTTTCGTGTGTTTGCAGATTCATCTCATTTGCTTCTGAGTACATTCATAATCAAGCTTGTTTAACGAAAATGTGTTTTAACGACTTCAAGCATTCCTTTGGCTAATTTTTAGCTAGTAATTTAAAAATTGTTTTTACCATTCAATAATAAAATTATGCCGTGCATAGATGAGATCAAATTTTCAAAAATTTGCATAATACGAAAACTATTGAGTGCTATATAAAAACATAAACCGATATGATCCTTTTCCAAATACCAATGACAATTATGGACTGATGTGCTGGTAGTAGTATTACCAGTTTAAGATATACTGAGATATACGCTTGAAGTGTTACCAATTTGTCGCTGCTGTAGCAAACAAATGGCAAATGACAGCGCGCTCATTCTTTTACAAGCGTCAGTCTGTTAAAAAATGCATCGATTGGAATTTAAACGCAACAATGTTATTTGTTTGTATTTGCCTAGTACTTGTCGTAACCAGTCATTTTTAATGAGCTACGACATGTTAGGGCCAGAATTCATCGTAATCCACGACAAAACGCATTTCGATTTGAGACGCGCATTAAAAAAATAACTACGATTGAAGCCCTACAAAATACAAAAAAATGCAAAATGTAATAGGAAGTTCGACTAGCAAAAGCGACGGTATTAAAACCTGTTCGTTAGTGGCGGGTTTGAAAATTTGACCTGTTCTGACGAAACGACTCGACTTTCTGGAGGCGAAAGTTTAAATTAAAAAATATGAGATGGCCAACACCTTAAAGATTGGAACAGAACATCAGGTCACATTCATGCAGCGCACAAACTCGATGCTATTACCCGCGCTAAAGGTGGCTACATCGAACAATAATGTATATATTTTTTCAAATTTGGAATGTTTTTACGACTTACTGTACCTACAGTTCTTTAAACTGCCGACACTTGTAATTAATTTTCTGAATTTACGACACCAGATTGGCAAAAATATTGACTACAAGTTAAATAATATGTTGCTTTTCCAATTGCAACTTTCCAAGCGAAATAATAAACTGAACCAATGTCTAAAATTAATTGTAACTTCACTTAGCGTGTATGAATACAACATCGGAGTTGTAATGAAAATTATGCAGATCACATCAATATTATTTTTCTCAACATTGGCGTTTCGACAACCGCCACTGGTTTATGCTTTGTATTTTTTTAACTATTTTACAAAAAATATGTCAAAGTGCGTAACGAGATTTGAACCTCAAAACAGTAATTTGTTAAAAGTTTAAAGACTGTTTTTGTTATGAAAATTTATCTTCTATTTGTAAAAATTGAAAATTAAAAGTTATGCCATTTTTAGAATTATTTGCATGGAATTTAAAATTTAACAGCCACATCAAGGCGACATGTAAGCGAAGCTGTTCTTATCCTTGGCAATAGACAATATTCTGGAATCCCCATATTCCCATTATTGTTATTCATAGTGAAAGAATTTGTATTAGTTTTATACAGCAATTACTTTATAATGATAAGTTCATGTTAATGCGTTTATGGTAATGAATTTACACCATTGCGTTGAAACAATTAAGTTTGTACTATTGTGTTCATACTAATTCATCCGTTTTTTAAGGAAGACACCAATTCTTATATAGTTGTTATTTCAATCATGACATAATTTCAATCAAATTTCAATCGCAAAAACACATTTCGCAAACATAAATGAAACATGATTAGTATTTCAATAAATCCATTGCCTCTTAAGTGATGTTAAGCGAGACTGAATAATAAATTTAATGCACGTAACGCACGTGGTGTAAACCACATTAAGTATTTCATCCAAAAATCGAATATGTTTCAAAGCGTAACAAATTTGTTATAAAGACAAAAAAGGAAAGAAAAACAAATTCCCTTGCGTCTCATGGATGAGACATGGGAGAGCTTCTCACGTTCAGCGAGCTTGCAGTTAAGTTTAACGATGATTTCGAACGTCACAGTATGAGAAGCATTCACTAGACTTGGCGATTACTCGATTACTCAAAGTGTTTGTCAGACGCTCAGACCGCTCAAATAATGATAGGTGGCTGTATTCTATGATAGTCCCTTGTACTAACTAACCATCGCGCCATGGTCGGTCACAATAAATTTGTTCCTTATTCAATAATACGAGTAACAATAAATTTTGTCCATCTCTTTCCCATTGAAGGCATTTCATATAACTCAACTTTTCCGCAAAAATAGAACCTTAATCAAATAACACAAATGGGAAATGGATGAGCGCTTTTTGTGAAAACCATTTTCAAACTCAAAATGTAAAGAATTTGTTCTAAAAGCTATAGCTTAAACAATACTATTATTGTTATTTCAATTTAAATATTCTG
The DNA here is from genome assembly GCA_019455685.1 of Philornis downsi. Taxonomy (NCBI): domain Eukaryota; kingdom Metazoa; phylum Arthropoda; class Insecta; order Diptera; family Muscidae; genus Philornis; species Philornis downsi. Next base: position 1,232,880 of record JAHXMU010000060.1, read on the forward strand.
ATTTTGTTTTTGTTAATCGGATCATGAAGAAGGAATAAATCCAAAAGTGGTCCGCGAGTACGATGGCTTATTGAACCCTAGTTTCGAAGTTTGCAAATATGCCACAAAACTAAATTTACTATCTCTTATGGTTGCAGTTGGGAAGAAGAATACGAAAATGCACAACTACATTTTTTCACCGCACAACTAGATTTTTTAATCGGAAATTCCCATCCTGACATTTTCGTCAATTTTTAAAATGAGAAATCTATCAATCTATACATTGCAATATATGAATTGATTTCAGTTAATGAATTATGTTTATATAGAAAATTTTTCATATTTTGTCCTTGTGTGTACTGAACCAATTTTTCCACTTGTGTCATCTGAGGCGTACGGTGTAGTGGACGATGCACCGAGTATTCGCCAAATAAATTGATGTAATGTATCAAAGACGCCATCTTCTCACACATACTCTCACAATTTTTAAATAACCATATTCACAATTTTATGTATTTTTAACATTTGTAAAAAAAACTTTAGAACAAAAATTATTCTGATTTGTAAAATTAGTCGGTTTTTGAGTATTTAATTATTAATTTTCAAAAAAAAAAAATAAAATAAAATAAAATAAAATAAAAAAAAAAAATAAATAAATTGTAATATTTTTTGAGTCGATTAATTATAATACTTGCCTTCTGAGTTTTAACAATTACTTCATACAAATGTTTCCCATGACTACTTTGTAAGTGATACGAGGCATCAAATTTTTTTCCGCCGTTGAACATAATTTTTCGGTAAAAAAGAATCTTCCTTAATATTTCCTAACGTTTCCGAAAATGCGATTTTGTGTCAGGTCAACCGGGTTCACCTCTTCAATATTTCTTACAGAGCAGGTTGTAAGTCTTGCTCATATACTAAACGATTACCATCCGTATTATATATTGCGCAAAATCTTTAAAATACCAAAGTTGTATACAATTTATAAGTTCGGAATAATTTTGATAGTATGTACTGAGCGAAGGAATTTTATACGATAGGGACAAAACTGTGCACAACATTGGTACATAAATTTAAAAACAGGCATAATTCTTATTATATTTTCTGTATTGTAATTTTTAAAAAGGTTTAGTTTTCCGTTAGTTTTACATCAGTTTTACGTTTGTTTTTTTGTAAGAAGTATCGCAAAAAATGTGGTGATATTTTGCAAACATTTCAAATTACTTGGACTGCTCACATTAGCGTGCCAGCAACCCAGACAGGCGAAAAATATTTTTTAGTTTTGCTCCAATTAACGCAAAGTTATATAGCGTTCTTAATGTCATAACGCTCTCAACCAATACTTCGTTAAAGAAATAAAACGATATCTCATTTTGTGAATCAGTGAAATTTCCCATAAGAATTATTTTACTAGTTTGCGGGTTATCGGGTTCGCTTTTATATACTCTGAGTACTACCAAGTAAAACAAAAATCCTTGCATCGCAAGAATCAAATATTGGAGAACTTCTCACATTCTGTTAACCTACACATCCTATTTTTATGCTCAATGAAGTGAATCTATTGTTTAATAACGATTCCAAACGTTAAAAGTTTTTACTAAACTTATCAATTACTCGATTTATCGAAGTGTTCACTCAAAGAATGATTGGGGTAGGAACCATGATCATATGCACGAGTATTCGCCGTAACGCTACAGGTGGGTTCAGTATTTGGAATGAACTACTTTTTTCCTACTAAGCGAACTTAGCCAATTCACTCTTAACTTTTCTTTGACAACGAGATATTCGTATAGTAAATTTCAACATCCTGGATCAAGCGGTTTTCTAATATGTTTTTAAAGGGCATTCGAGCGAGCGGATAGGCGAAAGAACGGATGAACAGAGATGCTTAAATTAAGATACGAGTATATCCATAAAGTTGTTAAGAAAGTCCAGAAAAATTTACATTACTCTAGAGATGGGTTCAGTATTTGATATGGATTACTTTTTTTCCCCTACTAAATCGACTTTGCTCAACTTTGGTCTTAACCTATCTATGATAACGAAATATTTTTATAGGAAACTTCAGATAGACGGAAGGAGATGCTTAAATTAAGATGTAGGCCAACTTGTTAGGCGTCCAGCTTCTAAAAAAATACTCAGAAGAAATACACAAATTACAATAGTGCAACTTATTTTTATTTGAGTTGATAAATCAAAGTTTGTCATTTCCTTTTAAAAAAAATACTTCATGTAAAAGTTGACAATTACTACGTCATACATGATCCATGCGAGAAATCGAACTTTTTGATCTCTTTGCAGAACACGGATGGTATCCCGCCAGCAACACTTGTAATGTTGTTTTCCAACGCTGCAATTGGCACCAGTTTATCGGAGTAATGAGTGACGGTTGATACAGTTGGCATTTTTTTCATACAGCCTGAATTTGTGTAACAAAGTTCCATAATTTGTATGGGTTTTGCGGGTGCAAGTTTTTCCATGCAATGTCAATACTAACTAAGCACTTTTGAGAGAGCCACAGATAAACTGTCTTTGGAAGCATCGACAAATATGTTTCACGTAATCACGTTTCTTTAAAACGTTCCTCACAATACCGCAGAAGGTTTATTTATTTTTACAAATTGTCTAATTTATTTGATTGTGGGAAATTCATAAATAACGTTGTGCTCTTTTTTGCCAGATCCTCACACGATTATTCCGCTGCCATTTGTTAACATCTTGCTTGAGAAGTGTAATTTGTCAAACATAGAACAACAAAAGAAAAATATTTTATCTTTATCATATGTATGTGACATCTCAGTACAATTAGTTAAACGAAATGTTAACATCTTGTCACACAACAGAATGTTATGGTGCGTGATCTTTTAGTAATAGCCACAAAAACGGTCAAATAATGAGATTGACTTGGTTAATTAATGTATATCTACAATCAATATGCATATAGAAACAAATTTTACAAAGCTGCCAGATAGGTGTACTCGTACATTGAAGATTGCAAAACGTCAATTCAAACTATACAGTAAATGGGACAAGGGGCCTTGATACATTTGGATATTCGTTCGTAGAGACAGGACCTTATCATTAAAATGGATTCATTAGTCGGTTTCAAACCCTAATTTCTAATAGTATATGCCTTATTTTCGTCGGAGCCCAGGTAAATTAAGTCATCCATTTACGCCTGGCTACTAAAAAGTACTATCTTTGTTTGTCGAAATAATCAACTCGACCATGTCTTCGTTTACCGCTGAACCCACTTTTGTTGTCATTTTCCATACTTGATATGGCAACGATGTACCATCACGGTGTTCACCGAAGATTTCCCCATTATTATCTATAGGTATAGTATGTTGTCTTGCAAAAAATTGTAAACTTCGCAGGTTCATCAAACTTTGCCAAGTCATTTTTGACGAGCTATCTTGGCTCTGTCCCAGGATTTGTCGTAGTATAAACATCTGATCAGTTGTGCATTTACTGGATCTAAAAACACTCTGATAATGTCCAATCAGGTCGTATACAAGAGCCTACAAAGGAGCGTCCTCCCGTTATTCTTGGTTCTTCTGGTTCTTTAGCAATGTAAATGCTTCGTCATTTATCTTCTACATATTACAACAAATTATAAGCGATGGGGAAAAAGGCCTAGAGTCGTAATAGTTGGAACGCGCATCTGGATCGCCTTTTTTGAATACATTACATATCACAAATAGATTGCAAATATTGAACTTGTATTCATTAAGCCAAAACTTGTTTAAGAGCTGATGCATCGAGTTTAAATGGCTCTGCCAGCGAGGCATTGGCATCCACAACATTATTGTCCTTAGGGTGTGAATTATACTACTCTGATATCTTGGCTCCTAACTTCTTTACTTATGCTACAACTCAAAACTAAAGTATTTAAGAAGTGTTGTTTCCATCAGCACACGCTGATTATTTGTAACTAAATTTTTATCTTGGTCCTTTGAAGTGTTGAACTGCGTACTGCGAACTTTACGTTTTTATCACTTTATCATCGCTTTATCTTTCTACAACCACGCCCTTCTATCTCTTTTTCTCTTAATGGTGTTGCCCCATAACACGCTTCACAATTAGCTGGAGCTTTGACTTGTATGCAACATAGATTTCTTCAGACTCAATACAACATTCTTCATCGGGCCAGGGCTTTCTTGACAAAAGGATTATCAGTGTTGGTTAGAGTATCTACCTTATATACAACCAGGTGGCGATTCGTGTCATTGTCAGCGTCATGTATCACACGCATGTACATATGTAGAGAGATCGATCTGGTTTCTCCAATTGCTAAAGGCTGATACTATGCTGACTTTTCACGGTGAAACTCCCTATAAAAAAATGGTCATAGAATTTGAAGCAACATTTTCCACCAGACAGTACTATGTTTTTACACGAAAAAATTTTGTCAAATGGCAACGCCAACCTAAAGTCGGAATAACTTTTAAATTTTTACGTTGCAATATGCTCGATAATATATTTGTGAACTTGAAAATGAAAATGAAAATATCAAACATATTATGACGTGAAAATAGACATTCAGACATTCCGATTTCAGTGTTGGAAATCAATACATGAAAAGCTGGCAATACCACTAAATTTTTTCACGAACAAACAACGTTTCGTGAAAAAAGATAGTACCTATCATAAGGCATGATTTTCCATCCCCAGGATAACGCTGTGCCGCATACATCTTTACAGACTCGCAAAAAATATTCCATCTTGGGTGGGAAGTGATGTTACATTCAAATAATAGTCCTGATCTGGCATCTTCGGAATATCATTTATTCCGAAATTTTCAAACAGAATAGAAAATCATTAAGGAATCATACATTGTGGATTAAAATTAATTATTTGCGTACAAAGTTGGAAATTTACTTTGAGCAAAAAACATGAAATTATTTTCTTGGCAACCGAATATTACTCGTCGGCCTTGGTTTTTTTAGTAAATTATAAAATGGGATTTTTACACGTTTTTCACATCTGTATAAAAATATAAATACTTCATGTATATGTAGGTATATACATATATGTACGTACATAAAATATTATATTTGTTGTTTTTTATTTCTGAAATCGTCAAAATAGAATGGATTTCTAAAATTGTTAATGCAAATTGATATTATTTGACTAAATTTCTATAAAGTGTAAATTTTTGCAAATGCAATAACTTCATTTTCTCGATTGTCGAAATTATGTAGTTCCCTTCGAACATTTTTAATTTTGAAATATTAGTTCCTCAATTTTATCGTTGAACAAATACAATAGGAAGAATTCTGCTGCTGTCTGACTGTCTGACTGTCTTAATGGACGTATGTCGCTGGTGACATAAAAGAAGAATTACATATTCTAACTAACGGTTCCCTATGACATTTGAAAATCTATGTCAAATAAATTTTCATATATCACCCGCATACCTATTTCGTCGTGCTTTTTTAGCTTTGATTTTCCGCGAATATTTTGATGAATGAACCTGGATAAAATTATTTAGTTATGTTTTAGTAATTTTTAATCCTAGTATTAGTTTTTTCCCTCAAACTAGTGTTATATTGTAATTTGATTTAGAATTGCCCTTTAGGCTTATAAATTAGAATTTGTATAATAAAATGAAAAAAATACAAATATTAACTTTGTCATATATTTAGAAATTTTCGATTTCACTCATAACCTGACCACTTGAGAAAATAGAAATTGAATTACAATATTATGTTTCTATAAGAAATCTTGAAAAGCCTGATTTTGTCCTCGCTTACCACCAAACCAAATTCAATTGATTCATTATCAATGCTTGAGAAGGCTAAAGTAATGTGTTCCAGTATTTGGCCAATGTTGTTGTATTTACATACCTCATCTTAATACTCTCATCTTCATACTCGTCTCCATAAGTACTCCCTATCAACGAGCCATCAGATTGGGTTAGTATTTTTCCATGTAAAGTATGCAGAAATTTAATACAGTACAATTCTGTTTCTATTCAACCTTTTCTTTTGTATTTCTATTTCTTTTCATCATTCTGCTGTTCATTTATGCGCTTTAATTTTCTTATTTTAAAAACATAAATCAATGTCAGTACGTCATATTATTTATATATTTCTATTTTTTTTTTTCAGTTTCCAAATACTTCAATGTCCGAACTTTTGAGTTGTATCTCTCTGCCTTTGCTGATTTTCATAATTTACACATTTCGAGCTTATTTGAAGTCGGTTTTCCTTTCATTGCAACTGTCTGGGCCAAAAGCAGTTCTAGTTTTTGGGAACTGCAATTTGATAGGCAGAAAAGATTGTAAGTATCGTATTGCATAAAATCGTAGTACTGAAAATTGGCCATAATTATGGCACTACTTTGACCCGACATCTATAAAACGTATAGAAGACATTCTCCCACCTTCACGCTTTGTTAATAATGCAAGGTACGAGGTGTATTCAAAAAATAAGGCGAATAAAGGCTACGTTCATTCGACTTTTGATTATTATTATTATTTTTTTATGTTGTATACTCGTCTCGAAGATATGTTGACGGCTTTATCAATGTAGCATGTTTAGTTTGTTTATGAGAGGCATAAATAAGACAGGTGTTTTGCTGCTCGCCGATTCGGTTTTTATCTCGTCGCTAAACACCGTCCTTTCATTGGTCTCTTCAATCTTGGGAACAGGAAAATATCACATGGGGAAAAATCTGGTGAATACGGTGGCTGAGGCATGGTAAGAGTGTTGTTTTTGGACGATTAATCTCTCACAAGCAAAGATGAGTGAGCAGGTGCATTATCATGATCAAAAGCCATGAATTTTTTTTCTGGATCATCGTTGACGTCATTCAACAATTCCTGAGCGATGATCATGCGACGTTGTTTTTGGTCAAAATTTAGCAATTTTGGAACGAACTTCGCTGCTATACGCTCTATGCCCAAAACTTCCGAAAAGATTGCATGACATCAGTCAATCTATATGCCGACATCCTCAACAACTTCTCTAATTGTGATTCGATGATTTTTCACAACAATTTTCTTCACTTTCTCAACATTTTCATTGGCAGAGTGAGCGTCATTATTCACATATTCTCGACCTTCTGTAACAAACTTAAACCACTTGTACGCATCTTTTTGAGTACTCTCACCGTATACCACTGTAAACATTTTAAGTGTTTTTGAGTACTTAATTTCATTTTTTACACAAAATTTGATGGAACTTCTTTGATCCATTTTTTCGATAGCAAAAAATCAACGAACACGCAAAACACTTGTCTTATTTATGCCTCTCATAAACAAACTGAACATGCTACATGGATAAAAAAAATAACAATAATTGAAAGTCGAATGCACGTAGCCCGCAAAATTTGAAAATTCGCCTTATTTTTTGAACACACCTCGTATACATATATGTTACTAATCCATATCTCGTGTTGTATAAATGCAATAGGATTTTGTTAGATGACGTTAGAAAGGTAAGATTTCGTTCTCGTTCGTTACGTGACTGAGTATTGGATACCAGACAAGAGAAAATACGCTCCATTTTACAAATTTTCTTCGATAAAGGTGAACACCCAAGTCACGCGACTGAAAATGTGAATAGTGTTCATGGTCCTGATACTGCAATAGCCAATTGAGCGCAATTTGGCCTTCGTCGATTCCTCTCCGGTAATTTTGATATCAGCGATATACCACGCTCTGGAAGGCAAATTGTAGAAAATGTTGACAAAGTAGTGGAAATTCTCATATGCGGCCATCATCTAAGAGCTATTACCCAGGAACTAAACATTGCACAAAAAGTCATTTGGAACCACTTCAATAAGGCTGGATACAAAAGGAGTTAGATGTGTTAGTGACACACGAGTTAACGCAGAGAAACATCATGGACTGAATTTCCGAAATTTCTGCGAATCGTTGCTGAATTGCAACAAAATCGACTCACTTCTGAAGCGGGTGGTGACTGGTGATGAAAAGTGAGCCGCTTACGACAATTCTAAGCGTGCACGGTGAACCTGGCCAAATGATGGCCAAGCAAGGATTGGCGTTCAGGAACGTTTTGCTATGTTTTGGTGAGTTTGGTAGGAAATCATCTACTATGAGTTGTCCCTCTACGACCAAATTCTTAATTCGGACCTGTACAGCCAACTATTTGAACGTCTGAAATTAGTTTTCTGCCAGTAGAGACGAGGATTTCTATGAACGAGGCATAATGCAATTACCTTCAACAAGCGCTTGGAACAAAACAGTGGATATTTAACCCAAATCGTATCATTCCAACTATGCTAAATAAAGTCTGCAATGTCGTGCAAAAGCAGTGGGTTTCTTTTTATTACACCTTACATATTCGTATGAGGAAAGAAATATCAAATTAGAAATTTTAAAATATTAAAAAACTAGCTGACCCGGCAAACGTTGTTTTGCCTTCAATTTTTATTTTCACTGAAAGTCTGGTTCCGTTGCAAAGTCTCGGCTGATTGATATTTTGGAGAAGAATGATAGGTACACTGAACCGACATATCAAATATTGTTCAAATACAGTTAACCGCAGCTAAAAATAATTTTTTTTTTTATTTTTGATAGCTGACCCAACAGACGTTGTCCTGTCCTAATAAAAAAAAATTATGTTTGTTTAGTAAATTTGTGAAAAGCTGTTGGAAATACGTTTTTTTGAATGTTAATTTAATATAGATAATAATAAATAATATAATAATTTATAATAGAATTTTGGCATTACCTAATTAACAATCATTTTGATGATTCCAAAACTCATATATTGGTGCTGTTATCATATCAAAGAAATTTCACACACAGAATTTTGGTATTATAACAGATGGCGTTAGAGTTAGTTTCAAGAACTGCAAACTGTTATAATACAAAACTTGTTCAATACCATAACAATTTTTTTTACCTAAAAACCGGATTCGTGATAATGGATTTTTAATTTGTGGTTTGTATGGGAGGTACCACGCCCCTTTGTCCAATTCCACCCATATTTGTAGCAGCACTTTAAATATGTACTCCAAACCGACGTACCAAATTTTAGTCAAATACCGATAGCAGGAGCATAGATAATGGATTTTTAATTTGTGGTTTGTATGGGAGATACCACGCCCCTTTGTCCAATCCCACCCATATTTGTAGCAGCACTTTGAACATGT
>JAHXMU010000060.1:1241994-1410285 GCA_019455685.1 Philornis downsi
GTATGGGAGGTACCACGCCCCTTTGTCCAATCCCACCCATATTTGTAGCAGCACTGGAAACATTTACTACAAACATTTAAAAAAAGAATTAGCCAAATCGGTGTAACCGTTTTACAATTTTAGATAAATCGAAAAAAGTGGGCGTAAAAGTGGGCGTGGTAAATTTTTCTTTCCATAAAAACCTAAGTTGGACTACGACGAACATTTAAAAAAAAATTATTCAATTCGGTCCAGCCGTTCTCAACTGATGTCCTTACCAACGAACGGCATTTGATTTTTATTTATATACAGGGTTGCCCATATTCGACGAACCCATCTGGCAACGCCATAAATTTTGACAGAGATGTCAGATCGCTTAATGACATACCGCGTTTGAAGCGTCAGTCCAAGCAGATTTTTACCATGGAACAATACACGCCACGCGAGCGCTCTGAAATAGTTGAAATTTACATTCAACAGAAGAAGTCAATTGTGAAAACTCAACGTGTTTTTAAAATATTAAAAAATGTGAGAAGTGCGCCTGCTAAGAACACCATTAAGCGTTTATACGAAAAATTTTCGAGGTGAGGCTCTTTCTAATCCGAAGAGGCCAAATAAAAGTCGACCAAGGCGATCGGCCGAGAATATCGCTGCCGTACGAGCCAGTGTTGAGAGGTCCCCAAGAACATCCCAAAAACGCCGTTCTCAGCAGTTGGGCATGGCTCGGTCCACTTTACAACGGATTATTCGCGTTGATTTACATTTGTTCCCGTACAAAATTCAATTGACGCAAAGATTGTTGCCTGCGGACAAGCCTCGTCGATTGGAATGGGAACAACGAGTCATCGAAATGGCCGATGATGACGAGCAATTTTGGAACAAAATTATCATGTCCGATGAAGCCCATTTCACATTGAATGGGACCGTAAATAAGCAAAATTGCCGTATTTACGCCACCGAAAATCCTCAGGAGATTCAAGAATTGCCTCTTCATGACGAAAAAGTTACAGTTTGGTGCGGCGTTAGTGCGAAAACGGTCATTGGGCCGTTTTTCTTCCAAAACGAAAATGGCCATGCTGTTACCATCAACCAGGAGCGTTATCGCGACATGATGACCAATTTTGTGATGCCAATTATTCGTCGAAAGCGTATGAGGCAGTTCTGGTTTCAACAAGACGGCGCTCCACCGCACACAAGTCGCATAACAATCGATTTTCTGAAGAATTTGTTTCCGGGCCGTTTGATGTCGAAAAGTGGTGATTTGGACTGGCCACCGCGTTCGCTCGATTTGACGCCCGCTGACTTCTTATTGTGGGGACATTTGAAGTCGAAGGTTTACGTTAACAAGCCAAGGACCGTAGAAGAGCTCAAGGATAACATTCGTGAAGAAATAGCCGCTATTCCGGCCGAAATGTTGGCGAAAACGATGGAAAATGCTGCAAAAAGGGCACAATACGCCATCAACGCCAGAGGCGGCCATTTGAGATATATCATATTCAAAAATTGATGTAAACAAATCTACTTGGAACAAATTAAATGAATAAGATTGCCAACCGCCAAATTTTTATTTTTTTCTTTGATTTTTTTTTAAAAAACATGGGTCCGTCGAATATGGGCAACCCTGTAGATGTCAAAAATTTTTCTCCAAAAAAGTGTTCTCATAACGATGCTAATTAATTTACCGAAAAAAAAATTCCTTAAAAAGACTCCAAAGAATTGGAGAAAAACTTTGTATTATATTCTACACGCGGCATATATGTATAATTAATAAGAAACATCTGTTTTAAACGCCATTAAATTAGGTCAATAATCTTTATGGGATTCTATACAACCGTACCGGCTATTGTAATGTTTGGGAAATTTGTAGAGAACGCAATCAAAATTGGAAGAGTTAGAACATATTTTATTTCTCGATTTTTTTTAACAAAAATTATATTTTTCTCAGAATTATTGAAAGATTAGGTTTTAAAAACAATATAAATAAAGCAAACAACGCTTGGGATTTGCAATTTACGGTCGGCCTTGTCTAAAAATGCACAAGTTCTATAAAAAAATTGTTTTGGAGAAGCTCTTCTGAAAAGGTGATCCATACTCATGTGGAGGGTGTTGTAATTGCATCTTAGGTAATAATTTAAATTCATTTTAACGGGATATAACGAACAAAGGAGGAGATATTTGTAGATAAATAACCATACGTCTGAGTTTTCAAATGATCCAATGGAAAAAATTTGCACATAATTCATTATTATTTACTCTGACAAATTTGGAATGGTTGTGTAAAGTTCTCAGAGAATATATTATATTTTTGCACCAACCTCCGTTTTAGGATGTCATTTGTATTTTGCCATTCCATTTGCAGCAACTTGAAATATTCATTTGAGATTCCATTAAGTATATACATTTCTGATAGTCTTAAAAATATGTGTTAATCTGAGAATGAAATATGGCTCAAAGCAATCAAACTCAAAAAATTGGTATTTTTTTACAAAAATTTCAACAATTTTTTACCAGCTATTCGTTAATTAAAAACACTGCATATATATGTAAATGTGGCAATAGGGTCATGATGGTTAGAACACGCGATTATTATGCATGTGGTCGTGTCTTCGATCCCCGTTACAACCACCTGTCATTATTTGAAGATTATAAACGTGCATGGCTAATATACAGGTTGTCCGTCGGGAAGGTATACTACTTTGTTTTGCTGCTATTTTGGTAAGCATTAGTCTTGGCAGTTCATATTTGGCGGTCGTGAAATAGAGACATGATCAACGTGTTTAATCGTTAAAACATTTTATCAAAATCAATCATCGATTACTGTGACAATGAGAAAGCTACGTGAAATTTTTGGGAGAAACAATGTGCCAACTAGACGCACTATTTATCGTGTAGAGAATGATTTGGAAGAAAGGCAGCCTGTAGCTGATAAGGCCAAGCATGGACCACAACGTACTGCAAAATTGGTTGAAAACATTACTGCTGCTCAAGAAAGTGTTTAAAACTGTCCATCAACCTCAATTCGACGCCGTGCTTAGGAGCTTGGTCTTCAAAGAACAACTTTGACCACAATTTTGCACAAGGATTTGCATTTGTTTCCATTTAAGATTCAGTTGACACAAGAGCTTCTTCCACAAGACCATTTACGCCGCCATACATATGCCAATAGGATATTACAGCTCGCCCATGACAACCCCGATTTTCATGCAAAAATCATAATGAGTGACGAGTCACATTTTCATTTGAATGGATATGTGAATAAGCAGAATAGTCGGTTCTGGGCAATGTACAACCCATAAATTATTCATCAGTCACCTTAAAAGTGACAGTCTGGTGTGCAATTTGGTCAGGATGAATTACTGGACCTTACTTTTTTTAAACTGAAAACGGCGAAACGGTAATTGTCAATGGGGACCAATATCGTGATATGATTGAAAACTTTTTAACGCCACAACTGAATGCATTGGGTTTTATTAACATGTGGTCTCAGCAAGATGGTGAAACATCGCATACAGCCAGGATTGCAATGGAATTAATCCTAGACCTCTTCCCACAACAAGTTATTTCAAGAAATGGTGATGTTGATTGGCCTGCGGTCGTCTGGTTTGACTGCTCCGGACTTCTTTTTGTGGGGATATCTAGAAAGCAAGGTTTATGCAAACAAACCATAAACTCTTGAGCAATTCAAACAAAATATTCGTGATGAAATTAATGAAACACCGCGTGAGATGTGTGAGAATGTAATGAAAAATGTGCTCAAAAGGGCTCGCACTTGTGAGGCTAACAGAGGCGTACATTCATCTGATATTGTATTCCATACATAATTGCCGACATTAAATAAAACATTTACCAAAATAAGATCCATTCTCTCTCATTTAATCAAAAATTATGAACAAAGAATAGGGTGTTTTTGGCACACCCAGTTCCAAATTTGGATCGCAATCTGTGGCGATGTGTATAAAAGATTTAGGCCTATCCACTTGCTACTTGGGTGCCCACTGCTCTCATTGGTTCAGCTAAACCATGTTTGAATTACTGAACAATATTTGTTGGCGGAAAAGCATTAAATTCAACCTACTGATCGAGTGGGTGAGTGAGAAGCAATGTTGTCAAAACTTGGTGACGAAAAAAAAAAACTAAACTTTCGCGAAAAAAGCTAAAACAAGCTTAACAAATCCAATAACATGCAAAAAATTTTAAAAGGTTTCATGTAGTTTGAACAGAAATATATCAATTTTTATTGCGTTTTATACTGAAAGTTGGGTTCTGTTTTTTTGCGATTCTCTCCATCATAAATATTAACGCTGGACGAATTTCCTTCGACGCGGATGCACCCAAATAAGCAGTGAAAACTGCTGTTTTATTTACCATAGCAAATAAAAAACTCAAATAAGAAATGTGTGCTTTTAGTAGTGAATATATTTCATCATTTGATTCGATTATGTATGGATTAAGATTACATATTTCCAGAGGTAGAACCTGTTAAAATACTAACTTAAACATTTCATTTTCATTCATTTCTACTCAATAGGGAAGACCCAAGGACAATCGGTCTTAAACAAACCCCAATTATTTAATTAGATATTTTGTAGTAATTAGGTTTTAGTACTACTTTTAAGGTCTTTCCAAGTTTTTTAATAAATTTTTCTTTATTCTGTTACAGTTCGTAATACAATTCGTATGGAGTCTTTCAAATAAATAAATATTTTTCTACACAAAAATTTCAATGTTTCAAGTTTCTGTTTGAATAACTTTTACTTTTCTACTTCGTAAAAATTTCTCGAAGCTATTTTACAGCGAAATGAAAAGGATTTCGACCTATCTCTGAGCAATACTGGGATTCTGAATCTGAGATTTTTTAATTCACTCGCAAAACTACTTTTCAATGCTAAATCTGGCGACATAAAGCTAAATTAGCAACACTGGTGAGAAACCTTAATTATACATTTATGCTTCTCTAGTAGTGACAGCAGATATATAGGCAAAGAAATTGAAAAATGGCTCTGTGTTTGGGACTAATTTAAAGCCATATTTAATTTGTAACGTAAAGTTTAACCACCAAAAGTTTACAAAAGCTACCTCAGAATTTTTAAACCCGTCTTTTTATATTCTTCGTTGATTATAATTCTGGAAATATCTAAAAACTAAGTAAAACAAATTGTACTAAGTTTGATTTGATTTTTAACCCAGGACTCTGTCTGTAGGATGAGGGGAAGGAAGTGTTGTGGTTGTTTTAAAACTTTTTAAGAATGTTAAAATTTTAAACATGGGGACAATCGCAATTGCCTTTATACCTACTATCATGGCTTGGGGTCTAGATCTCAATTAAAATGCGCTTTGTCGCGGATAACGTCAAATTCTGCCCTTAACTTTTGGCGATGTTGCTGTAATTGGATGCTACCAGCATCATTGTAGCATATAATGGTCCGGTATACAAACATTTTGTTCACACGTAAATGTCGTGGCTCATTAGCAATGGCTGGTTGCGATTTTCCAGCCAAATAAAAAGCAGGAACACTGTAGTGTTTGAATTTAATTTCGATAACTTTTTTAATTAACTGCAACGTAAAACCGTATGCTTCCACAGGCTTGTAAACAAGCGTAGGCTTGTAACAGATTAGTACTTGCCAAAAAATGAGCGCCCTGTCATTAGCCGTTTGGCTGCTATAGTAACGTGGCGCGGCTAACACTACAAGCGTCTATACCTGTATTTTTATGTCAACGAAATCTACGAACTCCTTAATGATGGTTCTTTAACAGCAAAATATTTCTTGAAGCCAGCTGTAGTAAACGAAACATGAGCTTGGAGTGAGAACAAATACTTTTATTTTAATTAAGAATAGTATTACTCGTTCAAAAAGTAAATCAGTTTTTCAATTTAAATTCCTCAGATATTTCGAATCTCAGAAATATTTTTTTTTTGTTCAAGTTAGCAGCGTGCCGAATTTCACATCATAAATGTCATGAGTTCAAAAGGGTGAGAATAAAAAGCGCTCCAAACCAGGTTAAATTAACAGAGGGGAATATTATTTCGATGTTCCTAGTACATGAAAAAGTACGGAAGATCACACTCCATATGATATTGCTTCAATACGATGCATAATATCACTATTTCCTTTTTTCTCCTTTTAGTAATGAGCAATCTTGCCACAAAATCTTTCAATCTCTACGGTGGTCTCGTGCGTTTTTGGTTTACATTAATTCCAATATTTGCCGTATTCTGTCCGGATGACCTCCAGCTGATATTATCCTCAAAAAAACACACTAATAAGATTTGGTTTTATGGTTTACTGCACAATTTTCTGGGTAATGGTTTAATAACTAGCAGTGGTGAAAACTGGAGTACGCATAGGCGTCTCTTGCAACCCGCATTCCATTTAAGCATATTAGATCGTTTTATCGGCACATTTACGGATGCTTCACAGGCGCTATATGAAACGTTGGATCCATTAGTAGGCCAAGATATAAATATTTCTAAATATGTCAACAATTGTGTGCTGGATATTCTAAATGGTAAGAAGACATGAGGTCAATATAATTAAAACTTCAAACAATTTGCAATGTTATTTACCATTACAGAGGCAATTTTAGGAGTTCCAATCAAGAAAAAGGATGGTATCGATATGGAAGAGTCACCATTTCGAAGGTAAGTAGCCTGGACCGTTGATGGTACAGGAGAATGGTGCCTAAATTGTTTGATCATCAACGTTCTCTCATGTTTCTAGAGGTAAATTGGTGATGCAACAACGCATAGTTCGGCCGTGGCTTCTATTGGGCAGTGTTTATCGTATGACAAAACTGGCTTCGGATGAATTACAGCAACAGAGTCGGCTAAACAAATTCACCCGTAAAATGGTCAAAATTCGAAGGGAATTGAAACGCAATAGCAATGAGCCGATAAATCAATGCCTATTGGATTATATGATTGATATATCCGATAATAATCCTGACTTCACAGAGGATGACATCGTCAACGAAGCCTGCACGTTTATGTTAGCCGGCCAGGATTCTGTGGGAGCTGCTGTGGCATTTACCACATTTTTACTGGCCCAAAATCCTGACTGCCAAAAGATCTGCCACGAGGAGCTGGAGGGTATATTTGGCGATGACAAACGGGCACCAACCATGCGGGATTTGCGAGAAATGCGCTATCTGGAAATGTGTATTAAGGAGACGATGCGTTTGTACCCCAGCGTCCCATTGATAGCCAGAAAATTGGGCGAGGAAGTGCGCTTATCGAAATATACTCTACCGGCGGGTAGTAATATATTAATTTGCCCCTTTACCACGCATCGCTTGCCCCACATCTATCCAGATCCAGAGAAATTTGATCCCGATCGCTTCTCCCCCGAAAACTCTGAGAAACGCCACCCCTATGCCTACTTGCCGTTCAGTGCTGGACCCCGCTATTGCATAGGCAACCGTTTTGCCATCTTGGAAATGAAGACAGTTATATCGAAGCTATTGCGTAGCTATATCATCGAGCCCGTGCCAGAAAAGACTACGGTGCAACCAACATTTCGCGTTACGCTACGGGCATCAGGCGGACTTTGGGTGCGTCTAAGGACGAAGGAGCAAGTAATGAACAATTTTAGTAGTTAGAAAATTACGTATTATTAGTAGACCAGAAATATTGGTCTGTTACTGTCCAGCATTGTACTAGTAGCCGACTATTTTGGGCATTACTCCTATGAGAGTAAAAATCTTCGGCAAAAAGTGGCCGAAAATTTCAAGCTTTCAAAATTGTTTTTGAAAATGTCGTAAATCTTCACTGAGATTTTTTAATTTCGTTGTAACAACAAGAATTTCTCATCTGGGACTAAAATAAATCCAAACTAGTCCGTCAGTTTTTTCTATATACCATTATCAGAAAAGCGGCTGAAACGTTTTTCATGTCTTTACCAATGATTTTTTGTTTCGAATAAATCGAAAATACATTTTGATCAAAAATACCGTCTCTAGAGACAATTAAAAACTGTCTTTTTAGCGTTTACTTTGAATATCGATTCTGATAGAAATGTTTCTGACACTATTTATAGAAATTTAATTTCCATATTTTACGAAATCGCTATTTAACTAAGTTTCTTACTACATTACTTTTACAGATATCCTTAATACTCGTAAATATTTAAGAAAAAGAAATGTAAGCAATTTTGCAAGAGTTTTTGCTACCATTTCATTTCACAAGTTTGAAAAAGTATTATTAAACATATCTGTGCTTTCAACTAAAAACGACTTAATTCAGATTATATCGTTTTTAGATATTGAGTATTTTACAAATTGAAAGATCCATGTTAACGACATAAACTGTAATAACAAAAAACATATTCTCGATTACATTAATATTTACAGATATAATATAATTTTTTAAAAATTGCTGTTTAAAAAAATGGATATAACTTATGAATTATATAGAATTTAGAATTGTGGATTGGACATAAATATGCATCTGAATGGGGACAACAATCGCGATTAAGCCCGAATTTGCCCAAACTCCACATAAGTCCTTTTTCCTTGTAAGCAAAAATGTAAGTTCTTCCGACTTCGGTATTGGAAAAAACCAAAAAAGGTTTGGTATTGTCACTTAAAAGAATTTTCCTCGCAAAGAAACATAACACTGTGTGGTGGAAAAATTTAGTTTCAAATTTCACGAGCATTTTTTTATATGGATTTTACCAGCCTTAAGTAAAAAAAAAATGATTTTTTCAGTTGCAAGAAAGGCGGTAATATTTGTTTAAACTTTATTTACATCATTTTAATATTACTATCGAATAAATAAACAAAAAAAAAACATATGGAATATGGTGATTTCGGATTCATCCATTGTTAAATATCGCATCAAAAAATCAACATTTAAGCTTTTGTTCCACTGTTACCAAATTTGAGAACTTTGACAATTTTCGTACTTTGAACGATTTTATCTCCTAAATTTAACATTTTGACGACTGGCAATTTGACCTTCTAAAGCAGTACAATACGGCGATTTCTGTTTCCGACAATATTTTTTTTTTTTATATTTATGAACAAAGTGGTTGGAATTATTTCATTTTGTGTCAAGTAGCATTAAATTTTTGTTAATTATCTTTGGAAAATATTGAGTTTTTCGGAAATATATCTGTGGCCACAAGGAAAACTGACTTAAGCAGCAGTTAGGACAAATCAAGTTTATTTATTTACTCATATAGTTATTTAGACGTGATGTTTGAAATCAGCGTTAAACTGTAAGTACCGTTTAGGGTGTCTAAAAATAGGATGTATGGATGATGTCTCATTCATGCAGTTCAAACTGCATTAGATCAATCCACAAAATTCGGAGTTGTTCATAATTTATAGCTATTTTTCAAAATGGCGATTTTTGATAAATTGTGGATATTGTGAAAAATTGTGTCAATATAATAATACGTCCTTAAGACGCATGCTGTCATCTAATAGCGATTACAAAATTGTGTATATTCCGAAAGTTATCACAAATTTTCGGAATAACGACGTTTTGAAAAACGCTTAACGTATCAAAACAATAAATTGTTAATTAAGTCGTTTTTTCTTTGTCAGCACAGAGATATAGTGGTATAAGCAAAGATTACCTGTGTTTTTTAGTATCTAATGTTCAAAATATGTCACAATTAGGGCCGTACTAGTAAAATTTTTCAAAATTGACAAACCTTGCAATTTTAACTAAGAGCGACAATTCCAGGGACAATTCCTAACAATAATATTTGCACCCGAATTGAAGATATTATTTTCAGGATATTTTTGACAGTCTTGATTATAATAACCCCTTTTTAACATTCAGTACGGATTGACATCTTCGATATCCTTGCCATTGACAAGCAGTTGTTTTCATTTGTCAGAGCATTGTCGAGTTTTGACGTTATTATTTCCCATCAAAAAGCAGTGTCTGTTGAAAGCGCAAATCGGATTTTTTTCAAAAAAAAAAAAAAAAAAAAAAAAAGCAAAAGCAGCAAATGATCGAAATGGCATGTAATTTTAAGAGGTGTTTTTTGAAGGTTGCTACTTTCTAAAAATAATATCGTCCAGGGACATTACGGCCAACGTGCAACTGTTTTTGAAAATATAGAAATTCTATCCTCTTTCATTGACTTTTTATGCCTTAAAATCGTTCCAAAAACAAACCATAACTCAAACAAGACAGATGAATTAATTGGAATTTTTAAGGCACCTTGAAAAACCATATACTCGTACGTGTAAAATTTGAATAAAGATTTTCTGAGAAATATTTACAATTAGCACTGACTCTCAAACACAGTTTTGAAATTTGTAAATCTTTATGAGGAGAATTTTTCATTCCAAATCTAGTTTCAGAATTTCAGACGTGGCTCCGGATAAATCTCAAATATAGCCCTATGTTGCAATTTCCAAATTGCTCTGCGATATACACTTGTAAAATCACTATAACGGACTTAGTAGTACTATAATCAATACATTTGTCTCCAGTCCAGAAACGTTGCTGCTGGATATATCATTCCAAAATAGATAAAAATAGAGCTTTTCGATTCCTGTTGCATAATATCCCAAAAACTAGAACCAAATTGGAAACACTAAGCATCGCCTTAGTTAAATTAATCAGATTACCATCTTCAATATTTGTCCAAAAATATATAATTGATTGCGTAATCTATTTTCAAATTTATTTGTATTACATTGAAGTTCTCGAAGAAAATAAGAAAGATATTTTTAACTAAAAATTGTTTGAGATGTTCAATATGAAATTATATATCAATAAATCAACACATTTAGTTCAACAAATTCTAATCTCAGTCATTTAACAAAAAAATATATAATAAAATGTGCATGGATAATAATAAACTTACATGTTTGAAATTTTTCTGTAAAAAATAAATTTATAATAAGCTTCAAAAGGAATTCGTAATTATACGTCCAATTTCAGCGAGAATATTTAATAGCAACCAACTTTCTAGAGCCATTTTGGAGGTATCTAATCGTATAAATTGTTTACGATGTTTCTATATTTTCTAAAGAAAATAAAAAAATCGCTTTATTTGAGTCTTAAAAAACAAGTAGAAAAATTTTAGAACAAAACATTTAAATTGCTTTTTTGTTGCATTTAAGTTTCTACGAAGAAATAACATTTGTTCTTTTTTAACAGCCTCTTTTGAAATAACCGATGTCCTTGCTTCTTGGAATCCTCTGTCTGGTACCATAAATTATGTACGTTTGTACTTAATCTGCCTAAGAATACAAATATTGATATGTTGACAATAATAACTGACAGCCTAAATTAAAAATATATTTGAAGTAACCTTAAATGCCAGCCAGATTAAGTAATTTTTGTGTGTTTTCTGATTTCGGTATTTTTCAATAGCTACGGCCACGATTAGGTCCTTCTGAAAACAAATTGAGATCGAACGAGTCTTTCGGTATCCTTCAATTGCTACCAATCTAATCAACATTAATTAATTAAAAACTGGTGGGCTTAGTGCTTGTATGGGTGATCCTATTGAACATATTTCGCTTTCTTTTTACTATTTGTTTCCATAGCCAGAATATGGAAAATGTCATGTCATCTTTTCATTTATAATATATCTACTTAAAAAGATGAAGATGTGTATCTTTTAGCATTTTCAGCAAACAAGACCAGAATTACGGCGGACTTAATAAACAATTTTTTTTTTTTAACTGCGAGCTTCTCCATAGATTTAGTTTTGATTGACGATTAGATGACACAGTTCTTGAATAGGTTAGGGGATCGTAATATTGAATACAAATAAATAGCATATAAAACCCGGAGCTCGCCTTATTAACGACAAAATAACGATAATTATTTAAATAAGGTTCGATAGAACCAACAATAGATATATAACGATCAAGTACGTATATCTCGGGTGAACACTTTAAATTTTTAGAAGTGACGGAGTGACAAACTTAGAATACATCCGTCAACTACAACTGTGAATACAAAAACTGGTACAGAGTGCACAGAACATTATTTTTAAAATTGAGATGTAAGTGAGATATATCAATAGACGACACCTTACAATCAATCTACTGCGACATCTACGATATATCGTTGTTTGTATTTGTCGTTCTTCTCAAATCTTAACACACCTTTAATATACATAATTATTGTAAAATTCTTATAGATTGCCCATAAGATTGCAATGTCTTCCAATACGCTGCTAGAAAATTTTAGGAGAACTCAGGTTTCAGACGGCAGAAATGAATGGTAATACAAAGAAATATATGTTCTTAATATTTTCATATACAGCAGAGAAATACATGTAACATTATGTATATGAACTATTATTAGATAAACAAAGAAGTATGTATGTATAGGTACATATATTCTACTACGTTATTTTTTCCTGTACTAAACTGATTTTAGAACCGTATTTATACATTTATTGACAGTTCATAAAACAGGTTTTCATGGCAAAAATGTCCTTCAAATGTTCAATAAACTTAGATGGATGAAGCTCTTAGTCAGTGTGTACTGGGCGATCCAGGGTCATGACTTATGAATATACTACTTTTTATCCACTAGAACGCTAACATTTTCTTTTTTAGTTATATTTATTTGTAATATTGTTATTTACATTGTTATTTGTAATAAAGCAAAAGCTAAACTTTTCAAAAACTCGCTTAAAACTAAAAATCAACATATTAAGATTTTCAGTTTTCAAAAAAAAAAGACACAAAGAAATTAAAAAACCATTTGAGTCTACAAATCAATACTTGTAATGTACTTTTTAAAAATTACTTCATAAATGCTGATAGCTCACCAGATGCAACAATTTTGCTTACTAACATATCATTATTACCAGAAATGAGCAAGTTTTCGTTTAAAACGGATCTTCCTCAAGTTTTCGTTATACCCATTTACCAATGCCGGTACGTGCGCCGGCTTCATTTGTTTGACGTTTCTTATAGAGTACAAATTCTGATAACAAATGCAATAACTTTTTTAGCGTAGTGCATGCGTAAGTCTTATCGTGATGAAATTGCAGTGCCAATTGGGCACCCTATAAAATCACCCTTTAAAAGTAAAATATTAAAGTAGAATATTTAAGGCGCCTTGAAAAGCAAAATTCGTAACATTTGAGTAAAGACATTCTGAGATATATGTATCTAAAACTATTGCTGACACTCAGACACAGTTCTGAAATCTGTAAACGTTTGTGTATATGAATCGGCATTTATGGACCGATATGTGATATTTTTGACTGATTCCACCTTTGCTCCAAACAAAGCATATGGAACAATTTTTTTAAATTATTTTAGAGATACCTACTCATTGTTTCCAAAAATCCCCACGGATATAATTAACTAACTTCTTATTTTTAGATATTACAAATGGCAGTAATAAATAAATATTGTTTATGTCGAACATATATCCCGATTCTGGGTTATCCGAAGTTTCCATTAACTTCATTCATTCCAACACGACATTGTCCGTCGACATTAGTCCATTCCAAGAAGACAGAGAATAAAGTTAAATCGAATTGTGCTGAATTAGGAAAATATCTCATTTTTTCTTTGGCAAAGTCCTAGCAAGGGAAAGTTCATATAACCTCTTTATTGATACATAGCCTGATTCCGTCATATCCATTTCCTTTGTTTATTTTATTTCAAACACACCTTATTTCGAGCCATCGTTCCTGGAAAAATTCCTCCACTTTGAAGCTGTAGTAAACAGACACATATTAAAAAGTATTAAATGCAAAAATTTGTGTCTTTGAACCACATTTGATACAAATAAGATTACAGCGTAAATTATCGTACCAGATATATCATACGTTTAAGAAGTAATGCTTTCTACAACGCAAAGCGACACAGCGGCATAAGATGGGCTACAGTAAAATGCTGCCATGTATATTTATGTATGTTTAATGTTAAGTAGTAAGTAATGTAACTGTATATAATGATATTTAAAACATAATTTGTAATGAAACCATTAATTATTAAAAAAAGACTATCGAAAAAATAGAAAATTTTAAAACCAGTAATATTCAAGAAACTACGTGAACAGAAAATTTCTAAAATTTTCAGTTAACGTTTCAATAGCAGCAATACCACACCACATCGTTCAGCGATTTTTTTTTAAAGAAAGTTTCAGTGCATTTAACAAGAGAGAAAAAGATCTGCATCAGAAAATACATCATATTACTTGAAAGGTATCTTTTAAGACAACTATCAGTATGGAAATGCGTTTTCCATAACCTACGATAACAGCGTTTACAAATAGTTGTAATATGGAAAATGTAACGTAAAGCCCCCCTTCAAGATACGTTCTACATAGAAAGTGTCTTCCAAAATACATTTTTGTCTTTTCTATATGAAAAATATGGTGGAACACATTTTTTAAAAGAGAATTACCGTCGAACACGAATAGTAACAGTATTTACATAAAGCGTCTCTTCTTAGACATTTTTCTGCACGAAAACTGTCTTCTAGGACACTTGTCTATGCGACAGCAGACTTCTATACTAAATGCGTTTTTGATACATTTTTCTGTACCCATTGTAGCATATAAAATATTTCTTACAAAATTCTAACTGAAAGGTTCTTCCCAAGCGAATAGAAATACATATATTTGTTTCTGAGTATATTCCAAGCTTCTCTTCCTGTCAAAAAGGGAATAGTTATACATAGATGGTTTCTTGTACGGAAATACAATGAGGTTTAAAAATATTTTACATTTTGTTGCAAATACAACGAAAATTAACAACAACTCATTAATTTTTTGTTACCTTGAAGTCCTCTTGCCAGTCGATTTAATGCTTTCAAAAGTATTTTGCTGTTTTAGAAATCCCATTAACTATTGGAATTGTTGTGATCTTACATTTTGTTTTCTGTTGGTTTTATGGTGATAATGCTTATCAAGTGCACATCTATAGTTTGTTAATATTAAAATGTCAAAAGGAAAAGAATTAAACTTAAACCAGAGTAAACTAATAACATACATATATCAAATTTGAACGTTGCCGTCAAGCGATAGAAAATGTAATTAAGCGCGCAAAGGAACGGGGTAATATGGAAAATAAAGTACATGACGGACGTCATGTCTTTTTTTCAGAGAGAAATAAAAGGAAAATAACTAAAGAAACCCGGGAAAATCTTCACTTATCGCCACCGACAATTAATAATAAACTCACAGAAATCCTGCTCTCTGGCGTTAGCAATGAGGCGATGGTTCGTAGAGTTCTCAGAGCCTTTATTTCTCAAAAAATTGAGAAAAACGACTTTCATTCGTTTAACTCCAGAGAAATAAGAGCTTAGAGTTTTGGAAAAAGTGGCCTATATCGACGAAAGTAAATTTAGCATTTTCGGTTGGGATGGAAGTCGATTAGTGTAGCGTGAATGAACCCTCTAATGCCAAAAGCATAAAGTCAACTGTTAAACATGGAGGGGGTTCTGCAATGGTATGAGGCTATGTGTCTGCCCTAGGAGTTGGAAATCTGGTCTTTATAGATAGCATTATGTACGGGCATGTATATTTGTCAATCCTGAAAAAATCTCCATGATAGTTCTGAAAAAAAATTTCTAATAAAACGGGCCTTCCAAACAATAGGTTTTATTTTCAACAAGATAACGACTCAAAACATTCAGCCCTGGACGTTAAGTTGTAGATTTTGAAACACCAACAATTGCCAACACCACCCCAAAAATCAGACTTGAATCCGATATAAAATCTGTTGGCTTACCTGGAGCAAAGAGTGAGATAACATCATATCTCGTCAAAGGGTACAATAAAACAAGTTTTACAAAAATGGGATAAAATACTGATCGAAAAGTGCAGAAACTTGGTTGACTCGATGCTAAGATGCTTAGAACCCATTTTAGCTAATAATGGTATACCACAAACTGTAGAATTTAATAATATATCTTATGAACATGAAAATACTACCCTAAAATTAAAGCATTTAAATCTCATGTATTACTATTTTTCCTTAAACGAAATTATTGTTTATGTTCTTCTTAATACATTCTAAATAAAATTTTTTAAGCAAACATTTTATGCAGATTTTTTATTAAAAAATACATTATATTCGTTATAGGTAAAATACTTTTGAGACTCACTGTATACATTTCATATCAATAACAAGATGCTTAAAAAATTGTCGCATTTTTCTTTATACACATTATATACACACATGTATACATTACCAACTTCACGCTGAATGAAATGGCTAATGGCAGAGCACTCTTTTTTTTGACAAGCTTCAGCCTAATATATTGTTTATACGCCTACGGAAGCTTATCTTTTTATGTCGCTGTTAAAAAAAAATATCAAGTAATAAATTTGCCTATATATTGCTCTTTGCCGAGAATGAAACAAAATACCATCAGTTTACATTCTTGCAGCATGTGAAGCCTTCCCGGACAGACTCGATGCTATTGTTTACATTAAGGTGGTCACATGGAATAAAAACATTTTTTTTTAATTTCAAACAGTATGAAATAAAATTTTTTTAAAATAAAAAAAAAAAGTAACGAATTGCAGCGTTTTTAACTCGATCGCTATTCCAGTAGTTTTTGTATGATGAAAGTCCAGTTTTTGAAAAAGGAAAAATTAACATTGGGAGCGATATTTTCAAAGTATAAAACTTATTCATAATTGTTCATTGAGTGTTAAAAGAACGTTTTTGTTATGAAATTTTGATTTACAAACCCTCAATAAACGTTTATGAATACGGCCCTAAATCTTTATATATATATTCAAAAAATAATAGTGCCTCGTCAACAGACTCAAATTTAGTATGGAGAAGAGTTTAATAAAGTATACTTGTTTTGATAAAAAATTATATTTATTTATATTTGATTTTTTTTCTTATCGTTTCAAATAATGTGGTTATTGTTTACCACCGTTAGTTGTTAGTCCTTTAATTTCAAGTCTCCACACAGTCAAAAATATCGGTTGTTTTCGTTTTTTTCTTTTGTTTTCATTCTGTTGCACGGTTAAAATGGCCGTTTTAGATAACGGCTAAGTTCGTTTCCCCGATTTCAATCCTAGCAAACGATTCTCTTCAACATAATCAGTTCAAAGCGGAAATTTATACCGGCTCCATAATTGAGCGTTCCCGAAAAAATATATTTTATTCTTTTAAGTATTTAAAAGAGAAAATGTATACATATAATTCATATAATTTATTTGCACCGCGGGCTGTCTGTCCATCGAACATACATTCCCGCAGTTAACTTTATGTAATTTGGGCAAGACCCCAACTTCGAGTTCACCTCCCCGTGTAGCTACCATATATACATATGTATATATATATATATATACATTAAGCCTTGCGTCATATCTCGTTCACGTTAACAAAAGCTATCTTAATTTCGTTCGAAATTTGAAGCATAATTGAAGTTTCTCACATTCCCGCTTCCTAGATTTCACCATTTCCTGATTTCTGTTGCCAGCTGATTTGTAGTCGCACACATACAAACTAGAGTTGAATATTTCTGCATCGAGTACTCAGTTTTTCCGGGCACTTGATATTTTACAAATGACGCTGGAATGCCCATTTTAAACTACGGTAGAAAAACTATTGGAGCCTTCAGAAAACTTGAATTAAGTAAATGCGATGTTCTTAAAATTAGTCTAACGAAACTTACAAAAATCTCTCACAAACATTTTAACAGAAAACACTAAAGTGTCAAATTGTATTGAATATTTAATTAAAAGAGTATAAAATAGTGTCATGTGTACAAAAATATTGACATTTTATACTTACACATACACAACATCTCCTATAATTTTCAAATTTATTTGCGCAAAACTTATTTTTAAAAAAATCTAGGATAGTTATTAAGTGAAAACATAATTCCATTTTTGTATTAGTAATGCATTATTTAATATTTTTTTTGTTTCAATTCCTCCATATTACCCGGCAGCCACAAATACAGGTGAGTAGTTCCAAGCTAAATGTACGTATTATACTCGAAAAATGTAGAAAACGTCAAAAGCCAACTCTTTATTGGCCAAACGTGCTGTTGTATTATGACTCGTTCAGACACATGTTCTAATTTTGATCCGTCTAACAATTATTATGATATATAAAGTCAAATGTTAGTTGGAACGAAATCCCATAACATGCGAAATTACACGTGTGGCTCTTGCATTATGTATGCAAAATGTTTTGTTAATCCTGCTAAACTCTTTCTGTGGGAAGTAATAAAAAAAATGTTTCACCGCACAGTGGCTAATATTTGCCAAAAAATTAGTTCCCATGATACTTACATTTAAAAATAAAGTGTAAAAATTGATTTTTGCAAGAATAAACAACTTTTTCATGTACGCAAACTTAGTATGTGCACTTAGTTTCTGGTTGTTTCTACGATTGCATTCGTAAGTAGGTGCTGGAAATGCTGGTTGTACACGTATCGAGTAATATCAATATAAATTTAAAAAAACCAAAAAATTATTCTGGATATTTATGTTATGAAAGCCTATCAGAAATTATATATTGTAATGGGTGATGAATAGGTCTTGCAGATTTGGTCTTATCTGTGAACGGTTTGGTTAAAATGTCATCCTAAGTATTTATTTCGAACAGGGTTATATCTGTCAGATTACTAGGTTAGTGAATAATCCATTTTATTCCCTGTAATTATAATCTTTATGAAGGAAATTTAGCTCGATTATTTAAATAAAAATTAAAATCCCATTTTTGTTAATAATGCATTATTTTAAGGTCTTCTTTCGATTAAATGTTGTATGTTCAGTTTGTTTGGTTTTTGTTATCGCATTCGAAAACGAAAGCATCAAACATAGTAAAATCCTCATAATGTGTACAAAAGCAAGGAATAAATTAGGGTATCGGCGTTGTCAGGACTACAGAACGGAGTTTGATACAGTGGTCCCATCTCTCAGCGAAGAAAAAGTTTGGGTGATTTCAGCGACGGGAGAGTAAGCTAGTGCTGCTTTCTTTATTCAATATTCGCCTAATCTTGCTATTATTAGTTAAGATTCTAGTAACATAATTACTAAATATGAAAATAATCGCAGCTGCTGCTAAAAAGTCCACAACGAAAAAAACATTTTGAGGATATTTCTTAGGCTTTTGAGTTAACATTAAAACTTTACAAAATTAAATTCCCTGAATGCAATTCCACTCTATGCCATATTGTATGGAAGGTTATGTAATTTTGTCCACATTGCATTACTAATCATTATAGGGTAATCGATTTTTCTTCTATACGTATCAATTTTGGGTCCGTGACGTAACCCCTAGCTAACCGGTTACCTATTAAGCCGCTTCTATTTGGGTAATCATTCCAAACAAAAGATAATCGTTATTCTGTGAACACTACACAGTTTATCGTCAGCAGTTTTGCATTGCTTTTCTACGTCGTTAGATGTTATTAAATGGTGGGAAAAGTAACAAAAAAAATGTAATTTAAAGTTATCTTTGCAAGTAATTTAATTATATTACATGTCAAAATCTTGATCATATTTTCCGGCACGAAAACCCGACAGATACACTGGTGTAATGTTATAAATAAAAAAATTGTTTATCTATTGAAAAATGTAAAAGTCAATAAAATAAAAACAATTGACATACATCGTATAGCGGTGCTCTTCACTCCTGTGGTACATGAGTGGTAGAGAGTGAATGAATGAACCGTAAGTGCGGGAGTACAGAAAAACTCGAAAGAAGAAGAACAAATTTCTTTGGTGGCGTCCACCAACAAAATTTCTTCGCTAGAGGAGCACGAAAAACTCCAAAAGAGCAAAAATAATCCTTAGAAATATCGAAATTTTTTAACAACACAACCCATTGAAAATTCAAATTGGAATTTGTGGGTTACAAAAAGTTTCCGGTTAGTTTATGTGTGAAATTTATATTTTGCGGAAAAACTGTACCAGTTTCAAAGAAAATACTAAAGAAATAAATAAAAATAGATCAAAAAACCGCTAATCCGAAAAAGAGGCATAGAAGAAAACAACAATCATCAGATCGTTCGTACTCATCCATCTACTTTAGTATATGGACCAGGGGATCTCTATCCTTACAACTTTCTCCAGGTTTGCAAAGCGCTGTCTTCGTTAGAAGCAGAAATGGAAGTTGTGGATATTTCTACGGATAAGGACGACTCCAATACAGGGAGAAACTCCAACAGACCTAGGGAGGCTAAGAATGCCCAGAAAGGGGATGGTGGAGGGGGAGGAATTGGTCTGGCAACAAATAGTTCAATTTCGTTAAAATCTCAAGAGAAACAAGTGCCTGCTGCTGGTTCATATAATGACGTTGAGATGGGAACCCAATTTGAAAGCCAGAATGCAGGCATTCGTAAGTTTGATGCTTTCAGTAACCCAGTGGAAAGTGACAGCAAAATGACAACCATAAGCGATTGTAACGACAAGTTGGCATCTGCCTTAACACCCTCTACAACAGAGGAACAATCACAATCGCCCTCATCCATACAGGGTGATGGAGGTGAATCGGACGATAAGACCCAATCTCCCTCCTGCCATACATCACCGGCAGCTTCCACTCCCGCTTCAACGCCTGGTTCATCTCCGCCTGGTCAAAATCTCAATAGTTCTGGTGGCAATTCTCCACCCGTCGCAGAAAACACTCCCAATGTGGCGCCGCAACATGCAAGTCCAACACAACAATCAACGTTATCTGGTCACGTCACATCAGCAACTCAAGCTCCCGTAACGGAAAGTACTAATTGTATTCAACAGCCAATAAATGTTGTCCGCAATGGGACTATACCGAACGCGGGAAAGCCTTTACTATCAACAATGAGTAAGAAGTTGGAGAAGTCAGCGAAATCAAGCCGTTCTCGAAAACCGAGGTCTTCGGTGGCCATGTACGAAAGTGAGGTATGTAACAAAGCGTTAATTAGTTCGTATAATTTAGACATGTAATTTATTGTTCACCTTTTTTTTTCGTCCAAAACTAGTCAGAATCTCATTTTATATCCCAAGTTCTTTCTGAAGAGAATGACCAACAAAAAATGATTTCATATATTGTTGGCTTAAACGCAAAACCGTAGATAACAAAAGACTCAAAATCTTTTTTTATTTAACAGATATTGGAAAAAGTTTGTTTTACTGAGATGAAATGTACTGATTTTACTAACCCCATTCAAAAGGAAATAACCAAACATCCTTTTATTTTTTGGAATCAAAAAGACGTAACAACAGACCGTTACAAAAATATGCAATGAATGAATGAAAAATTCATCCATCTCTCTCTATTTCGTTATAGAAAAGAACGTCAAAAAGAATGATATACAGATTTTTTATAAACACAACGCCGCTGTGCTTCAAAAATTATGTGCGATCAAGAGAACTGTTTTTATTTCAGGGCAAATGGAAAAAATAGAACAGTTTAAATATTGGAGATAATATCGAGAATGGTGAGGCTAATTTTAGTGAAAGTTGCAAGAAGCAAACGAAATAATAGCAGTCGAGGGAGGCAGTGACGAGCTGCACACATCCGTATGTTTGAATTAAATAGTTCGAAAGCAACCCTTTAATTATTTTTCTATCCTGGATATAATAAAAACTTCGGTAAGAAAGTGAACTGTAACCAGGGAGGAGATAATTAGAAGGTATACTAAAACTACAGTCAAAAAAAATAATACAAATTTCTGATCTTCATTTCAAAAATAGTATTTTATAATTATACCATTCTTTAGGCGGAAATTCCAATTAAATTTTTTGATTTACCATCGAAATAAATTAGTATATTTTGTAAAATTTTTCGCATCTCATGTAAAAATAAAAAATGTAGTTGCGTTTTATTGGATTTTCAATGACGACACATTTTTCAATAAAGCAAATACAGATCTCGAGCAAGATATAGTCTTTTAAGATTTTTACCCGAGAAGCTTGTACACGAAAGGCCTCTCCCGTGATATGTTTACATAAAATATTGCATTTGAATTTAATAAATTGTTGCAATTAGTTTGATTTATGTTTATTCAAATTTTCAATGTTCATTCAACCGTTTAATTCAATTAATAGTCGATCGAAGTATAGCTTTCAACACATTTCGTATAGCAAATTGTTAGTGAAGAAAGGATCGCTTAAGATACGTTGGGTATCCTATGGCCTTCTACGACAATTATCATATGGAAATATTTCTCTTAAAGCATTCTTTTAGTTTTAGTTTAGGTTCCCCTTAAAAAAATAGAAATATACCATCGACGTCCTTTCCCAAAAGTTATACATATTAAAATAAAGGTCGTCATCATCAAGAAAATTATGCTAAATAATTAATATACATATTTTCCTAGTTACTCCCGTGAAGTTCGTATGTAAAATCGGTTTCAAAAATCTTCTATCAGATACCTGATTTAAATCACGATGCATTGTATATTGCTTATCAATGTTGATGGAACCTCATAAACGATAGAGAAAGCTAAAAGGCGGCTTTCTCTTCTCCAGCAACATAGCCACCTTCAATACGGCTATACCTAATTCTATAACCTTTCGACGACTTTTTTGCATTCATTCAAACTATCTGAAAGTACTATATAATACTCACTACTAATTGTACTTCCTTTTTCAAGGTAATCTATAAATAGAGTACGGAGGTCAGACTGCCGGTTCGATGGAAAAGTGTAGTAGTGAACCTTTAGTCCGACTATTTTCGTATATTGCCTGATACAATTTTTTTACGTACTTTTATCACGTTCAAACAAGTTCAAACAAGCTACAAGTGGCGCTTCGAATAACTAAAGATTTTTTCCACCTTTAGCAACCACCAATTAGAAAATAGTCTCACGCCCAAATTTCCGTGCGAAATACACTGCCTTTTGCTTTTTCACTAGAATATCAGTTATATCTTGCAATTTATCGATTATCGAGAATAATTTTAAGGGTTTTTCAGTATTTTCTGTTGTAACCATTTGCTTTGGATGTGCACAGCCTTGAGTATCGTCAGTATCGATATACTTCTTTTTAAATTAGCAAGTTTTTGAACGGTTTAGTTTCAATGGCCAATAAGTAATCAACACACGTATTTCGAATATAAAAAAGCTAAAGACACTAACTAGAAACGCAATTAATCGAAATCAGTGAAATAATAAAGACGTCAAAAGCTGCCACTTTCTAAAAACAATAGCATTTTTTGTTAAAGATGTGAATCCTGGGTCTTATGGAGCGATCATGTTGGCCGATTTGCAACTGCTACGTACTGAAAGATTGGTAATCATTCGGCAGTCCAGAACAGCATTTATATTATTTGTACACAGGCATAAGTTACCAAATTTTAAGGGACATTTTGATTAGCATTTAAAAATAATTGTCTCAATTGAAGTAATTATATGAAATTATCGCATTCGGAGCCAATTGACTATTGGAACCTAATGTAAACCAAGAATATCAAACATTTGTCATAAATAAGACACATATAATGTTTTAAAATAGGGTTTTAATATTTGACATAAGAACATTATTACAATTACACCGAATATATTGGGAATGTTTTCTTATGCCTCTTTCTCATTAGTACAAAAGCTTTCTCAATTTCTCATAAAAATTGTGAGCAACATCTGGACACTCATTTAAATTTATCCAAATGTTAGCATTTCCAAATTTCTGCTAGTTTTTTCAGATTTAGAATAATGCTATATATTATTTATATATTTTGTTTTATTATTTTTTTATTCGTGTTGTGGATGCAGTTGGATTTCATTATTTTCTTTTTCTGTTATGCCCTTATTCGTAAGCAGATGCTAGAAGAGCGGCATTTGCAAGTACCACATAACTCCCAGAAAAATAGCAAATGCTTTTTAATTTATATTCTGTCGAAGTGTATGATAAATTATTTGAAATTATCCCGATTATATGCTAAAATCAAGAAAATCGACAAAAATCAGTGCTAATGTTCTAAACCAAAATTGGTTCAAGTAGTCATTGTGGACTATTTGACATTTTTTGCTGAGTGTCTTATTAAAAGTACATTTGCCACACGACTATGACTGATTAATTTAGTTCGGCGTTTTCTTCTCGTTAGACTTGCATAGGTCGTTTGACACAGAAGATTACTGGTTTATCTTAGATAAACTGTATAGGTTGTATGGGTCAGATCAACTTGTCGTTTAATTTTACCCTACAAGCAATGCAGGCGCCAATATCCACGTGCTAATAGGAATTATGCGGATGTTTTAGCATGCTAACAATAATAATTCTAATAATAGTAATAAATTTTTCCGAAATTTTGTGCAAATAAACATGTTCACAGACACTTCTCATTATAAATATGTGGTCAACATTGTCAATATGACTTCTGCTGTTTCTGTGGAATAAGAAATGGCTACGGTGATTTTAATTAAAATAGAAGTCAGTAGTAGTGATAAAGATGGAGCGTTCAGATCCGAAATCGAAAGGGTGCAAGTCCTTTTTTTACCGAAACTATATGCTTATATATCATATATACTACGTATGATTTTTTCACAATAGCCATTTTCGAATCCGGGGTTTCCACTGCTGTCAACCGGTTTTTGAAAAATTAGTCGAGCAAAAGTCGATTTTTCGACTTTTCAAATAAGAAGGGAAAGGTGAAATTTTCAAGATTTTTATAACAGAACGGAAATATAAAAGTTTAATAAGCAAATCCGTATAAAATGTGATCATTAAAATATAAAAAAATCATTTTTGACACGAGACAGGTTTGTGCAATTGCACAAAAACACCAAAATTTACATATTTTTTTTTTTGCTGGAATAATGAACTGTTCCAGTATGCGAAAACAAGCAGAAGAAATGAAATAGCAATGTTAGGTTAATGTTCTTTTGCGACTTTCCAAACCTACCGTCATCCATCTTTGGGCTAAAGTCAGCCTTTGTAATTGCAGTATGACTTGGAATTTGCAATTAACTACTTTCAAATCTAGTTTTCTAAAAAAAATATTTTGAGAGTTGTTACCCCTTCACTCTGGAGAATGACGATAGATGTCGCTTGACACGCAATAAAATGTGACATAGAAAATGGGCTATACGGATTGACCTCTTCTGGTTCTCCCAAATGTGTTGTTGCAGCAACCTAAGTTTTCGTCCCTGAAGTGATGAAACCGGTGACTACACCCAATCTATACTTCCCATACAAATGACCAGCTTAACCCATATATTATTAGAATAATATTTTTCTTTCTCTCAATTTTATTATATCCAGCCAGATTTAGGATCCTTCCATATAAATTGATCGGTTTACAGAAACTAACTTATTGATACTATTTCTCTATATTGGCGCTGCTTCAAAATTTATCGGAAAGCTATATTTAACAGATCTCGCAACAATTACTCTGCTACAAGTTCACTATTTATAACAATAAAAAGCCAGTAGGCTTACTTTTTGAATAAATCCTGCACAAGGGTTACAGACCTCCCAACGTTCATCTTCGCCATCGCCTTCATCTTTTTGTAATCTTTGCAGTCGTTTAAAACGATTCAGTCTTTCGACTTTTACTCAAAAATGTTCTTCTTAATAGTAAAATATATAAGATTTTGTAGACTCGAGTTTTTTAAGATATGACCCAATCCTTACCCTCCAAGAACGCATTAAAGATAGCATTTGGAAATTTAATTAATGTGTTTTTAGTGTGTGTGTGTTTTGAATAAGTTAAAAAAGGGCTTTATTAAAAATATGGTCTCAAATCTTGATTTTAGATTCGTTTGCCAAATGATTCGTAGTATGCCTACGATTTTGAATCTGCAATTTGGCACATTTTTGCATCGCTATCTTTGTACTAAAATAGTTATTTTCACATATTCTTTTCAATATTTTTGGTTTTTTTTATAGATCAGCGAAAATAAAATTGGTATTAAATTGTGTATTAAAAAATCAGAAAGCTCATTAGCTGCTGCCACTGCTGTAGCCATGGCCGCAGTGACAAAAGGCATTAATAAATCGGCGACGTCGAGTAGAAGTCGCAAGAGCTCTCGTAGTCAAAAACAACGTATCAAACTTCAGCAAGAAATCAATGATGAAGCCGACGAAATTAACTATGAGCCAAGACGCAAAAAAGATCGCAACTCAAAAAGACAAACAACGTCCACCGCCGGATCCGGGGCTGCAGCAAATGATGGAGATGAACACCAAAGGCCGGTGGTAGATCAAAGCATATGGGGAAGCCAGTTACCAGAGCCCGTGCTTTCTAAGGTAGTGTAGGCACGCAATCGCTGATGCTGCTGTATTTTTAATAATCAATCTTTTCAGATTTTCCAATATGTTGTGGATAAGGAAGGTTGTCTTCCCACGTTATTTCGTTTGGGTCGCGTCTGTTCATTGTGGCGCCGTGTCTCGTTATCACCTACTCTATGGAAAACTATGGACTTGACCACTTGGATAAAGGAGAAATATCGCACAGAACTGAAATTGAAATGGTTCGTGGATAATCGTTGTACATGTTGTAACGAATTGAATGTTTGTAAGTGTGAAAGACAAATGTGGTATTGCAATATGCGAAATCTAAATATTGAATTTATTTACAGCAAATTGGAAAGTTTCGGATATCAATTGTTTTCTAGCGAAATTATCGGCAGGCGCTCCAAATCTGACAAGCATTACCCTGTCGGGTTGGAAAGGTTTCACATGTGATCATTTGGCGTGTTTAGTAGAAAATATGAAGAAACTCGAACGTTTAGATTTAAGTTCGGTCAACGTAAGTTCTGCCAAATGCTATGAAGTCGAAATTGCCAGCATGTTTTAAACTATTTTAGGTGGAAATGAATGCTAGTAAAAGTGCTGTTGGAGCACAGTCGTTGTGCAATGCTATGCAAGTTATGAGCGATAGATTGACCCACCTTTATTTGGCGCACAATCGTTTAGCTGGTATACCGCAATTAGTCAATGTTCTGTCGGTAAGTTTACCAAAAGATACATTAGAAACTATGTTCTTGATAGCAATTTCATATTTCTTTACAGACTAATTGTCCCAACTTAGTTTTACTGGATTTATCAAACGTAACCACACAAGCCACTTCACATGGCATCTTACACATAGAGAAGTTACAGCAAGGCTGTCCAAAACTAAAAGTTTTACGTATTACAAATTCTCATATAACTCTAAGTACTGCTTCCATGCAAGAAATGGTAAAGGCATGCTTCAACCAGCATCATTACTAGTTTTTAATGTTATTTTTAATGCAATTTAGATGGACTCTCCAGGATTCCCTGAGCTAGAAGAACTTTCGGTAGCTGTTACCGATGAGTCTCGCGTTATTGGCGATGAACACATTCAACGTATTTTAAAGTCATCCTCTAAACTGAAACTGTTAGATGTTCGAGGATGTGCCCGTTTAACGCACGAAAGTCTTATACGTTTACCAGCATGGGATATAAAACATTTGTTCTTATCTGGTTGTTCGGTAACTCGAGATATGGGGTATGTATTAATAATTAAAAATATTTACTATAACGTTAAGTTTCAGGATAGCAAACGGCAATTCGTCCGGTGAAAGAAAAGGCGTTTTTTTTTTTTTAAGAATTTCCTTACAAATGTTCCCCACTTACTCGATGTTTTCCAATTCAGTTTTCTATAGAAACGACATTTCATGCATCTTAGAATGTGGTATATTTTTCGCCAATGTATCGCTTCAGTAAAATATTAGTATTTATCAATTTTATATTCTTATCAAGCTAATGTATTGGAACACTGCTTTTCCAATTAGAAGGGTACTAATGGTTCTATTGAATTAGCGCCCCAAATTAATTTGTGACTCCGACATATGTGACTAGCCCTATTCGTACACGTACATACTATTGTGGATTCTATAAATAATACAGACAATACTCAACTCACGTTTTTGGAAAATGCTACATAATTGTACTATTAAAATCAAAATATTGGTCATAAAATGCGTTTTGAAAAAAAAAAAAAAAAATTATAAAAATTTCGCCCACTAGGATCTCTAAAATATGGTCCTTCCATCGACTTTATGGCTAAAATATTTTCTTCCATTAGCACAAAATTGTGAGGCTAAACAGCAGCCAGCTGCATTTGATACGCTTGGTCTTGAATAAGACTGGCGGAATTATAGAACGATTTGTAGTTTGCCGCGGAATTGCATCTAGTAGGAAACGGTGGAACTAATTTCAAAAAATGTTAGTTCGTGAGCAGATAATGTGACTGTTTGTTATTAAATATTGGGAGTAAAATTGAAACTAATATCTATGAAGAACTAGACTGGAACTATGTTTGCGCTAAAATTTTCGCAAGGTGTTCTATGAGATGTGAATTCGTATTATATTTAAGCAAAGTCTTCCTTTTTTTTTTTAATTTTTTGTCCAAGACCCTCCACAGAATGGCATCAGCAATGTTGATTACTAATCTACACCGAAAATGTCTGCATCAGTTGGCATCATGTAATGCAAACGTGTCGAAGTCCAATGAAGTTAGATGGAATTGGCTATAGCATGGCATTTTTGAATGAAATGAAACATTTTCCAAGTTAAATGAAATCTTTTTAAATTAAATGAAATTATTTTCAAATTTAATGGAGCTTTTTCCAAATTAGATGAAACCTGTCATAATTAAAATGAAACATTATTATTATATATAAAGGGTGATTTTTTAATAGTAGTTTCTTAAAAATCGAATAAAACACTCAAATTTGCATTATATATTAACATTTTTTATTGTAATCGATAAATTGATCTTTGCCATTTAATTTTTAAAGATAATTTCATATAAATGTCCGCGGCTCAGTCTCAAAATGTCTATTCGGAAGGTCCAATTTTTCGTCACTTTTTCGAGCATTTCGGCCTGTATTCCACGAATAATGCGTGTTATGTTATCCTGTAAGGCTTCAATAGTGTTCGACTTGTCCACATAGACTAACGACCCCACAAGAAAGAATCAAGAGGCGTTAAATCGCAAGATCTTGGGGGTCAACTCACAGGGCCAAATCGAGAGATAAGCTGCTCACCAAATTCATCTCTCAACATATCCATTGTTTCACGAGCAGTGTGGCATGTTACATCGTCCTGATGAAACCACATGTCAACCAAGTTCAGCTCAGACAATTGTTGCAAAAAGAAAAAAAAATCGCGTGTCATGGCTCGATGTCGGTCGCTTTTGGCGGTAACGTTTCTTCCACGGTCGTCTTTGAAGAAAAATGGACCGATGATGCCACCAGCCCATAAACCACACCATCGGTAATTCATGTATGGCACGAGGCTGTTCATCACCCCAGATGCGACAGTTTTCCTTGTGTACGTATCCGTTCAGCAAGGAATGAGCCTCATCGCTGAACACAATTTTTCGATAAAACAGCGGACTTTCATTGAGCTTTTGTAAGGCCCATTCACCAAAAATTAGACGTTGTGGTAGGTCATTCGGCTTCAATTCTTGCGTAAGTTGAATTTTATATTCTTTCGATCTCAAATCGACGTGTAAAATTTTCCTTGTGGTTGAGCAACACATGCCCAATCGCTGAGAACAGCGACGAATTGACATTTCACGATCATCATTAACACTGGTCGGTACGGCTGCAATATTTTCTCCGGTACGCACTCTATGCATGCGAGTCGATGGTTTTATGTCCAACAAAGTAAATTTGGTTCAAAATTTGGAGGTAACAACATGAATTGTTGATTCAGCAGGTCGATTATGACGACCATAAAATGGTCGTATCAAACGATGCACATTTGTCACAGAGCACGAATTTTGATAATAAATTTCAACGATTTGCAATCGTTGCTCGTTTGTTAGTCTTTCCATGATGAAATGGCAGAGTGTACTGTACACTTTTCACTTTGACAGAGGACGTTTGGACCCCATTATCAACCAATTTACAA
Organism: Philornis downsi; assembly: GCA_019455685.1. NCBI lineage: Eukaryota > Metazoa > Arthropoda > Insecta > Diptera > Muscidae > Philornis > Philornis downsi. The sequence goes on from JAHXMU010000060.1 coordinate 1,271,711, forward strand.
TTTACAATTTATTTATTATTATATCCTGAACAGACACATTATTCATTTAGTTTCGGGAAAAATAAATTGAGAAATAAAGAACTACTATTTTATATTTCCGATATTTCATTTGCTTAATAATTTGAAAGTTATTATTTTTAGTTGTGATAATTATAAATTCAGAAGTTCTTGTATTCTAATTATATTAAAATTTTTATACTGGGAATTTATGGGTTAAATAAAATCTTCCTCGAATTGTATGGAATATTTTCCGAAATAGTTTCTACCTTACTAGACACCAAAATTGTGGTATAAATATTGCTGAAACCCCACAAAGAGCAAAAAATGTTGATCAATGATGAGTCTCGATTCGACCTTTATCTCCACAAATCGCAAGCACACTCCAGAAAAGGTTCTAGCTTCGCATGTTATTGTGTTCATAGTCAGAAAGAGCAATGTTATGTTAACAGCTGCTATGAACAATTAAGGAGGATGAATATAATTTTAAAAATGTCATATTCAATATTCCTGCACACCAAATTTTCAAATATATTCTTATGTTTTATGTGTAAATAAGATATATAAAAATATAATATGTTTGAATTAATTGATTTAAAAATAGTTTCATTAACTTTGGAAAAGGTTTCATTTAATATTGAAGAAACTCATTTAATTTGGAAAAGTTTCATTTTCAAAGTAGGATATAATAAATTAAAATAATCGGGCGTGTGTACGATTAAGTTTATAAGCTGATGCATACTCGTTTTCAAATATTAGCCATAATTCTTGCATTGCTTTGCTAGCAACATATCGTTGATCGATTATTATTATGTATTAATTACATTGATTAGTATGGAGTAGTTGAATGCATATTCGTAGAAGTATTTTTAATAAATGAAAAAATTTTAATTGGTACTTGCTATTTACCCCATGGGGACCTCAATGCGATTGAAGTTGAGGTGTCAGATTTGCTTATACGTTGCAACAACATAATACTTATGGGAGATTTTAATAATAATTTGTTTGACGTTTCAAAAGCCACCAATTTCAGACTTATATGTGACAGACTTGGTGTTTCCATTAGACATAATTTTTGCCCTTCACATTACGATGTTTATCTTCAATCATCTTCGCTAATTGATTATTTTTTGGTCTCATCTCCTGAATGTATTTAAGCTTCTGGTCAATTCATATGCCCAAACATTTTGACACATGCGTTTATATATATTTCGATTAAAAGTGCAGTGCAGCGCAATGAGCTCTTTTATAATTTTTATGATTACAATAGTATTTCTTCCGAGGTAGTGCGTGAAAAGGTTTTATCTAGGAATTTTACTTCGATTTTTAACAAGTCTAATGTTGATGATCAATTATACGATGGTTTAAATACGAATACGAATGGTTTAAATTCAATTCACACGATTTTTTAAATTCTCTTTTAATTCGCTACCATCTATCGCTGAGTGACTTAGCATATGCGGCTTACCTCAACGACAGAAGCGAAAAAAATAGGAAAATTTACTGTAGAGCAAGAAATCGGAATAAAGCCATTAAGAGAAGGGTGAAGCGTGAGGCACATTCGAGGCTATTTTCTAATTGTTTAAACATGAAATGTTTATGGAACGTAATTCGTGATAACGGAGTAGTTGATAGTAGTAAGAGAAATTTAAATTTTGACAATTTGTACGACGTTGACGACTTGAATAATTTTTTTGTGAGCAACCAACTTGACGTAATTGGTGATCAACACAATTTCTTGCCAATTTCGTGTAATGATTGAGCATTCTCCTTTCGCTGTATTGATTCCTCTGAACTGTTTACAGCATTTTCCTGTATTAAGTCAAATGTTGCGGGTGATGATGGCTATTCTCTAAAATTTCTTAAATTTGTTTTTCCGTTCCTATCTAATTACTTCTTACATGTCGTTAATACTATTACAATGACTTCCACTTTTCCAAGATTATGGAAAACTTCTAAAATATTCCCAATTAAAAAGAAAGCCAGTGATAGTACTTCTGAAAATTTAAGACCAATAGCTATATTGCCCGTGCTCTCCAAAGTAGTAGAATACATTCTGAAGCACCACAGTTTTAGTATTCTAATCTCTCTATATTTAGAAAAAACCTTTGACAGAGTCGATCACGTCAGACTAACAAACAAGCTTTCGCAATTATATGGCTTTGGGGGAAATGCGTGCAAACTTATGTATTCATATTTATGTGATAGGATGCAATGCGTGTGTCTTAGTGGTGTGACGTCGAACGTAGTGCCTGTCAGAAATGCTGTTCAACAAGGTTCAGTACTTGTATCTATGCTTTCCGTTTTGTACCTAAATGATCTGTTTAGTAAGTTGGATAATTGTTTATGCTTTGCGTATGCTGATGATGCTGAAAAGCGGTTGATTTCAATAATTGAGGGTGTATTCCAATGTATGTCTGTGTAGATGTTCTCAAATAAACTTAAAGTGAATCCATCTAAAACAAAAGCAGTGTTGTTTGCTTTCCATCCATGTGAATTGAATTTGTCTTACAACGGGGTAGCTATTGAATTTGTGCGCATTATTGAATGTTAACGATAAGCTCTCATTTGATTTGCATACTGATAGAGTAGTTTCGCGCGTGAATATGACCTTTCGGTGGTTACATAATTCCGATTTAGTAATTCCACTTCATGTTAAACGAAAACTAGTAAATGGTTTAATAATGTCGCATATAAATTATTGTATCGAAATATATCCAATATAACGAAAATCCAGTTGTCCTTCAATCGTGCTGTACGTTATCTGTTCTGTCTTCGTCGAATTGTGCACGTGTCTCCGTTTGTGATACAATTTCTAGGTTGTTCTTTTCGTAATTTTGTAATTATTCGTTCATTGCTTTTGTTTTTTAATTTTATTAAAAATGAATCACCGCTGTTTCTTGCAGAATTATTTAAATCTACTCGATCAATTCACACTAATCAATAGATTATTCATAACACAAAATATTATATGAGCAGATCTTTTCAAGTAACTGTAGCCAGGCAATTTAACAAACTTCCAAACACATTAAAATTTTTTTCTTCATCAAAAAACACTTACAAGAAAGGACTTCTTGCGTATTTCAATGACATTCCTAGTCTATAATTATCCGCTTGAGCCCTTTTTTTCTTTGATATTGCCGTGAGATAGTTTGCTGTCCATCTTTGTTTTTTTTTTTTTTTTCATTCTGAACGGGGAAACGATTATCGTAAACTTATTATTTTTTCTTCTTTTTTTTTTTTTTTTATTGTGTATCAACTTAGATAATTAAATTTTTAAAAAAATTACTTGAAGTTACTAATTTTTACCATTTAATCTGTTATTAAATTTTGGGTAAATTCCAATTAAAGTTATAATTCCGTATTTTAGGACGAAAAACATACATAGAGAAAAATTCTACAAGTGAAGTAGACCGTTCTATTGTAAATCATATTTTTGTGCTATTAAGATGCACAAACTTTTTTATAACATTGGTATTGTAAAGTTGTATAACGCATTTGTTATTGAATTATGGAGAAGATGCGTTGTAATATTGTAGTTTAATCAAATCGGCCTTAAGGCTTAAAATTACAATCCTGAATAAATAAATTAAAAACTAAGATTAAATTCTCGTCGTCGGCTTCTGGCTTTAAACATTTTTCTTGACTTTTTAATAATTCTTCTTCTTTTGAATAATATGGTTCTTCCATTAATGGCAAGGAGGTAGCATTTCTTTTCATAGACGCTATACCTATATAACATTCTTTGACGTATCAACGCTACTAAGCCAGTTTTTCATACTTATGTATTTATATCACTTGATCACTTTGTATCGCAATGCTTATTCTCATACGTCTCTTACTGAAACCACGCATATTCCTATAGTTTATTTTGTTTTGACGAATTATGATTAAAAAGATCTTCAACTGGGGTAAAAAAGATTTTCCCACATATTTAAGAACATTTGTCCAAATACGTTTAGGCAGATAAATTTTAAATTATGTTTTTTTTTTATATTATGAAAATATAACGTCCAGAATCTCTAAGAAATTTTACGTCTAATTCGCAACTTCTAAGTTTAGAACTTCCACGTGTTGCTCTGTTTAGAACTGTACATAATTTTATTACAGAAAAATGAAAAAAAGGTTTGGTTAAGAGTTATTTAAATCTAAATGTTTATATAGTTAATTACGTTAATGGAAGATTTTTTAAATTTAAATTCTCCTAATACTCATCATAAGTTTATATAATTATTATTTTACTTTTATTTAGATCGGGCCTTGAATTGATTGCATCAAAATGGGCTCATAGCCTTATCGAGCTGGATCTCGCATGGGCGAATGTGCAACATCCTCTAGATAACGCCTTACGTGCCTTGGCTGACAAAGGAGCCGAGTCACGTTTAGCGTAAGTTCAAAGACACACGTTCACCTGAATAAGCTTTCAAGAAAACATTTTCTTTCTTTCTGGCAGTCATCTTAATTTGTGTGGTTCATCTGTTTCCGAAGAAGCAGTAAAAGAAATTTTGGCCCATTGCCCTTTAATGAGTACCATTAATTTGGCTTCGTGTCGCGGTTTGCCACGTGGTGTCAAACGGCAAATGCAGGGTCCACAAGAGCTCAATGAACTGCGTGATGTTTTAAAAGTTCAATTAAAAGTCAAATTACCAGAAACGGAGGCGACAACAAAGAATTCTGACCCTTCGGCGACGTCAACGGCGAGTGCAAATACCAACGACGGCGGCGGAGGCGGTGGTGGTGGAGGTGGTTCTGCCGCTCATAGCCCATAGTCCGAAATTTACATGTAAATTGTAAATTTTAAAAGTAGTTTGTATTTTTTATATATTTGATTTTATATATTTTCGGATGTCTATTTTCTCCTTAGAAAGCTAAATTTGTATTAGCAAAAACCGTAAATTAAACGTTCAACTACATTTCTAACGATTTATTTTTCTAAATCATTGTAAATTTTCTGTTGTTATTCACCCTCTAAACGAAAACGAATTTCTCAAGTTATGTGGTGTACATATGTAGCATACATACATATGCATGATTTCTTTTCACCATTTTGATGTTTGCTCTTTTATTTGTTGAAATTATTTTTTTTAAACAATATAAACAAAAATATACTTTATTTTCATTATGCGTGTGTAGCAATGTATAAATTAAAAAAGTTTTAACAATTACATTAGCAATATATACAACACATACTTTGCCCATTTACCACCCCGCCCTTAATCTCCCCTTCCCCTCAGAAATTGTTTGTAATGGATTACAAACGTAAACAACCAACCAGCGAAAAGAAAAGATCAAGCAACACAATTGTCCATGGCAATGTTTTAAATTTGTAAAATTTAAGAAAATAACAAGAGAGATCGACATTTTTTTTAAATACTAACTTTTTTATTATTATTATGATTATCGCATAAGAAATATGTTAAAAAAATAAAAAATTTAAAAAAATACGTATTTTTCCATATGATTTTGTTTTAATTTTTATACTGTTTCCATAAAATGTAGACTTTCCTCGTTCCATTTCACTTAGCAAACAACAATGTAACTTAAGAAAATTATATTTTTTTTTGTTGCATTCAAGAAAGAGAAATAAAACGAAAATCATCAATATTAAAAAAAACTGAATTTTTTTGATGCTTAGTACCTGTGTGGTTGGGGAAATGGAGTATTCATTAGTGTTTGGGAATTAATTGTCGATCTATTAAATTTGTGTCAACACTTCTATAACATCCGTTGCTTCTTGCTGATATATGAAAGTGTACAAAATTTGTAAGAACGTGTTTTACCGATTAGTATTAAATGTACTTTAGTACATGTAATTTTATTTAAATTTATTGAACGGTCTTGTAATTTAAAGCTTTTTGGGCAATATTAAGCAAATTACAAATAAATTCTACTGGAATTAAAAAAAAGCAAAATACAACTATTAACTTATAACGCTTAAATTAAAGTGCACTAAAAATAGGCGAAATGGAGGGAAATAAAAATAATGAGAAAAAATTAAATAATAAATAATTAAATAATGTTGAGCAAATCACAATATGCATAAATTAAAATAAATACTACTCCAAAGTAAATGTAAAAATGTATATACGAGTAAAATAAAAATTGATTACATAAAATCATATATTTAATAACAATCAATAATAATTGACAAATATTCGTAAATGCAAGCATTAAGATGTAAAAGAATATTCACCTATGTCAACTGCATATGACAGATAAGTCTATTACGAAATATTCGTATGATACATTTAGGCTCATTTGGCAATGCATTATAGCAACGAGCTACTCTTACATTAAACGAAATGTATCTCCGTACAGATGTTTTCTAATTCCATTGCCTCAATTCGTGTGTCCATAGGATCCTAAGATGTGTGTATGGCACCCGTTGCTTGCTGTTACAGATTTCTGAATTCATAGAATGTTATTCTATCAACGTTTTTAAAAAGGTCTTTTATGGTTCGTGTTGCAAGATTATGGAACCAATTTAAGCAGAATTTTATGTGTTACTTCTCTAATGTTTTAGACCTATTTATTCATCCTGTTTTCCAACAATTGCTAAGTATTTTGGAAAAATGTGTGTTAGCCATTTGTTAGGTATTTTTAATAATCCTAATAAAAAGCTCATAAATTTTAATACCATCACTATGTAGGCCATAAACGAGTTTTAATTTATTAAATAAATAAAGGTAAATGAGTCGGGAATGCATAGCAATCTAATATGTAGACTTCATCTTAAAGACTTAGTACTACTATTGTATTGCATAAATAAATGGACTTGCAACTATGATCGAAATACAGAGAGTTGCTACCAAAATCTTAGTTGACGACATTGAAAGAGTTTTTCTTTCCAGAACTACGCCGAGGGAGACGCATTTTCAACTCTTGTTGAGCTTGTTATGGTAGAATTGCAGCAAAAATTCTCCAATAATTTGATTTGAAAAAAACTCCGTTGATGTTCAAGGTATTCCAACCTTACTGCACCTGATTTTTTTCTTGTGGGATTATTACAAACGATAAATTTAGAAAAAGAGCAACGAGCTCTAAAGCAATGCTTTCGAACGATAATAGAGGGAAAATTCCACACCAAACCTCCAGGCAGCCAATGACGATGTAACACATGTGTTACCTGGTGTTCGAAACAACATTGTGTTACGTACCCTGCTTTAGCACTAAAATGGATACTGTCCCAACTAGCTCAAGTGGCTTCAACAGGGTAGGGACCAAACCTCCATTTTAGTACTAGGCATGAACACTAAAAAACATCAAACTAACAACAAAATATAAGCTAAGCTAAAATTTTACACAAATACGACACTTTTTTGAGGAAGAACTTTGGTGGATGTACTCCACATCACCAGCCCTACCATGACTACAAATGTCTCCTAATTATTGTATTTTGTGGCCCCATAAACCACTAATACTTACTTTTCTATACCTCACCAATAACGCTTACCACGACATACCTCATCAAACTAATCTTACAACCTATAAAGCTTCATAAATCGCTCTTTAGCCGAATTTACGATGTGGTATTTATGTGTTAATCACCCTACCCAAATGAGCTCACTAAGGCCGTTATTTTCTGGATTATTTCGTCCACAACTCCTATTTACTCCCGAAAAATTTTGTAAACCTATCACAAAAGTAAAAAAATCAAAAATAAATTGACGTTCAAAAACCTATTATATTACTATGTGGAATGGAAGTATATTAAAATCTACCTATATTTTTTAACTACCTTAAAACTAACTTAATTCTAGGTATTATCGTTTGTTTGTTGGATTTTGCTTTAATTAATTTTTTCTTATTTTTTTATTATATTAGGTTAATTTAAGGCGGCTTTATTGGCGTCTACGCCGCCATTTTCTGATTACATCGGCTTTTGGCGAAGCTACGTTTATTACAAATTATTTAGTATTCATTTTGCCTTTATTTTAATTATTTATTATTTTTTTCTTCTCAGACTTTTTTTTCAGGGTTTTAAGATTTCGCCCATCCTGGATATTCCGGCATAAACTTAAATTTTGCGTACTGTAGCTTCTAATTCCGTGCTTTGTCTGCGGGTTCTAAGTGCTTGCCTTTGTTTCTTTTTGTGGCAACTATTGGTAGTTCACGATGGTTCACTATTGCATCAAGAAATGGTGAGACTCTAATGCAGCTAATTACCAGGATTGAGCCACTTTTCGGTTTATTTGGACTGGCTTAATGATTTCCTAAGCCAGGCTAAGATTCGTTGCCTTGGCTTAAGACAAATCTCCGGGTTAAAATTGGTTGCCTTGGTTAAAAAAATCTTTGACGTAAAATTTAATTTTTAATTCTTTAATTCTCGGATTAAAATGTGATTGTCTTCTGAAGCACAGGAGGCGAAAGAAGAAACCTTTTCTCATTATCTGCTTGGTTTTTACTCATTTTTAAAAAGAATTCCTAGACCACTTGAAACTGCCTGACGCTTCTGCAAAAATACCAGAATTTTATATTATATAATTATTTACACTCCACTTTTCATCCCGCACTATATAAAACTTTAGCACTAATGATGTTGTGTTCCTTTTTGTTACCTTCTTTTATAGTAACTACTCTACAACAACATTAGCCTTTGCGCGTATTTTTACATTGGCGCTGTCAGAGCATTCTGGCGGAATTCAGACATTTTTAAAAATTTCTTTCAAACAGAATTGGCAATTAAAGTTTTGTGAATAAAATTAATGTCTGTTATTTTATCTATTCTTCCGGTGATCTCTGCTGGGCGGATCGACACAGATCACCCATCCGCAACAATCGGTACGATTTCGTTTTTCGACTTTTTCTGCAAACAAACGAGTATGTACGAACACCAATTCTTTATAGCTGTAATTTTTCATTTTCAATTAAAATCCAGAAATTCTGCTTGAAATTCGAAACACATTAAGTAAAAAATCAAAATTTCCATTTGAAATTTAAAAAAAAATCGAAATTCAAATTATCCATTTTATATTAAGAACACGTCAATTTGAATTCAAAATTTGCATTTCAAATTTAAAGCACTTGAGTTGAATTTCGAACATTCCATCTCATGTGAATTTGAATTTGCCAGGATATAATTTTATGCGAATTTGAGTAAGTCGCCCATGGTCGACCAGGCAAAGGATACAGTTACTGCCGGCGATTGCTGCAAACTTCACAAACTTTCAACATTCACATACACTTCACCAAACGGCACTGGCTTTGGAAGATATGACGATTTCGACACAATTCACTTTTGTCAAACCTTTATAATTTAAATCCCATAGTGAAAGTAACAATATTAAGAATATAATTATATAATAATTAATTGTTATTGTAAGGTTATGAAATAATAATACATTTGTAATTTATTATATCTTTCTTAATAATTATTATTTATTCAAAATTGCATTCTGCGGTATTCATTATTAATGAAAATCGTTATTAATGAAAAACTAAAACATTCGCATTTGAAATGCATTATCATTGAAAAGGATGCTGATAACAATTATTCTTTGAATTTCAACTAACGTCTTTTGAATTTCAATTGATGTATTTTGAATATCGACTGATGCCTTTTCAATTTCACATGGAAATTTTCAATTTTAATTGGCGTCTTTTGAATTTCAAATGGAATACTAAAATTTTAATTGATGCCATTTGAATTTCAAATGCATATTTTGATTTTCAATTGGTGTATTTTTAATTTCAAATAGTAATTTTAATTTTCGGTTGGTGTGTATTTTAATTTTAAATAGAATTTTTGAATTTTAATTGGAAATTATGTAGTCTGAGAAATAGAGTATCGAAAATCGGGCGAATATTTTTACGGTTCTTCTAATGTGCTGCTCGTTGAAAGTGGTATTGTGATTATCCATTTGATGCCTGTATTCAGCTACAGTTTAATTAAAGTTATCAATTTGTTTTTGCATGGGTAGATTCATTATGTACTTTTGCTAAATCTAAGTCTATTCCAATTTAATGAAGAATTGGACTATAATGGGCGCTCTATTTAGTTCATTCATGACACAGCATGGTTAGGAGTTTTGTTAGAAGATATGAGAAATACTTTTATAAGAATGTTTCTACCTTAGTTTTGACTTGCACTAGTCGAGACGAGCTTTGAGGGAGGGAGATCTGTACTTCTGCCATCGTTTTCTCCCTGATTAGGAATTCAATATGACATGAGGAGTAATACTTTGTTTTAGAATAGCCCTTGTGCGATGCTGCCAAGTTTGCGGCAGTTGTCATTGGGGTAGTAAGTACATCTTGTATCTGTATTCTGTATTTGTATACCTGTTTGGGGAATGGTAAGAGATTTCAGTGTTCAAGGGAATCTTGAAAACTGCGGAAATTGTGGGAGAGTGGTCTGATAAAAGGTCGGGCGAGGGAGTAACGATGATGTGTTCTCTCATTATATTTCTCATAACTACAAAATCTATGAGATCGGGGGTTGTATTGAGACCCGTGGGCCAGTATGTTGGTTCACCTCCAGACAAAACTTTTATGACTGACCTCGATATAGCATTCAGGGGCATGCTTGCCCCTGGGGTTGACGAGTCTAGACCCCCAAAAGGTATGTTTAGCGTTGTAGTCTCCGGCTGCTATGAACTTGTCACCAAAAATAGAGAAAAAGTGTGAAAACTAATCATCGCTTATAACATATTTGTTAGGGCGGTGCATGGAAGAAACTATTATGTTTAACCTAGCTAGTGCAACTGAGGTGACTTGTATGTAACAGTTTTATATTCATGTAGCGGGAAGTGCTTTACGCGATCATTAATTATTACAGCTATTCCTCCACAAGCTCTGAAACTGGGATGTTTTTTTATCGTAAGTTGAATGAATATCCATTTATTCGAAAGCAATTTTTTTCCAAGAGAAATGCATTTCAGAGATTAAGAGAACGTCAATATCTCGGGATCTCAAGAAATACTTTACTTCATTCTAAAGTTGGTTGAGTCCGTTGGCATTTCAGTAACAAATTCTTATTCATTTTCATTTTCTGCTTAACAAAACTTGAATGAGCGTATTCTGGTTTCGTTACATATCTTGCATAATTCCCTGCATATTTGTCCTGAAATTATTGATAGTTTTTATGAGGGATTCGATTGAATTTTCAATATTGTTTTTCTGCGGAGGAACTTGAGGAACCTGAAAATTTTTCAGAGACTGTGCATATGTCATTTGAGTCGTAGCCGAATCGACATTTGAGACTGATGGAACTGGGTTTGGGATACGTACGAACTCTGGCGCTTGAAACTAAGGAGTTTCTTGCCTTCTATGAAAGAACTTCCTCCTTAGTTCTTTGTACATGGGGCAGCTTATGTAATTAGCTGTATGGTTTCCTCAATTTCTTCAGTTTCCAAATTTCTTCAGTCTGGAATCTGTTTTTGGTAACTTGCATTCTGAAGTTTTATGAATACTTCCTCGTATCACACATACGGATAGTAATTTGCAGTAAGCTTTAGTATGCCCAAACTCCTGGCAGTTTAAGCATTGGGGAGAGTCTTTGCGCGTTACCGGTTCCTCAATTGATACTCTGCGATGCGGCAAATATCTGAGATTGTAAATAGGATGGAGTTAATTTTTTCCTTTCATGTGGGCATAGTCAAATTCTATTTCCACCTCAAACATGGGCTGAGGAGCTTTGAATTTGTTGAGAATATTGTAAATGGACTTTAATTCATAGCCTCCTTTTCAATTTTCAATAGCCTCCTTTATTTCCTGTGTGGTAACGTTGCTTTCAATACCCTTAATTACAACCATTTGTCCCTTAGAGCTTTTGAGTTGATAAGTATAGTAATTCTTGCGTTTCTGGTCAAAAAATTTGGAAACTTCACGGTTTTTGGCTAGACTTTGGGCTCAATTTTCTTTTCAGGATGGAAAAGTAAACGTCTATCCCAGTTTGAACAGTTACATTTTGAGGTTTTTGTTTCGATATAGCGCCCTTCGGAGTCGATACTGCCGGTTGAGTAGTATTCGCGAGAGTTGCCACTATATCACCGTTTGCACGAATGGAAGTGAATTACCGGGTATACTTTTAGGCGGAATCTTAACTGGAACGAACTGATTGTGCGTTGAGCATGGGAAAACGAAGTATTTTCGAGCATACGATTAGGTGGCAACATATTTTGTCTACTTCTTAAACTGTCATTAGTGGTAGGAGAGAGGTGAGCGGAGGGTGGAATTTATAATGACACTAGTTTTCGCGGTTAGCAAGGCACTGCCATGTTTTTAGTTTTGGAATCCACTTTTCTAATACTCATTGGCATTTATTGATAGATGTGAATTTCTGCCGTTGAGACTGAGTGTGAGATGTTCATATATACACTTTTCTCCTTGACATCTGCGAAATGAATAACATATTTTTTTCCAAATTTATTGTGGTTGTGATATTATGAGTTGTTTGTAATTATCACTACACTGGGGAATTTCGATTTAGCGTCTTTTCGCTAAATATTTTTGGGCTTAGAATATATTTAAACTTTGTTATAATTATTTATCTGGAGTCAATATACAAACACGTCTGCACAGAGAGAGCTATAAAAATTTGTCTCATTGAATCAAAAAATGCACCCAAATATTACGACTGATCCAAATGTGATCAATCGTGATGTTAGGAACACGCGACTATCAAGCATATGATGGTGGATTCGAAACCCGATACAACCGTCTATCAACATCGATGTATCTGACAAACACTTCGAATGGTCTAGTAATCGACAAGTTTAATAAAAGCTCCTCAAACTGATGTCCGTTGAGTACGTCTTTTTTTATTTAGTTGTTCTTAATTAGTTTTAGTTTCAATTTGATTTCAAAATTGTGTTGGTTTAGATCTAATTCAAATATATCTTTTCGATATAATAGTATATAATTTAATATGAAAATTTCTGTTCTGATTATATAATCATTATAATAAATAATTAAAACAACGTTAAAGGGAATTTATAGGCCCTCGAAGGCAAAAAAAAACGCATAAGATGATAAAGTGCTACATGAAAATATAACAGCGGAAGGTGGTTGCTCAAATAAAAAAAATAAAATTCACCCAACAACAACATTCAATTGACGCTTAACTTTCATAACATATTTTTTTCAATTTTGTTATATTTATATTAAATATTTTCGAAAAAGCGGAATGTTCGATCCCGTTAGCGATCTCATGTGATCTCCACCTGAATCCAACTTTATTAACTCCAATGTGATTAAATTACGTACGCCAGATATAACGCAAGGTTGAAACAAATCTGACGATGGATATGATGAGAATTAGGTGTTTATTGGTTAAATATATCCTGATCATTGCCTAGATCCAAAAACATATAACAAATTTCTTATTGAATGACATAACGATGTTAATTATATATTTATATATATATATATATATATTAATTATTATAACCGAGATTTATTGCATTTCATTTATTTTACATTTTTATATAATTCTAAAATCTGATGGTTAAATGAAATCAAATTGCAAAACACTACTTCCGTAAAAAATACTATTCTCTTAACTACAGCATCATAATAAAGTAATAAAAATAAAATGACAAATTTATTTATATGTAATTTATTATGTAACACAAAAGCTCTTTTGCCCGAAACGATATATTACATATTCCATTATATCCTGAACAGATTCATTATTCAATATTCTTATTTAATATTTTATTTAATAATCTAAACAAATTTTAGATAGGGCACGTTAACAAATTTACTTTTCCACTGGCATTTTGCTAATAGATAAAGTAATTGAATTTTATAATGTATAGTATAATGTAATGCTTTATTATCTATTGCAGGCCTGACAGCAATTCAGACTTCCATGGGCAAAATCAAGTTTAAATATCAGTCGGCTATAGTATAGATTTGCTAGTTTCTTTCAACTACAAGTTCGCAAATGTCAATCTTTCATATTTTTCCACCAAGCTCGTACTTTCAGTATGTTTGTTACCAATTTTCATGTTTTCAAGATTTTTTAATTTCAATTCGTTTATTAATCAATCAACGCTCATATTGGACTACACATTAATAAGAGTCTAGCATGAGTTATATTGCCTTGATATACTTCCTAGCAAAATACCCTAACCATAACAAAAAAAAAAAAAAAACCAAATGTTATGAACGTAGATTGTCAGTGAAAAAGCAAGAAGCAAACAAATCTTCAAACAAACCAAAACGAACCTTAGCGCTCATGAAGAGTATAATACTGCATTAACTTTAATTTAAAAATTGCAGGACTAATTGAGAATTTATTGTGAATTTAAACGAAGAAGTGTGCAAAACATTTTCCTTCGCATCTGCATTTAGTTCTTCTGCCTGCTTGTATCCAACAAAAATTGCACAATTTCTACGCTCATGCCTATGCAATTCCATCCAATCGCTATATTGACCCTTAGCTTCATACAAGTTACATCTAATCTGTGGTACTTTGGCATTCATTAGCTGCTTCATCCGCTGAAACTTACACAATCGACAGCACCTGAAGATTTTTTATTGCGTAAACAAAGTACTCACGTTTTTTAACACATCTGTTTGTGTATTAAAGTTAAAAATCGAAAAAATAAAATAAAACCCGTGGGGAATTAAAATTTTGTATAAAAACAATGACGTTTTTATTGAGCAAACAATATTACCTTAAAACAGGAGTTGTGTTGCGCGATCAGGCTCCAAAAGATGGCTAAAACATTGATCTGACAGATAGTAACGTAAAAAAAATCTGGATTGCCAACTAATTTCAATTTTGAGCAGCAATAATGGGGTAAATGAGCATACTGGATTATACATTGTCGGCCACTTTGCAACATCAAAGCATGTTGTAAAGAAATAAAAATTGTACGTAATAAAGGATTTCAAAGGAAATAAGACACCAGAATATTTTGTGGGTATCTTAACAGCATGAAATATCACGATAACCAACGCACAGCACTTGTAACTAATTTGGTCGACCAGGCTTCAGTCCCATTTAAGCTTATTCAAACGGATCTCGACGGTCCAATGGAACTGTTAAAGCCGGACCGACAATATCTAAACTTGGAACCCACTGGTCCACAACATCATTCAAACTTATTCAGGTGAGTCAAAACAGGAAGGATATTATTCAACCTTGGATTTAAGCTTAGCCTAGTGGATCGACGACCCAATGGTACTGTTGAAATGAATAATGTGTAATTTTTTAGACTCAAACAGTCTACAGCATCATTTAATTTTCAGGCGGGTCCAATAGACCCGACAGATTATACTGAAGATTTTGTGTCCAGACGACACATAGTAGCATTTAAATACTCCAGGTGGGCCTAGACGACCCGATGGTACGTTAAACAGGACGAACATACAGTACATTGGGGTGACGCGCGCATTTAAACGCAAATGATACCGATACGACCAAGCCGAAAAGTAAGGATCGGCTTAGGAAAGGCAGAAAAATGTTGCTTCACAAATGTCGGGCCTCTCTCCGAAGATTTTTCAGCTTCCCAGGACGTGCAGTCGTGAAAATACGGCACACTGGATCTGATGTGAATACTATGGTTACGCGACAATATAAATTGTTCCCCTCAGACAGGCGGTAACGACGAACAGTATCCCGACAAACCTGGCTTTCCCTCATGCATGGGTCAACGAGAGCGCGTACAAGATAGTGCGATGATGACAAGACGTGCTGCATGGCCAAATTAAACTATGAGCGGTTTAAACTATGAGGCGAGTGGTTGATCGTTGCGATGGGCGAGATTGGCTTAATGATTGCTCAAGGCGATCACGACGAGCTGGTCTTGATGACCTGTCGTGAGGCTCGGGACGAACCATACCTGGAGCGCTCATGACGAGCTGGTCACAAGGAACCGATGGCTGACGAAGACTGCGAGATGCCACTCTTTTGGTTGAAAGCTGTCGGCGGTTTTCACGAAAGCGGCGATTACATTTCGAGCCGGTACTTGGATGCAAAGAGTGTGATATTTTTGTTGACACAGTTGGCACTTATTCGTGTAGGGACAAGAATTTGTTTTGTTGTTCCGTTTCAAACAATTGGAACATAAGCGGAATCTAACCACCGCTCGAAGGCGTTATTCGAGAGTCATAGCCTTGAGGATTTTGCAATTCCATAAATAGTGATTGAAGTTGCATGATACGAATGCTCGTGAATATTCCGCTATGAGGCTCTTTGGCGTTACCTGGATTGCGTTGGTAGCTGATGATAGACCTTTAGCTGATGGCGCTGAATTTATGGCAGAAACCCTTTTCATTTTCGCACTCAGACATGACCGTCGCTACCCGGATAACATTAAAAACACGGGTTAAGCGCCATGGGGTAGGAGGTTCTTGTTCATGTCGAATGACCACGAGGTCAATCAAAACAACATCTCTTTGGGGGTATTTCCACTTGTACCTCTTCTGTAGCTGGTGTAATTACTCATTTTTCCATCTAACACAATATATGAGACACAGCTTTCATTTTCCGAAAACGATTGACGAGGTCCAAAGGATGGCTGTCAGTTATAGGCTCTGGAGGAGCGAGAGGTGATGTTCTAATTAAAAAGTATCCTGGTGTCAAAGCAAAAATTTCGTCAGGATTGTCTGACATAGGGCATAATGGACGAGAGCTGAGACAACCCTCAATTCGAGCCAATGATCGAATCGGCCAATTTCAATTTTGCCGATTTTTGGTAGATTACCTGATATATTAGGCAATACCAATCCACTAGCTCTTAGATGAAGGGAAGAGTCGAGCGATGAGCAAACGACAAGCGTGCAAAGTTTCCCCGATTTGGCAGAAACGGCTTGATTGACTCCAGATAACTGAGCATTCATTAATGCTCAACGTAGACAACCTAGGCTGTCTCTAGAGTCTTTCCGTTACAAAAGAAGCTTCAGAACCTGGATCTATATGGGCACGAGCGGAGTACGAAGCACCATGGTGTATAATATTAACTATGGCGGTCCCCAAAAGCTTATTTGCAAGCTGTGACGAGTGGTAAACTTGTTTGTGCACATTGTCGGAAGATCGACCAGAAGTGGACAGCAAATTAGCAGATCCATGAGAAGGCTATCACACGCTTGGACTATTTAATGCAGCCGAAAGAATTTCTAGATTCTCTGGCTTAGTATCATCACCATTTGATTCCCGGTGAAGTAAAGTGTGGTTTCGTTTATCGCAAATAGATCAATTGTGTTTGCTTCCACAATCCTTTACCTCATGGTTGCGCGAGAGGCAATTAACGCAGCAATGGTTCTGCTTTAGTTGCAGAAATCTCCTTGAAACGTGGTGAGGCACCTGAATATTTCGCCGAAGATGGAAAAGAGGTGTTGGACAAAGTAGCAGCCGGAGAATTTGTCTTAGAAAAGTGGGATCGTACTTGATTTTCCTCGACTTAGGAATCGACCCCGTATCTATGATATCACGAAGACAATCTAAGGTTTAAATTCTTTCGTTAAGAAAGATATTCAAATTCACCCACAAGGATAAGGCTGACTTATCCTTTATCCACTAGTCCCTTAAAGTAGTTGTTTTTTTTTCGGTACACGCTGGACACAAATAAAAACAATAATCGGATCCCAGGTGTCAGTGGATGCCTTATAGACCAACAGAGCTGACAAATATCCATTAATGCCACATTGCAACGCTTTCAATCTCAAGGTATTCTCAGCTTCCATTGACAGAAGACCAAAAAGGTTCCGTAATTGCTTATTTACGAGAATTCGTTCATTCTCATACGTATTCTTCAATGCCTTCCAAGCATGCGCAAAACTGCTTCCTGTTAGCGGGAACTCTGACACGATTTCCCGAGCTTCTTCACTTGTCTTTCTCACCAACTGACATAACTTCTCAATGTCACTTAGTCTCGCGTTATTAATGTAGACCGCGGTAAAGAGATGTCTAAAAGTGGGCCACGATAGAAGGTCACCCTTGAAAATGTCGGTATCACAGGGTGGTAATGTCAAACTAAAGGCTACATCCGTAGTTTGTGTGCCCGATAATGTAACCGAAGTCATCGAACCTTCGGAGAAACTTCGATTCGAAAATGTTTCCGAAGCTGCAGGCTTTGACGCGTGCAAGGACTGGTTGAAAAATTTGTCACCATTTCCGGGTGACAACCTGCCACCTGCATGAGCCGCATGAGCTCGGACTCGATGAAGACCGTTATGATTTTTCCCGATTACGGAAAGCATGTACTCACTGTATTGATTGCACTCAAGCAGCGCACGTGTGCGTCGTACGAGGCATCGTATTTGCCATCTGCAGATTCTATATCTTCAGGCTTTGCATCCTCTGAGGACTCAATATATCCTAAACATTCCTCATAAGTTGATAAAGCCTTTTGCCATAACATTTTCAATTGTTCAGCGCGAATTGCGAGAGAAAGAAAAAGGAATGTTCGTCCCCTTTTTTAGTGGTAAACTTTGCTTTGAATTTTATAAGAGCATCGGTAGCTCTTATGAAAGAAACAAGCATACAAAAAACAAGTTTACAAGCATAGTTGTTGCTATTATCAGCAGAAAAAAAAGTTAAAATAAGTTATAACGTGCCTTCAAGGAAAAAAACTATTTCAGTATTCAAACAAATATGAAAGTAGTTTAAAATGAATTCAATAAATATATTTTCTTTAATATGAATTGCCCAATGTCACAAATAAAATTTGACCTCTATAACTTTTCCGAACGAAAGGTTCAAAAAATTCGCTTAAATTCAGCAAAAATATCTATTCCAACTCGATGACAAAATGAAAGTACGGTATATGATTAGAGCGGGTATAATTATCCAATTTAAACACGATAATGTAACGCACAATTGTCCGTATGTTCGATTTTCAACACTTTCTTTATTATTAAATAACTTCTTCATTCATAGACCCGAATGAACCGAAAAGGGAAAATGGTAATGTGCGGGTGTATGTGTGTGCAAACGCGCAAATATTTATGCGCAAAATACCAATTCTCAGAGTAAATGCAATTGTTGATCGAGGCGAATTGGCACTGTTATAATTTACAATTCTTTTAATTGGCGCTTGTTTGCATGTACACATGTGTATGTACATGTGTACATATATA
The DNA here is from genome assembly GCA_019455685.1 of Philornis downsi. Taxonomy (NCBI): domain Eukaryota; kingdom Metazoa; phylum Arthropoda; class Insecta; order Diptera; family Muscidae; genus Philornis; species Philornis downsi. Next base: position 1,290,737 of record JAHXMU010000060.1, read on the forward strand.
CTCGTATATGCAAATGCAGTAAAATCCACCACTAAAATTTGAAACAAACGATCAACAACTGATTTAACATTTGCACCGCACAAAACCTTTAGATATTTCTAATAACAATTATCGCGTAAATTCGTTAAATGTGTGTATTGTAAAACGTGACAATGTTGTATATATGTATATACATACATACATACATACGTATATATATATATATATATATATATATATATATATGCAATGTAAATAGTTGGGGTCTATAACTCTTAATAATTCTATTATGGTCTGATATAATTCGTTAAAAGTTACCTTTCATAAGACTTCACGTCCTTAAAAATTTAAAAATTTTAAATAAAATTTATTTCTAGAGAATTCATGAACAGTTTTTTTCCTACTTTAACCAAAAATTTAATTTATCGGAACATATACAGAAAAAATTAAAGATGTCGAAAATCCACAGATTTGTAGTTCTAGTATTTACAGTCAAAATTAATTCAGAATTTGTGTTTGTCTGGCAAGTCTTATTGTTAATTTCTACGATTCTGACTTCAATGAGGGTGCTGCTACATTTGGTTAAGCTCCTTATAATTATAATTGTGGATAATACTTTAATGTTACGCCAGCATTATCGTCCAGACGATAGCATCGTGACACCCCTCTCGTCTTTTCCCCGAAAACGCTATTTTTGTAAAATTCATTGTTGAAGTATTTACATATCGCAAGAGGAATGTGCTTCTTCATTTTAGTCTATTCATCGTCCTCCTTCAAATCTATTCCGGCAAATCTATTTCCCGAAATAATGGATCACGAAAGTTTGTATTTTCGTGATGTGACATAGTAAAATAAACACTTTTAATTTTAAGATTTCAAATTCTGCCAGGTTGTGTTTCACCCTAAAGTTTCCACCTTAAGTCGTTTGGCCTGTGCGGTGATCAGTCAGTCAGTCAGTAACACAACAATTTTATATGTGTAGATTAGCTTAGAATTTGTTCCCCCCGGAATTAAATTCCTAATGTAACCGAAATATATCTGAGGACAACGTAGAGTTTATTTGTTTTTATCGTTATCCATATTTACATATATAGGTAAATACTTATTTCCGACTAATCAGCAATTTATCGTTATTTTTCAAACAGTGAGGGGGAATTTTTTTGTTATTATTGGTTACGTCACCAAGATTAATTTTGTCTATGTGTTTTTTCAATATTGTGCATATTTCGGAAATTACAATAAATTTCTATAACAGTAATATCTTGAAAACTCTATTTTTTGTAGTAGCATACACAATGTGCAGTAACTTCCCCCTCCAACACCCAAAATTAAACTATTGCAACAAAAGCAAGAATATCACACAAAGTTCATTTACATTCCTCCTCATGATATTGCAAAAAATGTCATTAGAATCTAAAAATAAACAAAACGTTTCCTGCTGATCCAATAGCGAAAATATGCACCAACATTCCACAGACGCACGAAGTGTGTTTTTGTTTCATCTTTATTCAAAAACATTTTTAACAAATATATCGAAAATTATCGGGTTATGTTGAAATGAGAAAAAAAATAAAATCATAACAATGACAATAGAAATATAATTTCATAATGCATTGAACAATTTACGCAAAATTCAAATAATTTATTGTAAATGAAGATTGTTTATCGTTTACTATGCCTATAATGCTCAGTTCCATATGTGGTAGGAAAATAGCAAAATAAGTCTATTGAAGCATGATGAAATTCAACAGACAGGTGACTAAAAACTAGTATTTGAAACAATACGACCTACTAAATAAGACACAGTTGTTTAGATGATAACATCCTCTGAAGCGCCGTCATATTCTTCATCTATGTAGAACTATCATTTCCTTTTTATTGATTTTTCACCAACTTATCGGTGTCGGCAAAGTAATCCGCGCTCACTTTAACAATGGCAACACCTGTGGCCAATCCGGCGATCGTTGAAATAGCTGCATTATCGCGGGGCAGTAATGATCTCATCAGGGCCCATCCCAATACACTTCCCATGGCCCAAAGACTGCCACCCAGGATGGCATAAAGTCCCCGTCTGCCATTTGGAACCTCAGCCAAATGGGGCCGTCCATAGATGTAGAAAGCACCTCCGACCACAGAACTTAGCAGCATTGCGTTCGTGATATCCTTCCTATCGCCCAGCACCTTTGATACCAATGAAGGGTTCATCACATTCAGCGCAAGGGTGCCGTAACTGACCAGACCATGGATAGGAATGTAGTAGTAGAATATGTTTTCTTTGGTGAAGGGCTTTAGGCCAACTTTGTCGCACAATGTGCAGGCCTTAGTTTTAGAGTCTGCCATTTTTTCTTGTATTTAATGGTCTTTCGTATAAAAAATCCGTAGGAACTGGAAAACTGAGTCCGGCCAAAAATGCTTACTGTTGTTATATAAAAATGCGGCTGTCAACCGGGGATGGCAATGCACTATACAATAATTGACAACACCCTGTGTTCTAGAATTACGAATGCCACTGCTGCCAAATCGATTAAATATGTAAAGAAAACTGCTGCTATTTTGGATATGGTCAATTAGTTGTGACTTCAATACAGGATTTGTCATATTCGTTTTAAAAAATTCAAAATTGGGTTTTCTGCCAAAAATAATTTTTTTGCTTCGACTCATGCATGAAATTTTTCCATTTCACCGGCAGCCTGAATGAGCTAAAAAAGATACGAATAAGCAAAAAGGATTCTAAAATCCTGTATAAAATCTAACCCATTAAGGTATCCACTTTTTGCGTGTTATTATGCTTTATTTTAAAAACTTTTGGATTAAATAAGTTTAGTTACTATTGATCGCTTCAATTTACAGTTTAACCTGGATGCTGTGTTCTATTCATAGGGAATCAATTACACAAGATATTGTTTCCTTGTGAAAAAAATAAACGACGTTAATAATTTTTTCCAACAGTGAAGCAAATGTTTTTGCATTATAATATGCTTGCAAAATCATAAAATGATGTTCCGCTGTATTATAATTTCGTTTTACAAGTTTACAAACATATTATGATTTAAGAACTTATATTTCTCTGATTTCAGTGTTGGTAAACACCACAATTGGCAATGATGCTTAAGAAAATATTTCCAGAAAACAAAAATATATTACTGTCCACTGTAAAACTTCAGTCTCAAATTTCACGATCTTTTGTTTTTATACGGAGCTTTATCGTGAATTCAATTTAATAAACAAATTGCCTTGCATCCAATGAATGACATATGAGAGAGGTTCTAACATTCAGTACGCTTACACGTATTCTATTTACAGACTCACTTACAGGAACCATGATTTACAAATGAATCCGAACATTGTTTTGGGAAGCATTTACTTGAATTGTCGGTTTGTCGATGACTACTTACAGTATTCGTTAAGCTTCTAGCGTCAGATTAGTATCCGTCCACTCTTACTTCGCAAAATGTGCAAATGTTGTTCTTCGTATTATAAAATAGTGTAATCAAAAATAGTTTCTAGCCGAATCTCAAAATTTGAATACATTCCAGGATGGCAGAATGTGATACATACACTCGAACAGCTGTCTGTGACAATTTAATTTCTGGAAACATGTTGCAATTCTATCTACAGAAAGAAAAAAATTTAAATATCACAGCAAGAGCCATTTTTTACGATAAGTAAAAGTAATACCACTGTGAAACAATTAATTTAGAATACTGACATTCATAAATTAATGCATTTTTATATATTTCCGTTTGTTTACATTTTTCTTCCGCAGTCTGTTTGTAATAAAATTAAAAATTTATTAAATACTTAAATCGGGCATCACAAAGCAGAAAATTAAGGAAAATTGAGACTTGTTTTGCTGATCTGCTTTTTGAAATTGCAATGATGCAATTGCATAACACGTTTCCTGATTTTTCCCAACTTGTGATTTGAAAAATATCAACCGGCATCCCTTTTTAATACAATAACAATCTGGCCACATATTTCATTTTTTTGCAATCTGTCAAAAAATTCTAAAGAAAAAATATATTTTGTCCAATTAGAAAAAGTAGAAGTGGTGAAGCGCTGGTTGTAGTTTTTTTTTGGCAAAGGAAAGGTTTATGTAATCTTCTTTATTTTGGAGTAACCCGATTAAAACAACACCAACCCACGGCAAAATGTTTAAACCTGTGCTGTAGGAGAGTTCTGCGTATCTTTCGAAAACTTGAAACGAAAGGTAAATCACAAAATAATTGTATGTAAGTAATATAAAGAAGGAAGTTATTGATTTGCATTCAGTCGAAAGAGGGACTACGAGTAGGGACAAACGACTACATCAAACCAACAACAAACAACTTACCAAGAGACATAATGTGATGTGTGAGTAAGAAGTGTCGGCGGCGCTGATGGTGCCTTGACAATGTGCGTTTGTTCCGTAATTGAACCCAGTGGCTGACTGTGACTGAAAGATGACGAGCCAAAACCTCCCCCTCCCCATGTGGTAATAATACAAAAAATAGACGAAGTATAAATACAGATTGTGCAAGTTGATAAAGCAAACAAACATTGGTAGAGTATTCTGCACAAATTGGAATATTTACTTCTCTTGTCGAGAGTTCTAAAAAAGATAATTATATTTATCGCAAAATATCAGATAGACATAAGCCGGTTATAAATGAAAGTTTTTGTTTAATCAGTGATTCTTCTCTATTCCATTTTCAGAGATTTTGTTCCAATTGTCGTCTAAAGCTATCCCTGCCTTTGCAGCGCCCCACTCTGTCGCTATGGTGTCCGCCTCTAATACAACACAACGAAAAAATGTTCGCATTTTATTGGTGGGCGATCCGGGAGTTGGTAAAACTTCACTTATATTATCATTAGTTAGTGAAGAGTTCCCTGAAGATGTTCCTCCTAAAGCAGAAGAGATTACCATACCGGCAAATGTCACACCGGAGCAAGTACCAACGAATATTGTCGATTATTCACGTAAGTACGAAGATCAAAAGGATGTTATCTGTTGTTAAAAGATATCAGTTGGTTATTATGAAATAGGGCGATACTGGGACAAAAAAACTGATTGCAATCCGGGGTATCTGTACCAGACCTACAGGCATTTCTGATTGCTGTTATATTGCATTCCATTTATTTTCTTACGAAATGGGTACTTTTGAAATGTACATAATTTTAGAAGACAGACGGTGACAGGAATAGGATTAGGACTTCTTTGAAGTCGACTTATGAGCCAATTGCGTTGTCCTGCAATAAGTCGAACTTTAATGACGTAGGAGGGGGGAAATACTTGAACACTGGAAATTGCTAATACACTAAATTTTGGAATCTATCTATATATATAAAAATCAATTGCTGTGCGTTAGTCTCGCTAAAGCTCGAGAACGGTTGGACCAATTTGGCTCATTTTGGTCTTAAATTATTGGTAGAGTATTCCGGAAGGTTTAAAAGGTTTTATTTGAAGCGATAGATGGCGTTGGAGATGAGATTTTTGCAATTAATTTTTTTTTACCACATTAACATTGAATCAAATAATGGTAGGTGACAAACATACCAGCCTATATGTAGCGCTGTTATTTATTTGAGTTCTATTGATAAACATTTTGAAGGCAAAACAACGTTTGCAGGGTCAGCTAGTCATTATAATAAAATTTAGAAGCATCGGTTTTTCCAGAGAATTTGTATCTTTGCTGCAGTTTTTAAAGGCTTTAGCCGACATTATGGGCACACTTACTTAGCCTGCGCGCAATTGTACCAAAATGGTGATCGGTTATGTGTGTACACACATAATGCATATAAAGAAACAAATAAAGACACATTTGTATGGTGACTACAGTCCCATTTCAGTGATTTTTTTTATCTATATATTAACGTGAGTTTGTGTTAATAATTCGGTACAGATCGCCTTATTTTTGACAGTAGGATGTAAGCTGAAACGTGCAAAAAGAAAAAAGATTTACAGTTTCTGTGGTTTAAAATCAATTATCGCCCATATCTGCTTAACTGTCAATTTGTTGTTTTGAGATTTTGAATGTTTTTCAAAAAGTATGAAGATACTTATATCGGGTTAATTGATGTATTCAATAATTATTGCCAATATCAATGTCGAATTGAGTACTCCTAACAAAACTGAAATTTACATAAATACTTGGAAAGAAATTGAAGGCGCATTAATTCGCTGCATGTGTGGAGCTTCTTTTTTCCATTTCCATTTATATTTATTTATGGTTAACATTAGTTCAAATACATTATCAAATAATTGTATGTGAAATATATACGCCATTATTCAATAATTATTAATAATAATAATTATTAATTAATGCTTATTTACTAGTAATTTAGTGATAACTAATAAGATTGAAAAAGTTACACAGTTACACGTTACTGCCAAATTTTAAAGGAAGAAAAAAAGTAAAAAAGAAATAATTGAGCATGTTTGAAATGTTTTCTTGGGAAAGCATTGAACGAAATATTTAAAGTTCTTTGTGAACGTCGTGGATCGTTGTACACTCGAGCTAATCAAACATTAAATGATCCTTCTAATATATTAGCTAGTTTCAGAATTCGAATTTTAGGGTTCCTAAATGATCTCAAGAATTGGAAAATCTCAACCTCATAGTTGGTGCAACATCTTCCTCTGCAGTGAAGCAAGCATTATGAATTTATTCTCATTAAACAGAAACTCTTTCCTATTTTTGAATTAAGCTTTACGTTATCGTACGCTGCTCAAGACGGATGGCTATTTCAGCTATCTTTATATTTTATAACATGCTATCAATTCATGCAGTTATGGGTTCCGTCGCTTATACGTGTTCAAGGTAACGAATATGGCTGTTTAATAAACTGTTGTTGATAAATGCATAATTCAAATATAATTCTCGATCAGTATCAAATTATAATTAGTTTCTTGAAATGAGAAACATGTATATTTGGAAATAAGCGTTAAAATCACGTTTAACAATATCTCACGAGCTTTTCTATTTATAAATTTTTAAAACTTGGTTTGGTATTTAGCAAGCCTATGAGTGAGTACACGAAATGACTGTTTACCGGCATGGCCAAAAAATGGTGTAAACTATTATTATAAACCTACATATTTGTTCCATATTTTTTTACAACATCTTCCGTCGATTATTACCCAGAAGTGAATTGAGTGTTCACAGAACGTAAAAACTCAATACGGGTAAAAGGATGCTGCTAAATGTAGTTCTATTTTTTGAGAAATGGGTAGAAAATCCATTGAATAGAATTGTCTAATTCTTGTATTTTTAATAAATATTTGAGTCTTTCGAAAGCTTTTAAAACAAAAATAAACAGTTGTTCAAAAATATCTTCACATTTTGTGCAAAATGCACTGGTTTCGAAATGTGGAATTGCGAAATACGGGGTGTCCGTCGGGAAGTTATACTACTTTGTTTTCCCGCTATTTTGGTAAACATTAGTCTTGACAGTTCATATTTGGCAGTCGTGAAGTAAAGACGTGGCAAATTTGTTGTGTAAAAATATTCGATAAACCAACGTGTTTTGATCGTTAAAACATTTTATTAAAATCAAACATCGATTCGTGATGATGAGAAAGTTACGCGAAATTTTTGCCAACAAGACGCACTATTTATCGTGTAGTGAATGATTTCGAAGAAAGAGGGTCTGTAACTGATAAGGCCAAGCATGGACCACAATGTACTACAAGATCGGCTGAAAACATTACTGCTGCTCAAGAAAGTATTCAAAACCATCCATCAACCTCAATTCAACGCCGTGCTCAGGAGCTTGGTATTCAAAGAACAACTTTGGCCACAATTTTGCACGAGGATTTGCATTTGTTTCCATTTAAGATTTAGTTGACACTAGAGCTTCTTCCACAAGACCATTTACGCCGCTGTACTTATGGCAATATAATGTTATAACTCGCCCGTAACAACCCCGATTTTCATGAAAAAGTCACAATGAGTGAGGAGGCACATTTTCATTTGAATGGATATGTGAATGAACAGAATAGTCGGTTCTGGGCAATGGAAACCCCTTAAACTATTCATCAGTTACCTTTGCATCCATTAAAAGTGACAGTCTGGTGTGCAATTTGGTCAGGAGGAATCATTGGACCTTTGAAACTGAAAACGGCGTAATGGTAACTGCCAATGGGAAGCGATATCGTGATATGATTGAAAACTGTTTCAATCTCTTTCCACAACAAATTATTTCAAGAAATGGTGATATTGATTGACCTCCACGATTTCCTGATTTAACAGCTCCGGACTTCTTTTTGTGGGGATATCAGAAAAGCAAGGTTTATACAAACAAACCAGAAACGCTTGGGCAACTCAAACAAAATATTCGTGATGAAGTTAATGAAATACCGCGTGAAATGTGTGAGAATGTAATGAAAAATGTGCTCAAAAGGGCTCGCATTTGTGAGTCTAACAGAGGCGAACATTTATCTGACATTGTATTCCATACATAATTGCCGACATTAAATAAAACATTTATCAATATAAGATCCATTCTCTTTCATTTAATCAAAAATTATAAACAAACAAAGTAGTATATCTTTCCGACGGACACCCTGTAGGTTCTAAAACATTCTAGGAATCAAGATCGGAGTGAAGAAAATTATAAGCTTAAGTATTTTTCAAAATAATGTATTTCTTATATTCGGCTTATATTTATTTCTTATATTCACAAACTAGTCCAAGAACGTACCACTTTAAATATTTTTAGAATGTGTAAATCTATATTTAACCTGATTTTCATCTTTTCACATTAGCAAGTGAATATGACGAATTGAATTCTATTTCTGAAAACTGTTAACATTTAATTTAAAAGACTTTACAAATTGTAATCAATATGTGTTTTTACCTTTCCAAAACGTATTAATTTTTTATGTTACCCTAATTTCTTTTTCACTGGCGTCGATGCACATTTAATTAACTAAAATTAGCATTTTAATAAATTTGTTAACTTATAAAATTCTGCTATCGAAAACTTATTTCGGTACCATTTTTGTAATATCTAGTTCATATTTAACGCCCCAGTCCTCTAATACTCCAAAACATCAATGTTCAATTTGCACGTACCAGCTCTAAATAAATATGCTCTAAATATATTATGAACAAATGTGAATTATTTTTAAAAGCAAATAAAGACAACATATTGTCTTAAAACTTTGATAGCAGTCAGACACCATTCGAATAATTTTTGTGGCGAAATGATCATTTTGTGGAGGACTTTTGAGAGTCTTGTGCGAAAATCTCCGCCAAGGAGTAGTTGCAAAATACTAGAATTGTTTCGTACTCCATCAGCTGAATTGCAATTACTCTACTTTTGCTTGTTTCCCACAGATGTGACTCGTTAGCTAAATTTTAGTCTTTGTGCGTTTGCAAAATAAAACAGCTGTCAGCACCATTAACGATATTTTAATATATTAGAACTAAAAGAATGACTTATGCTTCAGGTTTTCCCTTCACCTGTGAAAACTTAAGAAACTAAACAAAAGTTTTAAAGAACATCTGGTATTATTTCATTTACCAACTAGCTACAAATATTTTTGACAAAATTTCCACAAATTTGCGATTCCAAAATGTTTGAACTTGTAATCGCGCTAGAATTGTAAACCCTTGTGGTAGCAGACTTTTAATTTTATTTAATTCTTTTTGAAAATAGATCATGTTTCTGAACAGCTATCTATCTTGTGAATAAAATTTCCGTACTTGATTTGAAGAGTTTTATTTTTTGACTGCGGCAAGAAATATTTGCTTTCTTACTTTTGTTTGATACTATCGGCGGTAACGCACTTCTAAATTAGTTAATGGTGTCTGTTTAATTTGAGATATTGGCCTCAACTATGACAATAATGGGGGGATGTAAAAGAAATGAAGGCAATTGCAATTGTGAGACATCAAATGTTGCACCTCATGGCCGTCGAAAAATGTCCTTACACTTGTAAATTGTTTAGGTATCAATAATTACCAATATTCATTTCATTTCATTTCATTTATTGAACAGTCTTGTAATTTAAAGCCTTTTGGCCAATATTAAAATACTCTTATTATAATATTCTTCCTATCTCTATGGAAAATAGGGTTGAATTCCTATGGTTTTTTTGTGGTCATAAGTTCAACAAGTTTGTTCATTAAATCTGATACGTTCAGGAAGCCAGTTTTTCGCATCCAGTTTCCTGTACGAAAATTATATTATGTTATATTATCAATTATTATATAAAGCAAAATTCACAGCAAGTTCATTCTTAAACGATATATTTTTTCCCAAACTGAATAGATAATCAATCATTACATTAATTTTTAAAAAACAGTAAATCTGCTTGAACCCGTTTGACCTTTTAGCGCAAACAAAAGTGCTTAAAACGGTGATAACATTATACCTTTAATATTAGAGACTTAACATTATTTGCTAAAATCGGCAAATGGTTTATGTAGGCATATAATATTTTTTAAACATAGAATTTAATATTTCTAATATCCTCCGAATTTATCCTCCGTTTAGTCTAAAAATTTCACTTAAAGTAATTTGACAATTGGAACGGAAAATATTTGCGGTTGAGAAGTTCTAGAGATCTACATGGAAATATCCGTATTATACACCTTCGAATACCACTAAAAAAATATTCGAATGCCAATGCATAAAAACAAATGAAGACAAGAACAGATAGATTCTTATCGAATACTATAGAGTATTTTTTTTTCTCGTTGCGATCGTAAAGCTTATGGATGTCTAGTGATCGGCCAAAAAAATGTTTACAAAGAGTACAATTGAATAATATTAACTTTTCGCTAAATTTTTCCGCTCAACGGGTGTATAGAAAGATATAAACTGGAAATAATCCGAAACCAGTAAAGAATTTTCATTCAGATAATCTGACTTATCCATATCTTCACCCGATGTTCTTTTACATTAGTGGCATAATGAGCAGGATGCCAGAAAGTTACTCTGAGTATCAACTCTAAATTGCAAACGTAAAATTGGATTTCTTCACGAGATTTCTTTCTGGTTCATATTCGAAACAACCATTCACTTCACACATTGATTCGGTTTCTGAAACAAAACATATAATGAAACACATATTTTTATTCGGGAAACTGAAACGAAATTATAGCTTTACGTAATTTGGTTTCTTAACCTAAATCAGAACTGAAACCTTCCTTTCTTTGCAGAGAAAAAGGACAAGTGCCGAATTGCAAAAAATAAGAAAAAACTTAAAATTATTTATTTTCTGAATTTATCATACAATACCAGAAATTTACACAGGTATTTATAATGTTTTTCCTTTCTTTGAATTGAAAATTTCCAAATCAAATACGAATAAAATATTTCATAAACTGAATCACAATCAAATCAAAGTCGATTTAAGTGTGCCAATCAAAATCATGACAGAATGTAGTTCCGTTGTTGATTAATAAAACAAAAAAAAATCAATACAATTTTGATTACGTTGTCGGTTTTGTCGGTCGGTACCACATTGTTATATTACAATTTTCGCTATCAATAGGTATACTTTTAATACTTCGTAAATATAAATATGAAGCTAACGGAAGACGCAAAAATTTCTCCATTACTGGGGGTCTATAAGGGATTGACAAAAAAGATAATATGATAAAAACTCACAATCGCTAAAAAATGGTACAATTTTTTACTTTCGGCGGAGGTTTGTAAAGAGGGTATCAAATTTACAAATAAAAATAAATTGCTATAAGAAAATAACGACAGAATCATAATATAAGAAAGGCTGGAATGAAAGGGTAAGTAATAAAAGCATTCCATTTTTAATCAAATTTCATAAATAGCGCTTTTTTTTGGAATATTGAAGCCATATCAAAACTATTTTCAGGTTTTATTTCGGTTCGGTGACGGCTCCTATTCAAAACATATACGGTACTTTAAATACCACATTCAGTATGCTACAATTTCTGCTGTACCGAAAGATATAAAAAATTGTCTCATTTGTTAGAGTCGGTAAGGTCCGTAGAAATTTTTCCAGAAAGCACCAGTAAAAATGGATTCACTTTGGTGACTGCAGAGTCAGTTTCCGAAATACGGGCCTTATTATTTTTTCATAGTTTTCTTTCTTGGTAAAGTCGTTCTGTTTGAATAAAATGTTCCTTTAAAAGCATTCGAGTGTTGCACTCTCTTCAATAAATAGAGCACAATGGCAGACACACGCTCCTTGTACTTGCAAAAGTAAATGAAGTGAAATAAAGTGAAACGAAAGCCATATGATATTTCAAATACTTTTAGTGCAGGACTCTGATAAAGAAAATAACGAATAACCTTCTATAACATGAACTTTTACGCAGCCGCTTACATAAATCATTATTTCCCACAAGTAATAGACAACAGAAAAAATATTGTAGCTATAACTAATTTTTAAAATGTTAAATCTGAGGCACGACCCTTCAAAGCTTATCGATTTTAGATTTTGTTAATAGAAATAACAATCTCCATATATTTCTTATAGATATTGAGCAGTCAGATGAAATCCTTAATGAAGAAATAACCAAATGCCATGTTGTTTGCATTGTGTATGCTGTTGATGATGATGACACATTAGATCGCATTACATCCCATTGGTTGCCATTGGTCCGCAATGCTGTCGGTGAGGATAAGCCCAAAAAACCAGTTGTTTTAGTTGGTAATAAGGTTGATCTCATCGAATACTCAACCATTAATGTACGTATTTACTTCTGTAAGTAATCTGTTGCCATTTTTATTCATTCATTTGCTTTCTCGGTCATTTTTTAGAGTGTTCTAGGCATTATGGAGGATTTTCCCGAAGTAGAAAGTTGTGTAGAATGTTCAGCAAAAACATTGCATAACATATCGGAAATGTTTTATTACGCACAAAAAGCGGTTCTACATCCCACGTCACCACTGTATATAATGGATGAACAAGATGTAAGTAAATAGTATATTCTCCGACATTAAAGAAATGATTCCACAAAACAAAGGATCGTTTCGTTTTTAAGGTGATATAGGTTCATAGGACAAGCGTATACCGGAGTGATAATTCTATTTTTGGTTGTTTTATACAAACATTTGGCTCGCTATGAATTGAATCGAACCAATGTAGTACCGTCTAATTCACACAATTATATGACTACTTGCGCTGTAGTTGTCGTACGTGTGCAAGTAAATATACATATAAACAAATTTATGTAAAATACTTTTACAAAATAACGTAAGCACCACAAATTTTAAAGCAGGTTTTGTTTCATTATTTCTGTTTTTAATTTATGTCTTTTCAAGAAATGCAAAAATCTTTACGGTATGTTTTGTTTTGATCGAGTTTTTTTGTGCTTGATATGAGGAGACTAGGGTTTTATGTGTATTGAGTTTTTGTCTATGTCTATGACTTGAGTTTGTCTATTGCAAAAATACACCTCAAGATGTGTAAAATATAAACTGTTTACTAAAACTTGCACTCCCCCTAATCATATAGAAAAGAATACGTATACTTAAGTTGGATTATGATTTCTCTTTCACAAGGATCATGTTTACATAAACACATTTTCATAAAAACTAGAAAAGGTTTTGCATGCGTTTTTCCTAAATGTTGGACATTTTTCTATTCATACCAAATTCTCCCTTTTTTTGCAATGTGGCATAAATATAGAAATAACTGAATTTTGTTACTAGGACTTCAATCGACTAAATTCCTTTTTTGAGTACAATATAAACATTCATTATTTAGCGCTAATAAGTTGTACAAATGTAAGTTTCCCCAGTATTCAGTACTGCTTATATGACGAAGATACTCGCAATTCGTGGTGGGTATATAAGATTCGATTTGCATGATATTTTAGCGCCTGTCTAATTTGTACGCCTGTTCAGTTTTTTTCCTTCGTGTACAATTTTATTTCGATTTTATTTTTTTTTAGAGCACGCAATAGGTTTGTTAGCTATCTAATTCTAAGTAAGAATTTTTAACAATTATTTTGCGTTTCCCGGTTTATTTCATTTCATTTATTCATACATCGTGACGCAGGAAGGCCAATTATTTAACATCACAAATAAAATATAAAATTCTTTAATACAATAACAAATATCAAAAAAAAAAAAAAAAAAAATAATAATAATAACAATAATAAAATAAAGTTAAAAACGATATAAATTCAAATGTTAATGGTAAAGTTTTTATTATGGTTCCCCACCCAAATACAATTATAAAGCAAATAAAATAGAAAAACCAAGTGTCGATAATTGAGCTCATAATGTAAAATAGGCTACTTATGTTCACTTAATGCAAATCTAATAAATTTGTGTTAGAAGACTTGTTTTGAATAAGCAAAATTTCGTAGATGCTGAGGCAGCCGATTCCAAGCTCTGCAAACACGCACCGCAAGTGATTTTAAGAATATGGAAAAGTCTGATATAAGGGGAATTCCAAGTTGTGGATTTCTAGTTGATATAGTGAACCTGAATCTACTTCGCAGTAAAGGTGGTAAACCAGATATTGCCAATTCATAAAATGATTTAATGATTCGAAATTCAACATAATTCTTAAAGGGAACACGTGAAAAACGTTTAACATATTGTGATATATGATCATAGCGCCTCAAACTATACTCATACCTTACTACCATATTAAAAATCTTATTAATTTCCCTAAGGCAACCAAGATTTGTTCCCGAAAAACCTCAATACCGTAATTTATTTGAGACATCAACGAAGGAATATATTCATATTGTACAATTTCCGAAGAGTATTTGTGGAAATATAGAATCAATATAAGCACGGAAATCAAATCGTTTATCAAGTGTTATGCTGAGGCACTTCGTTTCATCTACAAACTCAATACTGTTGCCATTAATGTTGATGTCAAAATTCTGAAAAAATGGAAACGAGGAGACAAAAAGCATAACTTAACTAGTTTTGCTACAATTAATATAAAGGTTATTTTCATTTAACCAATTATTTATAGCACTCAATGTGTTATTGATACTACATTGTAAGTTATGTACAGAAATACTCCTGAAAAAAGACGGATATCATCAGCATATAAAAATGGATAACAACAGTTATCGCGAATAAGCTCAGATTAATATACAATATAAATAGTAGTCGACCCAGAACCAATACTTGAGGAATACCACAGTGCACACTAAGCATATCAGAAAAATTACCATTCATTGAAACGAATTGTGATCGACCCGAAACAAGCTTAGTATAGTTCACTTTGTCAAAAGTTTTGGATAAGTCGATACCTACGAGCACTTCTAAATCGTGATTATTCATCGTCTCCCTAATGGTATCTGTTAAATGGAGAAAATGGGTAGTGGTATTAAAGCCTCTTCTAAATCTATTTTGCCAGTCACCAATCATACTCTGATCATTAATACAATTTGAAATTTGTTCTCGCATCAAATGCTCAACAACTTTAGAAAGAGCTGGAAGTATACTAATTGGTCTTAGGTTATCCAAATTGTAAGAATTACCTATTTTAGAGTTTAGAACTACACGTGAAATTTTCCAAGCAGTCGGAAAAACTGAAGTTGTAAATATAGTGTTAACAAAGTGCAACAGGTGACCAGATATATAAGGAAATACAAGCTTTAAAAACTTTATTGGTATATTGTCCACTCTAACTGCTGCAGAATTTAATTTAGAAAGCGCTTCCAAAATATCATCTTCCATAATGACATCAAATGAGAATGTATAGGTATATCCGCGATTTTGAGTCTCACACAGAAAATCACTACTTGAGGTGTAGTTGTTGATCACGAAGTGTTCTTTCGTCACGCAGCCTTCCGCTTTAAGATGAGTCCAAATTTAAGAAGTACTCATATTCTCAAAGATTTGCACACCATGCTTTCTTTTCTCCTTCATAAGAATGGACTTGGCTTTATTTCTATACCTGCAAAAAATTCAGAAATTTTCTTGAGTAGTTATCTAGCAAATATGTCTTTCGTCTACAACCACTTCTCTCTCCTGTCTTGAACTTTTAGCGAACAAGTGTTGCATAAAAACTGTCAAAGTTAAATCTTGGCAAATATGTAAGAAAAAAACCATTTCAATCTACGCTGCGGTAATTACGAAACTCTACAAATTCTTCGTGATATGAAAGCGTGATCCAAAAATTAAGAAATGGTGGAATATTGCAGGACACTGAATTTTCTCAGAAAAATTTAACAATATGGAATTACTTAGCAAGACATAATCAAGCAGAGATGCAGTATTGTGAGCAATATCAAATTGAGTGGGATAGAAATTACGTATGATTGACAAGCCCAGTTTCGATTATGGAAACTCCGAAAAAACTGATGCTACTGTCAATTTGTTCTAACCGATCTAGCACAGAGTTATAATAGTACAGATGTCCATACGACAAATTGCAGTCGTATGTTTTGATTTTCTTCTAATATATTAAGAATAATCGCTAAGTGGGCCAAGGAATGAAAGAAAATTAAGAATATGAAAAAATTGGGGAACCGTAAGACAGTAACAATAATTTTAAATATAACAAGGAAGAACATTATTAGTATATACAAATTGGCAAAAAATTAATCACTACAAAAAAAAAAAAAAAAAACAAAAATTAATCAACTACTTAATTGATTCCCATCTGCATCCAGCAGTCTATTTTCAAATAATCTGAGAGAATCTTGCTTCAGCTTTTCGCATTCCTCCAAATTTAGAGAAAATTCACAATAACTTTCGGTAAATCATCATCGATTAGCTTGTATTTAGTTATTTATTTATTTATTTATTATTATTTTTTTTTTTTTTTTTTTGCAACTTCGCAGTTTTCGACAAATAAAAGCCATCTGCGAGGCATCAGCCGTCATATGGTCTGCATTAAGGTGTGTCGGCTGACCACGATGGTAGTTAGTCATAACTGCATCTCTTGTTCGCACCGAATTAAATTTTGCTAACACAAACTCCCTCCAGCAAAATAGCAGCAACGTTCCAAATCATTTTTGCATATTTGGACATTGCAAATTTTGGCAATTTGTATAACATTTTCGCCAATGTCCAACAGACCTTTTGGCAAACCATTTATAATAATATCTGTTCGGTTTAACCTACGTTGAAAAACATTACAACGTTTTTCAATATAGACTAACCTAGAACGGCCTCCGAGACCAACATTACGTACAGATTATTCACAAGTGGTTACTTCAGCTCGGAGTTCATCGATGGCACCCATGAATTCGGTTCGCAGGCCAGCACTATTTTCATATAATCTGCTGTCTACTGTGGATGGACATGCAACTTCTAATCTGATCATCCAGATCTCTCTGCTGTTCCGCAATGTGTGCACGTATGGTGTCAGAGATTTTATTGAATAATTCAGTGAGGAAAGCCCCATTAAACCCGTCATTAACTCCTATACCCTTGCAGCATGTGTATGTAAGCGCCTTAATCACTTTGAGCTCTGTATCTTCAAGCCCAACACATTTTACATGAACTTTTAGAGCCCTTCAAACTGTAATAAGTTTTGTTGTAATTTTTCATGCATTCCTGGCATACAAAAAAAAAAAACGCGGGTGGTTGGTGCCCTACGTTTGGAATAAGTGGAACGATTGATATTCCAATGATAATTAGTAACATAATGGCGGTTCTTGCGTGTATGTTGTTGTCTCCGATGCAAAAATATCACAACATAAATTTGATTGATTACGCACAAATTGAGTTTTCTTTAAAATAAATCGATCAAATCGGGAAACAGCATGACAAATCTGTATATTTTAAACTGTATTCCGTGTAATGATGTTTATTTATATTTTTAATACAATTTTGATTAATTTTTGATAAGAGATCAAAAAACAATAAACATAGTTTAAGAACTCGTCTCAAAAGAAACAAATCCATAAAATTAATATTGTCGTTAAGCGTAGAAATATTTTACAGAAACCTTTTTCTGCAAAACCATTTTCTTTTCAATTACTTCGGAGTTTGTTGAAAACCGCGACCGCGACGGTTCATATAAGTGTTTTTTTTTTCTCACAAATCGGACAAGGCAAATCCGCTATTTATATACATTTTACAAAAGTCACCATTGTGTATTTTTCCGCCAGAAGCGGAATATATACGAATGCAGGAATAAGATTTTGTTGACACTTATTTAACAATCTTGTGATTTAAAGCCTCTTGGTTAATATTAAGTAAATTACAAAATACAATTGCAATTTAAAATTTAGAAATAAAAGAAATTCAATATAACATAAAATAACTAATAAAAATTAACTTATAACGCTTAAATTAAAGTTCGCTGAAAATGGGCGAAATGAAGGAAAATTAAAATAGTAAAAAATATATATTGGATGATAGAGGCTAGTCCTAATTGCAAAAATTTTGTAGTCTAAAGTGCCCCAATAAGATTATTTTATGATATTACAGTTTGAAACCATTAAGTAAATTATAATATGCATAAGTTAAATCAAATACTATTCCGAAAGTCTAATAATTGTATCATGTTTTTAGCTTACACCCGCTTGTAAGAAATCTCTGGTACGCATATTTAAAATATGCGATATTGATGGCGATAATCTACTTAACGATTATGAGTTAAATCTCTTTCAACGACGTTGTTTCAATACTCCCCTCCAACCACAAATCCTAGATGAGGTTAAATCGGTAATCCAGAAAAATATACAGGAGGGTATCTTTAATGATTCGGTCACCTTAAAGGGATTCCTCTTTTTACATTGTCTGTTCATACAACGTGGTCGCAATGAAACCACTTGGGCAGTATTGAGACGTTTCGGTTACAATGAACATTTGGAAATGTGTAAAGATTATTTAAAGCCCTCCCTGAAAATACCGCCGGGCAGCAGTACTGAACTATCGCATAGGGGTCAACACTTTTTAACGGCTTTGTTTGAGCGTTACGATAAAGATTGTGATGGAGCCCTGTCGCCTGAAGAGCACAAAATGTTGTTTAGCACATGTCCCCAGCCGCCTTGGTCCTATTCAACAGAT
The DNA here is from genome assembly GCA_019455685.1 of Philornis downsi. Taxonomy (NCBI): domain Eukaryota; kingdom Metazoa; phylum Arthropoda; class Insecta; order Diptera; family Muscidae; genus Philornis; species Philornis downsi. The sequence goes on from JAHXMU010000060.1 coordinate 1,309,631, forward strand.
ATACGCAAATCGTGTCCGGTCAATGAGAATGGCTGGGTCACCTTGAATGGGTGGTTGTGTCGCTGGACTCTAATGACTTTAGTGGATGTCAATAAAACAATGGAATACCTGGCGTATTTGGGTTTTAATGTGCATGAAAACGATACTCAACTTGCAGCGATACATGTGACACGAGAAAGGCGCATTGATTTGGCCAAACGCCAAAGTAGTCGTTCGGTGTATATGTGTCATGTCATAGGACCCAAAGGATCTGGTAAAACCGGCCTTTGCCGAGGTTTTCTTCTTAGAGACGACACAAAATCTCTAATCGGCAAAGAGTTCAAAACAAATGTTACACATTGTGTTAATACAGTACAGGTGGGAGATTTGTTTTTGGTACTTAGAGCCACAAAGAATAAACTAAGTTTTCTAATTTTCCTATTGCAGGTGTATGGTCAAGAAAAACATCTAATACTGCGCGACATTGATGTGAAACATGCATTAGATCCATTGCAACCACAAGAAATTAACTGCGACGTGGCCTGTCTGGTGTATGATACTTCGAACCCACGCTCATTTGAATATATCGCACGCATTTACATTAAATATTATGCCGAGAGTAAGATACCAGTCATGATAGTGGGCACTAAATGCGATTTAGATGAACGTCGTCAAGACTATTTATTACAACCCGATGAATTCTGTCAGAAGTATAAATTATTGCCACCGCATCTTTTCACCCTGAAACATAATAAGAAGGAAATATATATAAAATTAGCTACCATGGCGGCATTCCCGTAAGTTATGTTTTCGTACAATATTCATAGTTCATTCTTATCAAAGTAATTGGCAACTTAGAGACTCGTCCTTTGTTCGTTTTATCTCATTTTCTATTTGTCTCAAAGGTTTGTTAACCATTTCGTTATATAGTTATATAGAAAAAAAAAAACTAACATTATAGTTTTGTTTTATTGGTTGATGCGCTGTATATTAATACTTTTATATTTCACTGTTATTGCGACAGTGTAAATATAGCTAGTAGCTTGTATTAAATTAGGCTGTGGTCAAATTTTGCATTGAAAGCTATGTGGTATGCGGACTTTGAATGTTGTGTATGTATAGCGGTCTTAATCTTGTTGCAGCAGTACAGTCTGACATCGATTCAAATTTCTGTAGAAATTACAATTATAAAAACGATCAATATTTATATGTACAAAAGGCATGATAATAATTCCTTAGTAAGCGCCACCACTGCCAAATTTGGTCATAAACCTTTTAAAAAATATAATAAAAAAAATTTAATTGGCTTAGAGGATGAACGGGTGCACAGTTAAATATGCGAAAATAATTTGTTTGTAAGAACGATTAAACCAATTTCAGGCAGTTTATTTATATGACGACTATAGGAAAACAAGGGCCAGCATTGCCTGTTTTAATTGAATTCGTCGTTTTCTAAGACACAATATGTCCGGGTAAATAAATAAATAAAAAAACACTCGTTTGGCGTTTGTTAGTCAAAATAGTTAAAGGGTTTCTTGCATAGTTACAGCTAATATTATTCTTCACTTTGAATGAAAGAATTTAAATAAATGTAAATCTTTAGAAGAATATTGGCAACTTGCTAATGTTACTGTAAGGAAGTTTATTTTTAGTCGGCGCCGTTTATTTTAGAATTAATTTAATTTAATATATTTTATTTTTATTCAGGATTGTAATTTTAAGTCTTAAGGTCTATTTGAAAAGTTTTTTTTTATTAGATATAATTCATCAGCTTTTATTGTTCTTTTGACGTTTTGTGGATCAATGTTTTCACAATTTAACATGAGAGTTTCCAAATTATACTCATGGTTATTCCAACACTTTTGCAATTAATATAAAGGGATTTGAAATTAATATACATATTTTTTTCTGTTTATTCCTTTCGAATGTTTTGTTAAAAATATGGTGGTGTTTTGTAAAACAAAATATCATGGTTTACGGTAACATTTTGTTGGCAAACCAAAACATTTTATCAAAATTTTAATGTTGGCATAATAAACGATGGATCGTTTTGATATAAATCACAAAATATACGTAATATAAAGGCGCTTTCAAGCCGCATGGATACTGTTTTACAAGCACAGGTTGGTACAGCTGTGGGAATCGGCGTAAGTGTTTTTCACCTAATTTAAACAGTTGTTAATTAATACAAAATATCAATGTCTTCTTTTCTATTTTCTGTGTATACGTATGTGTTTAAAACGTATTAAATCCTACACCTCAAATTCAAAATAACCACCTTGAACAAAAAATGAATTTAATTTACTTTAAAAGCACCTCTTTTTTAATCATTACTAACTTTTTTCGTTTTCATTCGATTTAGTTTATATTATTATATAAGTCATGAAGCACTTAAGTATTTGCTAAATACATGACTACTTGCGGACTGGAAAACATAGTTGTGAAAGTAGGTAGAGTATATAAATATCCGAACTTTTCAGAAAAACAATTTCGATTTGGTTGGAAACATTAATTATTCCAAAAAAAATCGGAAATTTGGACATTTATACCATTTAGGAACACACTAATTGAATTTTTCGATTATTTCGCAAAGTAAACAAAAGGAAAATTTCCTTAATTTCACTAGAAACACTTGTGATAAATATTATTTAAGAACAAAGTGCAGTTAAAAAACATCTTCATTATATAAACTTTTCTGTTTCCGAAAAATAACGTTAACTTTCTTTATTTACGAAACTTATAAACCTTTCAGAGAGACTTAAAAATATACCTTAAAAACTCCCAATTTCACATTAATAATTAATTTTTATTATATATCTAAATTCGTTATAAAAAACCAAAAAAATATTATATAAATAAAAGGCTCTCCAGGGATATCAATTAATTTTACAAGTTTTCGTTAAACAAAGTTTTCTTTAAAAATCCAATAAATGATAAAAAAAAAACAAAATTCCTATTCGGAAGTGAGTAGTTTCCTTCCTTAACCGCTGATTCCGCTAAGAATGCCTTAAATAATTGAATTTTCCATGAAGAAAATTTAATTGAATATATTTTTATTACGAGAAGCTTCAATCTTTATTATATAATTGTTTTTATTTTTTTAACATTTCTTAAGCGAAACTTGTTTTACTTAATTTTCATTGTTTCGCAATGATTTTCATTAAGAAAGAATAGTTCAATACGAAAGTTTTTAATTTTTTTTAAGATTAATTTGTTTTGATTTGATTATTTTCAGTGAAACTACTCTTTTAGTAAGGGAAAATATCTTTTAGTAAGGGAACATTGAAAACATTTTCCAATTAGCAGGAAATTGTGTCTTAAAATTTTTGACGAAATTTTGCACAAAATTGTCATTATCAGTTCTACATATAAATAAAATGGTTCAAGATTTTTAAAGATTTTATTGGCATATATATTGATAACACATTGCAGAATTAGTTGAGATGTTTATTCGGAAATATTTGAAATTGCTGCTGTTCTGCGTGAAAAATGCGTTGATCTAATTGATATTATTATATATCTAGACAAAGATTTGATCATATCTAACAAGTTATGTCAGATGTGAAACTAGATTTAATCATATCGCTCGTCAGATCTTTTGTAATGGTTGATACATTATATTTTCAGTATGAATTTTGTGAGATCGCTCTGTCATGATATTTTTTCTTTAATATTGTTTAGGGACCGTCATTACTAATCACTAATTTAGGTTTCTGGCTGCAGCAACCAAATCAAAATTGTATTAAATTATTCTATTTCACATATTTGCGAATGATTCCGATTCGGTTGACGTGACTGTAAACGATTTTGATACTGAAACAGTTTATAAAATGTTTTATTTGAAAATGGCAATTAACAAAAATTTCAGTAAAAAAGGAATTCAGATCTTTTCTTTTTTGTGCAAAAAGACGAGAACTACATTCGTAAGGAAAGATTCTCGAATTAAAATGACCGTTTTATTATGGTCTGATATATATCTAAATCACTTTCGTTTCATGTATGAAACGAATCGAGGCATGACATTAAGGTTTGTTTCGAATTAAACATCTGATAAATTATTAGTTAGTCCCTGTTATTCGTTTGATATTTCCTCTTGGAAAGAGTTAACCCAACTGAAACCCACTATCTCGACGTCATTTGCATATAACAGCCCATTAAAACATTACGTTTTTGGGAGAACAATTCGGTGTTCATTTTAATATCATACATCTAGAAGCTTCCTTAGGACTTTAAGAAAGAAGGAGTATCCTTAGGATTTTAAGAAATATAAATAAAGGTAATGATTTTTTTTTTTTTTTGTGTGAAAATAAAAATTACCTATAAAATAGCTTATAAATTAATCAAACTTTATTTCGAGTTAGGTACAGTTATATTTTAGATATATATTTAGATTATTTTGGATCCGTGATTTGGCATATCTGATCGGATCAAGTCTCTGGATTTATTTATATCCAATGAGTCAGAGGGGATCTTTTTGTCTTTTGAAAAACATTTGTTATAAGTAAATGAAGCAAAAGGTACGAATCTTTATAGATATGTTGGTGGTTAGAGTTTGTGTGGACTATTTTTATTTCAATCACTGTTACATGTTCACACTTTTAACTATTTGTATTAGCTTATTCTTTTATTTTTGTTTATTTTTTTCTGAAACCCCCATATTTCACGACCTATGAGTATACAGTATGTTATGAAGAAATAAATTGTTAATGATCCAATTTATTTTGGTTCCTTGAAAGTGGTTAAAAAACCTATAAACAATATATATCTTATTGGATCTGGCCGCAGGTTTGATGAGATCTCCTCACATCCGAAAAAATTTCCGAAATCTGTTCCCGTCTAATACGATCTAATTAATTTTTTAAATATATAAATTATATATATGATTTTGGTTCTTAGTCTATTTCAAAATTGTTTTTTTATTAGCAATTATTTATTTTGCTAATAGAATTTAATTCAAAAACTTGTGAAATTAATCATATTGATTGACACAGTTGGCTGGACAGATGGCTATTTAGGTACTTTTTTATTATTTTGATTTAATTTATTCGCCAAAATATCTTCAGCGCCATTAGCTGTTTGTGCTTTCTCGAGCATCAAATCAAATGAGAGCACAAATCAAATATAACTAATCAATAGGACAAGTTTGTGTCTGTGCATGTGCACAAATTATAAATTATTATATTATTATATATTACAATATTATATATATATATATATATATATATATATATATATATATATATATATAGGTGATAGGTGACTAGGTGATTAGTTCTAAAAATTTGTTTAAAACAATTGATTTACATGCATAATGTCCAATACTTGATTTACAGTCTATTTATCTATTTGAATTACATGCGGACCTTTAATGCTCTATTGCTTTATTAATTTTCATTATTAGAGTTTGCATTTCGTTTGATTCCATAATTTTTATTTAAATCGCTTTCACCAGGTAGTAGTATACTTAGACATACATATACCTATATATTTGTATGATTTAATGTTACGTTTCCAATTATATCAATATTTGTTTCAATAAATGTAATAAGAAAAATCTACTTATTTTAAATTAGACACTTGCGTCAATTTGGACTTATGACAGAGGACCCAACATTATGGTGGAAAGCTGGTCTTGGTGTTGCCGCAGCTACTGTTCTTGGGTTTGTGGTCTTAAAGGCCATCCACGGCCTAACATCGCCAACGCGTTAAACATATTTAGATATAAGCTACCCTCCATTTCCCCCCTTTTGTGTTTGTACATATATTTTACCCTCCCTCCTTTAAACAAAATAAAAACATTTCGTTCATATTTCCGCAAATCATGGATCAAGTAATGTTATTATAAGTAATTGAGCATAAATGCTGTGCGGATCAGATCTTTATCATATGACATAATAATATGGTCTTTTATTTTTTTAGTATGGAACCAAAAATCCTATCAACATATAAATATATTTTTTATATATTAACTAAGCAAATTTATAAACAAAAAGAAACAAAACAACAATCGTTATTCGTATTGTGTATATACATACATACATATATAAACTCCTAACCAAAATCAATCTGTAGCTTCCCATCTAAAATCAGATTTAGATTCGTGTTCATAAAATTATTTTAAAAGTTTTTTTTTTTTTTTTTTTTTTTTTTGATTTTAAGTTATTATACAATGTTATATGTTTAAATTTTATTGTCATTTTAATCAAATCAAATTTTTGAAATATCCGTTTTGAATCAATTGACGTTATGAAATTATTTAGTTGAATTTTAACACAAACTATTTCGTTCCCCTTAGACATAATATTACAAAAATTCTCTGGTAAAAATATTGTATACCATTAGTAATAAACACTGGAAACGAACGCAATAGAATAACATGAAACCAATTATGTATTTAATTCTAAAAATTACGTTTATTGTGTAGATAATAAAAAGGAATGAAAGAAGTGTTGGATTAAATAAGATTTCAATCAAACGAATTTCAAATGAGGAGCTGGTCGTAAGGCAACATGTTTTTAGGTAAGGTGAACTTGTCAGAATTTTGTAATTGCAGAGAAGAATTATTATAATCCATATACCGTAGATTGCAGAACCGCGCCTATTGGATTGCCTGAGCAATTCTGTTTCCAAAAGACAACATCTCAAGATGGTGACTCGTCTACACTTTTGTAAGAAACGAGTTTGTCGTAATACTAATACGATTAATGTCAATGACTGCAAAATCGACGTAACAGCAATAGTCAGTGCAATAACGGCAAATGACTACAGAAATTACAAATTGACTATCAAATGTAAAAAGCAATAACTGTTTGAATCGGAAAAAATGTTCGACATCCCGAAAACGAACGATCCAATCGCAAAAATCGCTTGACATTTTCGCTTTCTGGAATTTAAATCAAATTTTGACCACTACTGAGACGAAAATTGTCAAAAAAAACTGCCTGTTGATGCAAAAATATGTATATTTCCGATAACTTTCATATTCATTTTGGCATCCGCCTGGCCACCCTAATGTTAATCTGCCAAACATCCACGGCTTGAGCGTGCGTCAACTCAAGCTTTAATAGTTTGATTGGAGTGTGTTACAGAATGTTCTAAAGATGGCTACAATCTGTCTTATATACTATCTTAGTCGCTTTGTCATTCCCAAAATTGCAAGCTAAGACTTACTTGTTACTGCGAGTTCAAACTATCCAGTTCACATTGGTAAGCTTCCGCGCAGATTGTTCAATTGCAAATAAAGAAATAGGAATTGTCCATTTCAAATTCTAATTCCTTGTGTTTTTATTCTTTATTTTTTTCGGTGAACAATTTGTGAGAAATATTACAAGCTTCCTTGGAATATTTCCGGCTCACACAATTGTAAACCAAAAGCCACATTTCGCTCCAGGCAACCCAAAATTCCCTAGATCCCCACATTTTTATGGTCCTTGTCGAACCGGATTATTTTTGATATAAATTGCTGTGAGATTTCTGGAAGTTGACAACCATCCATCCAACTATTAATCCATCTACTCATCCATTTATCCATCGAATTTATCCGTCTGGAAAATCAAAGGTGAGTTTGTGTTTTGCTTTTACCTTTCATAAGAAACGTAGTGCATTTATCTAAGCCAGTAGCAAACATGAAAATAAAAATTGTTCAGTGCGTTTTGCCGACGGCAAAACGATCAACAAACACAGTGCAGTGAATTGCTTTTGAACTCGGGTAAAAAATATATCGGTGTCGCGTCAAAATTAGTGAACATTGTTATCAAAATAATATACAGTGGTTCAAAGCTTATTTCAACCAGCACCTTAAAAAAGTTTGTTGGGCTATAAAATCTGAACTATTGTGGATATTTAAAAAATTTAAACGCAGGTTGTTAGTTTGATGTTTAAACTAATACAAAATTAATTCATTTATTTTCTAAATATTTTTCCAATATTTAATAATGCCTAAAAACTAAAAAATGAGACCAAAACAGTTCCAAAGCTTATTTCAACCGCTTATGAAATAACATAATTAAAGATAAGTGTTTTTTTAAATAACAAAAAATTAATATTTTGTGTGACCACCCTTTTGGTTAACTACCATTTTAAGTCTTTTGGGGATAGATTCTACCAACTTTCTGGTTACTTCTGGAGTGATTTTTCCCCATTCCTCAACCAATGCAGCTTTTAGGTCCGATTTGTTCGATATTTTGTGTTTGCGAATGTTTGTTTCCAAAGTCGACCACAAATTTTCGATTACATCTAAATCTGGTGACTGGGCTGGTGGTTTCAAATGTGCGGGCAATTCCAAATCAGCCAGGTCTGGACAATTCCCGCAGTGTGTTTCGGGTCATTATCTTGATAAAATCTGAAGTCCTCCTTTATGCCAAGTTTCTGAGCACTTTGAATTAAATTGGACTTCAAAATATCAAGATATTTGCCTTTATCCATCGTAGTCTCAATGAACTCCAAGTTCCCAACGCCGGCTGCTGACATACAGGCCCAAACCATAACGTTGCCTCCGCCATGCTTTACTGTAGCCCTCAAATTTTTTGCGTCAAGCTCTGTGTTAGGCTTACGCCACACATATGAGATCCCATCCGACCCAAACAAATTAAATTTGGACTCATCACAAAATAACACAGTGTTCCAGAATCCTATATCCTTGTGAAAGTGCTCCTAGGCAAATTTTAGGCGACACTTCTTGTTTTTGTTGCTTATAAAAGGTTTTTTGCGTGGTACTCTGCCATTAAAGTCATGTTTCGGAAGCACAAGGCGAATAGTTTCTGGGTGGCATGACTTGCCCAGCTCCTCCTTAACATCATTGGCCACTTGCCTAGCCGATAGCCTTGGATTGTCCCGGATTTTTCTCGCAATGTAGCGCTCGTCCGTGGGATTAAAAATTTTGTTCGGAGCTTCTCTACCTTTATTGTAGATTCTATTTTCACGGACAAATCGGTATATGATGCTTTGAACTGTAGAATCACTTAATCCAACCATCTCAGCAATTTTTCTACGGGAATGGCCATTTTTAAAGTATTTGAGAACAAGTTCCCGCTGCTCAATAGCTGTGCGTGGTCCCATTTTGCTAAATTCACTTTTCTGCAAGTTGAGCTGTCAAAATTTAGCACAAATTTATTTCATCACACTACGAAAAGAGTGAATAAAGCATAGAACAAGAATCTACCGTTTTATTGGAAAATAACGGATCTTTGATCAGCTGCAAAGTTTGTGGTTGAAATTAGCTTTGGAACTGTTTTGGTCTCATTTTTTAATTTTTAGGCATTATTAATTAAAAAATATTTAGAAAATAAATGAATTAATTTTGTATTAGTTTAAACATCAAACTAACAACCTGCGTTTAAATTTTTTAAATATCCACAATAGTTTAGATTTTATAGCCCAACAAACTTTTTTTAAGGTGCTGGTTGAAATAAGCTTTGAACCACTGTAAATATATTTCAAAAGAAAAAATTGATAATTTTTTCAGATTTTTTCATAATTTTGGGCATAACTTTTGTGACAAATAATTACATTCGGTTGCAAGACATTGTTTTTTCTTTTTTCTTTCTTTCTTCTCCCAATTTATAAATTGTTAAGAGATTGCTTTCGCCGTTCGCGTCAGAGATATATACATACGTCCACATTCGTATTCAAATTCTCTTGTTTTCTCTGCCACTCCGCGACAAAACGATCACACAACAATATTGTTCTAAACACAAAACATTGTCATCCATATATGTGTTTCCAATTGCCATTGCACATCACCACACGCTCGTTCTAACGATCTAATTTACATACATACATACATAAGTACATATGCACATTTGCTCTAACCATCAAGAGATCTTACTTTTGTCCATCGACGGTGTTTGTTGTAATTCCGCTTTGTTCGCTGTTGGCTGTCGACGTCGCGGTACAGCTTGTTGTTGAGCGTCTCTTTTAGTGACTCTGACGCATACACAAGAGTACCTATTATTTCTTGTGTTCTCTTTTGGGATTCTGGGTAGTGTACCCTACAGCCCGTTCGAGTTGCTATTCAATTTGTTTGTTACGACTGATTATTTTTTTTCGTTTGTCGGAAATATCGGCGAAGTGCTCTTTTGGACATTCAACGGTGCACTCTATATCTTGTAGCGTACCCTACATTCGCTGCAAGTCGTTTGTTAGCTTTTTTTGTAAATTTATTTACTTTTTTAATTTGTCTTTTATTTTTTGTTCGCAAATTCAAACCGACGTAGGTTTTTGCTTCTGTTAATCATTGAATTTACCAAGCTAATAAACCCTACACCCTACCCTCCATTCTGGTCGGCATTCATACTGTTTTTCTCAATTCTTATGAAATTTTTAATCAACATATTGTCTTAAATTTCACCAAATTTTCGAAAATTTGATTTTCTTTTTATTTTCAAACCTAGCCAATTTTGTTTTCTGAGAAAAAAAATTTTTTTTTCTGTGTTTCTTTAATTTTGGAAAATTTTCATTCCAGTTTTTTCTTTTCGTTGTTTGTTCACCGAAACCTTAATTTTTCGGCGGAAATAATTCTAAGAGAATAGATCTCCGTATTTCTTGTTGCAAACTATTTTTGTTTTTTGATTCTTTTCTATTTTTGTGCGTTATTTTGAAAATTAAATTTCAAAAGTGCACCAACTACTTTTCCCGAAACTAAATTTTATTCACATTTAAATTTTTTTTTCTCAATTAAAATTTCTGTTCGATTTTCGAAACCAAGTTATAATGTCACTTGATTCATTCATTCGTTTAGCCGATCGTCTCACAGAGTTCGATGCGGACATCAGTGATAATAAAGTTCCTCTATTCTCTGCTCTTTCGGTAGAAATTCATATTGAAGAACTTAAGTCAACCTGGTCAGAAATTAAGGCTGCATTCGACAGACATCTTCATGATCGGGACAACGAAGAGGAAGATGACAATGAGAGTGTAGGCGACGACGCAGACGGTGAGCACGGGGGTAAGGTCTCAGAACTCGAGACGTTGCGTGCCAAGTACAAAAGTTCGTATGTGACGTACTGCAAGTGCTTGACAAAATTGGGTCAGCTTTGTGAGGATTTCAAGAACCAATCAGTTCTTATGGAAATTCCACTCCCTCCTATCAGCCTTTCTCAAAAATTGTATTCTGCCGATACATATTCCGGCTATTCTTTCCATCTTCCACCGTGCGAAACCGAGGTCTTCAATGGGGATTATGTATATGTCTTGGCCCACATTCCGGAATATGTTCACTGCCGTGTATATCAAGAATTCCCGCCTTAGTCCGATCGAGAAATTGTTCCACTTGACTCAGAAGACACAAGGTGAAGCACGCGACATAGTTCAAAGAAGTCTATTGGCTTGGGAGAATCTTTGCAATCGATTTAAAAACAAGAGAATCCTTGTCAATGGGCAATTAAAGATTTTATTCAACCTTCCGACTATTCCAACTGAATCCGGAAAGGCTGTTAAGGATTTCCAACGCGATATGAATTCGTGTATTTCTGCTCTGCAATTATTTGATATCGATGTAGGAAGTTGGGATCCCATTTTTGTATTTTTGTGTTCCAACCGCCTTCCGGATTCAACATTACCTCTGTGGGAACAAAGTTTAGCTGACAAAACTTCAATTTCAAAATGGTCAGCTCTTGATTCTTTCCTGACAAATCGACATCGAACTTTAGAGTCAGTTTCGGAAATTCGAAGTCTGCCTAAGTTCAACGATGGACGTCAAGTGAATCAATCAGCTAAAAATTCGCATTCCAAGGGAGCTAGGAAAATTAGTTCGTTCCAGAACAAGATTTCCTCTCCAAAATGTCCAATGTACCCGAAATTTCTGAACATGGACCACAATCAGCGACTTTCGGAAATTAAAAAACAGGGACTTTGCCTAAATTGTTTTTCCAAATCCCATGCGGTAAAGAATTGTTCAAGCAAAAATAATTGTTTGAGTGCAATAAGCGTCATAATACTTTGCTGCATAAGGGCTCAAATAATTCCAACAATTCTTCTAATCCGTCACCTAGCGCAAGCATCAGTTCTAGTTTGAATCCTAACTCCGCTCCATTTTCTTCCAATTCAATACAGTCCACTAGTCCAGGAGCTGGAGTTGTTCAAACTTGTTTTTCAACAAATTCTCGGGGTGTTTTACTAGGGACGGCATTAGTAAAAATATTGCATTTGGGGGTTACTTATCAGGCCCGCGCGCTCCTCGATTCTGGTTCTGAGGGGACTTTCATTTCAGAACGGTTGTTCAACGTTCTGAAACTCCCATTCAAACGTACGAGCGGTCGCATTTCCGGTCTGAACAATTCAATTTCCGCTACAGTTCAAAAGGAATGCACTTTAATTCTTGGCTCTAGATTTGATGAGAATATAGAGGTTTCAGTCAATGCATTGGTTGTTTCTCATTTATCAGGAAATCTTCCATCGCGAACAGTTCTGGCGCCTTCCATTTCCGATCTTCCGCAAATTCAATTGGCAGATCCACATTTTTACACAAGTTCTAAGATAGACATACTTATTGGGGGTGATTCCATACCTTCTATTATGCTATCTGGTGTAAAGCGTGAGATCTGTGGTTCATTAATGCCCTAAGAAACCATTTTCGGATGGATCTTGACCGGCCCAGTTTCACTTCGTCCCTCTTCTACCACCTCCAACATAGTTTCGAATTTCTGCGAAATCTCTTCAGATAAAGAGATTTCTCGCTTTTGGGAGGTGGAGAGTCTTCCACGGAAGAACTCATGACGGCATCAGATAAGTTCTGTGAGGATTTGTTCGTCGCGACCACGAAGAGGAACGAAGATGGTAGATACGTTGTAGCTCTGCCGTCCAAAGAAGTGTGCATATTGGCGAATCCAGAGGAAGTGCCATGGCACAATTCCTTCGAAATGAAGCTCGACTTCGTCGAACTCCTGAATTCAAAAGAGAGTATGATAATGTAGTTCTAGAATACGTCCAGTTGAAGCATATGTTCGAAGTTTCGCCTCCAAGTTTGTGTAAAAATCCTCTGCATTATTATTTACCACATCATGCAGTTATCAAACCGGAGAGCACAACCACGAAGGTTCTCGTGGTATTCAATGCTTCTTCTGCATCCTCTAATGGGTTAAGTCTCAACGACATTTTGCATGTTGGTCTAGTACTGCAAAGTGACTTAACTCTTCTAATCCTGAGATGGAGGTTTTTCCGTTTCGTATTTAATGCCGACATTCAAAAAATGTATAGGCAAAGAATTTTATTCCGAAACGATATTGATGAAGACATTCGTAATTTCGAGCTGAAAACAGTGACCTTTGGGGTCAACTGTGCTCCGTACCTAGCTATTCGGACTCTCCTACAACTAGCTGATGATGTGCAAGCCAGCCATCCGATTGCGAGCAAAAATCTTCGCAATTATATGTATATGGTGATGCCCTGGCTGGTGCTCATTCTATTCCGATGGCTATTAAAGCAAAAAATGAGCTGAATTCTGCTGTCCAATCAGCCGGTTTTTCCTTGAGGAAGTGGACGGCAAATTCAAAGGATATCTTAGCGGATCTTCCATCCGATCATTTGTTGTGCGAAGATTTTCTCGTATTCGACGAGAGCAGCACTGCAAAAACGCTAGGAATTCGTTGGAATGCTCGTTCTGATTCTTTTTATTTCGTCACAAGGCCCTTTCCAGCCTCTTGCACTAATACTAAAAGAGAAGTTCTCTCCCAAATTTCGAAATTATTCGATCCTGAAGGTTGGCTTTCGCCATGTATAGTTGTTGCGAAAATTTTGGTGCAGAAAATTTGGCCTGAGGGCATGGGTTGGGATGAGGTCCTAACACCTGGCAGTCTTTCCCAGTGGAAGCTGTTCCAATCCACTTGTGCCAGTATCCAATTCCACGGCTTCTGCGATGCTTCAGAGAAATCATACGCAGCCGCTTTATATATGCGAATAGCTAAAGGTACTTCCATTTCAACTCACCTGGTCTATTCAAAGACCAAGGTTGCCCCTGTGAAAACATTGTCCATTCCGAGGTTAGAACTTTGTGCTGCTGTCCTTTTAGCAGAAATGATCGATAGTTTACTTCCAGTGTTGGATGTTCCAAAGTATTCTATATTCTGCTGGACAGATTCTACCATTGTCCTGTCCTGGCTTTCTAAACCTCCTTGCTGTTGGATGAACTTCGTTGCCAACAGAGTTTCACAAATCGTTCAAATTACTGACCCGTCCAAATGGTTCCATGTGCCTTCGGGGACTAATCATGCGGATCTTGCTAGTCGTGGACTTCTTCTCAGGATATTGCCGATAAGGATTTATGGTGGTCTGGGCCGTCATGGCTTCGAGACTCGACGAGTTGTTGGCCGAATTCCAATCCCTCTCCTACTTCTGAGACGGATTTGGAGCGTAAGTCAGTACAAACTCATTTTTCCTATTTTCGAAAATTTAAGGACATTCTTGAACGATTTTCTTCATTTCACAAGGCGCTTCCGGTGGTTCAATGAATCCACTTTGATCACGAGTTCTGAACTGTCTATGGCCAGAGACGGATTAATTAGAATGTGTCAAAGGGCTTATTATCCGGAGGAATATAAAGCACTATTTTCGAAGTATTCTTTAGCTTCATCTAGTTCGCTTTTGAATCTAAATCCTTTCCTAGATTCTGGCGGCATAATTCGCGCTTGTGGTCGACTCGAGTTATCGCCGGGTCTCGCAAACAGTGAAAAACATCCTATAAATCTGCCGTACGGATGTCAATACTCCAGACTATTGGTCCAATTCATCCATCAAGTCACTATTCATAGTGGCAACCAACTGGTACTGAGAAGGGCGCGCACGCAATATTGGATTCCGAAGACTAAAAACTTGATAAAGGCGACTATAAACAAGTGCAAGCCATGTATTCTCTATAAAAAGCGTTGTCAGAAGCAGCTCATGGCCGCTCTGCCTCCCGAGAGAACGACATTCTCACGACCATTTGCGCGTACAGGCTTAGACTTCGCTGGTCCTTTTGACATCAAAAGCTACAGTGGACGAGCCTGTTGTACAACTAAAGGCTATGTCTCCGTTTTTGTGTGTTTTGCGACAAAAGCAATACATCTAGAAGCGACTTCAGACTTGTCCACGCCTACATTCCTGTTTTCATTCAATCACTTCGTCTCTCGTAGGGGATGCTTATTACATGTATATTCCGATTATGGTACAACCTTCGTTGGGGCATCTAAAATCTTAGCGAAAGAATTTATTTTGAATTCTCACCACGCTGTGGCAGCTAAGTATTCAAATCAAGGTTTGAGCTGGCACTTTATTCCCCCAGGTGCTCCCCATATGGGTGGACTATGGGAAGCGGGTGTGAAAAGCTTTAAGACCTATTTCCGAAAGTTCGCTGGCTCCTTAAAATTCACGTTCGAGGAGTTTCCCACTCTTCTGGCGAGACTAGAAGCTTGTATTAACTCACGTCCTATATCTCCAACGTCTCAGGAGCTCTCTGATTTTTCGGCCCTGACGCCAGGTCATTTCATAATAGGTTTTCCGATACTTTTACCTATCGACCCGCTTGTTGAAGAACAGCCAGCTTTAGTTCTTAATAGATGGCAGAGACTCAAGGCAATCTACCAGAGGATTACAAGAAGAATCTTTTCTTCTTTGCGATACTAAATTCTACGAGTTAGCCCCTATAGATATCATCATCGATGTAGATGCCTATCCCACGATCATCACTGAAGAGCGGTACACCAGACCGGGGATACCTACTGCACAGGCTACTATTTTTGAGTGGATGATCTACGGTTCATTCTCCACATAAATTTTAATACATTTCGCACTGAACTCTTTAGAAATAACTATGAATTAATGAACTGAATCTTGATATATGCACTACCAGTTTTCTTATTTTCAGACCAAAACACAAACTTACATTTTATTTTTTTTTTTAGCTAGATTTAAGCTATTATAATTCAAGCTATACATGCCAAAAATATGAATTTCCTGATGCGGTTCTCGCATCTGTCCGTTGGAATGTAAATTCGAAATTTCATTCATTTTCATAGTTCCCTTTCTACAAGAGTATATATAAGACAGATCAGTTATTGTTCATTCATTGCAGTGGCACTGCAAGGCGGGCGGAATGTTGATGCCAAAATATGTATATTTCCGATAACTTTCATATTCATTTTAGTTTGGCATCCGCCTGGCCACCCTAATGTTAATCCGCCAAACATCCACGGCTTGAGCGCGTAAATCACCTCAAGCTTTAATAGTTTGATTGGTGTGTGTTACAGAATGTTCTAAAGATGGCTACAATCTTTCTTATATACTCTCTTAGTCGCTTTGTCATTCCCAAAATTGCAAGCTAAGACTTACTTGTTACTGCGAGTTCAAACTATCCAGTTCACATTGGTAAGCTTCCGCGCAGATTGTTCAATTGCAAATAAAGAAATATAAATTGTCCATTCCAAATTCTAATTCCTCGTGTTTTTATTCTTTATTTTTTCCTTCCTCGGTGAACAATTTGTGAGAAATATTACAAGCTTCCTTGGATTGTAAACCAAAAGCCACCTTTCGCTCCAGGCAACCCAAAATTCCCTGGATCCCCACATTTTCACTGCCGAATACAAAAATATACTTATTGTATTTGATCGCTTATTGCTTTCATTTTTCGGAGCCATGTTATGAGCAAGGCATTTAGCGATTGAATGCACTGTTTGAGACGTATATTTTAGTAACTTTTTTTGCCTTTCCTAATATTTGTCGTGACCATAGTTAGGAAATCTTTTCGTTCAAACTTTACACAAAAATTCAAGACGTTGATCGGTTTTGCTAGACTTTAACAACTTTCTAGCAAGATTTTGTCATTGAATTATGTGAATTAATATTACACATACCCCAAAGTAGAGACTCAACCAGATGTAAAAAGTGTAGGTTTTTGACGTTTGAATACTTCGTTCCCGAGTTACGGTAAGGTTGTTATTTTATTGATTTATTTTTAGTGGCTTTTTTCATTTTACGTTATTTTGACGAAGCCCATTCCAAAAAATTAATCGCCCTTAGTATTGTACTTTTCATTCCTGAGTTATGAACGTTCCAAAAAATTTTAAACAAAAATTGACAATTGACTAGGCCGGTGAACTACGCCTCTTCTACTGCCTTCCGTACAAATGTCCGATTTAATTCGATAACCTTAACCATGTATATTTTATATATTGGTTTACAATATACATACATTCTCATTCTCATTTGGTTACAATAAATCCAGTAAAATTTAGCACACATTGGACATTCCTCACATACAAATTGATTGATTTTCCATAATTTAAGCTTGGCTTTTAAAGTTGCAACTAGTAAGCTGCAATAATCTGAAATTGTACCCTTCGTATTGCTTGGAATGCGCCATCTCTTAATGCACAAAAAACTGACTATAGCGTACTATAACCCAAGATTCTCCAAATATGGATGAAAAGTGGAGAATGGACAAAGAGTAGCGACCGAAAAGTGAAAGAATTTGCGGATCATCTGGAAGAAGTATTTACTCCTAACAATACAATCTCTTGTATGAATCCCATGAAGATGTTATTTCGTTGAGAATGAATAAATCTACTGAATCAACCATGGTCATGGAACGATAGGACAAGTACACCTTATAGCAACCCAGATATATATATATATATACCCTATACTATATACCATCCTCACCTCTGGCATGCCTGTTCATTCCTTAATTCAAACTTCAACTTTCGCTGATGACACTGCATTTATGAGCACTAGCACTTGACCATTTAATGGCTTTTAGGCAACTGCAGTCTCATATACATACACTAGAATCTTGGCTCGAAAAGTAGAAGATAAAAGGAAATGCCTCTAAGAGTGTACAGGTTACATTCTCTCTCAAACAGAACAATTGCGCATCCCTCACTATTCACGGTAGTACCATACCCGTTCATAACCATGTTAAGTATTTGGGTATTCACCTTGACCGACGTCTCACCTGAAAAAATCGCATTGACTCAAAAATCACTCAATTGAAATTAAAATTGGCTCAAATCCACAGGCTTGTTGGTTCCCAGTCCACTCTCAGCTTGGAAAATAAAATAGCCATCTACAATTAAAGCCAATATGAACCAGTTGTGGAGAACGGCATCGGCTTCTAATATAAACAAACTACAGAGAAGACAATCAAAAATACTGCGACAAATTTGTGGTGCTCGTGGTATATTAGGAATGATAACATGCGCAAGGATTTAAACATTCCTTATATTTCCGAGGAAATAAGAAAATTAAGCAGGTCATATACATATATCGCAGCTGTCCTCTCACTAAACCCACTCACTCAAAACCGTCAACATTTTCCCGGTCATACCCGGCTAAGAAGAAAGAACACGCTAGACTTAGTCCAGTGATACAAAATTCGGCTCACCAAAAATAAGACATTGCCATTGCCGGGGCAGGATTCTTTAGTTTAAAGTAGGATTAAGGTTTGAATACTTATTGTGAATTTCAAAAGAAAGATCGAATAAAGCAAAATGAATTTAAAAAAGAAAAGTCTCTTAATATTTAGTATTTTATTTGCAACGAGCAAATTCGCGCGCCGCAATTGGAACCCCCTATAGTTTTATACCCACTCATAAGGACATTGGGTCAGTTTAAGCTTAAAACAGTTTGCACACTTGAGATTTGTATATCCCTTTGTTTGAAAATTATTTTCTAGACAATTTTCTGAGTGAAAACATATGAAATGTGCCTTCATATGGAAACTCCGAATACTTTTTTATTTTATTACAAATAATCAAATTTTAGATTATACTTCATTTCACTACATTAAACAACCAAACACTCTTCTGTGTAAAAAATATTTCACGGAAACACTTTATTCTCTACAAAATTACAATTTAAATAAATTCACTTCGTTTACAATTTTATTTCTTGACGGCAGGATTCGTTGGTGTAACAGTTGTTGTCGCCGGTGCCATACAATTGCCATCAGGATAACGCTTCTGAAATTGCGTTATCAACTCTGGATCCACCAGGCGTATACCATCCAATTGATTGCCCAAGGTAATCCAATTCGGTTGAACATTATGTGGTCTACCGAACAATTCGATTTTACGCGAGCCTGGACTAAGACGTTCAATAATGCCATATATTTCATCCGGCTTATGAGAAGTCGCTCGAACTTCGGCAACAATGACGTCGCAGTCTAAACCTCTATTCAGGTTCTTGGGATTACCTTTCATGCCCACGAGACAATGCTCTTTGCCGTGATTAAGCCAATGGCCCGTGCGACCCGTGCGTATAATGCGCTGTAATTGATTAGTTTTAACCCAGATCAATTCATCGACACGTTCATAACTGGAATTATGCGAAAAAATAGAAATGTTACGTATTTATAAGGCCGAAGATATCTATGAATTAATTAATAAATTAAGTCAATATGTAATGGCTATAATTGAAATGATAAGGACAATTCTGAGGTTTCCGGAAGTAACAATTAGAACAAGGAAATCAAACAGTTCAAAAAGAAGTTAGAAAAGAGTTCTATTTTGTAATGGTCATATGAATGTTGAGCGGGAATTCATATTTTTCCTTCGCTATCTCTCTGAATCTTATTCAATTGTATAACGTTAGGGGTATCTCTCTCCTTATTTTTAACGAATACTTCTTCGGCAGCAATAATTTTTTACTTTGCATTTATAATCAAGTTAAAGAAAATTCTATTAAAACAATACAAGCGTTACGATTTTTAAAATTCTGGCGCAGGTGCCAAGCATCATGATATTATATTTATAAAACTTACCCCCATAACATCAAACATTCCCTGCCCAATTCCATGGCACGTCCCGTAACCCAAAGAAATATCAGGCCATCATCCTGTAATGCTGGAACACCCAACTGTCTCATTTCATCATCCGACATTGTACCTTGAGAACGAAAACAAAAATTTTTTCCAAAATATTTAAAGTAAATGTTAAATGTTCGTTCCCTACTTACCGTATGGTAATTCCATGTGAATATCCCATGGCGGGTCAGCCATGACTACAGCAAATTTACCCAAAACTGTCATGTCCAAGTAACGTAAATCACACTGTATCCATTGCGGCGGATACAGTGTAACATTCGGATCCACACTACGCTTGATACACCGGTTTGTTTTAACATCAACCGGTTTATTGGTATTAATATTTGGCAGAGTGTCCACTTCGTAGTGGACATACTTGCATGTAGCCATATGGAAGCAAGTGTTTAGGAAACTACAATCACCCAATGATTCGTCAGTATGGGATTGTATAATCTTTTTAAAATGCAATTTTGTACATTTACTTATCGTGCTACAGCTCTCATCATTAACATCTTCGTCCATTTCGTCGTCAACTTCCTCTTTAGCATTTTCAGTAATAATTTCACCGTCTTCTGTCCCCGAGTCATTGGCTTTTGTTTCTTCGTTTGTGTCTTGAGGATGGAATTCCTCAGTTTCAGTTTCATTAGGTTTCAAACGTTTTGTGGCAGAATCTACATTATCACCGGCAGTGTTGCTATCTTCGGTTCCTGGCCTCTTCTGTTTCAAAAGTTTATGTTTTTGAATTTGTTGTTCTCTCTTTTTCTTGGCTTCCATTTCTGCTGTGGCCTGCTGTGCTTTGAGACACTCAATTTTAGTGCCATGAGGGCAAAATTCCATTAATTGTGCGCCGCCATGAGATTTAAATTTTTCGGCTACTGATCGTTCCTTAGCGGTGGGCTTTGTCAACAGTTCAAGAATTTCTTCACCAACTTGTTTGCTTTGTTTCTCCCTTGTCGACGGCATTGAAAGCAGAGACTTTTTGGGGGGAAAAATTGCAATTAAATAACTAAGCTTATCTTCGTTGGTTTTAAGAATTGAAAGTTTTTTTTATTTAGTTTGTAATTTTAAGTTCATATTTATGTAAATTGTAATATTAAAATTTAGGTGTGGAAATTATGTAAAATTTTTTTCATTTTTTTTTTAGTTTTGGTTTGTTTCCTAAATACAACCTTTCAAACTGAATTTTCTATTAGAAAACGCATTAATCGTTTTTCTTTCTGCAAAGTGTTTCTTGTCACTACTAAAATGGAAGCTAGTGCTTGCTATACACATTTTGAACTTCAGATCTGTCCAAGTGTAACTAATTAAATTAAAGATCTTCTCGCGTTTCATAATTGCTGAGCTACGAGTTATCCCTGCAATAAAAAGAAATATCTCTTCAATGAAGAAGAATTGCACTTTCAACGAAAAAAAGCTATCTCTTCAATGAAGAAAGGGCTATATCTTTACTGAAGCAGTCATCCCTACGGTGAAGAACGGATATCTTTCGGATTCTTGTAATACGGGCTTAAGACTTGTAAGAAATAACTCAATTAAAAGCTCTTTGGTAAAGAGAAAATTTGTTTTGTATATTGGTAAGAAGTGATCTTTGTGATTTTAGTGACTATCGCACTTTTTCGTTATTTACATTACATTTAACTAAACGATATTGTAAATTGTTTAATATTTGTAAAAATACGACGGTTTTGAACAGTTAGTTCGAAAATTTAAAATATCAAAGAAGAATCTTTCTGAACAAACCCTTATGCAATATGCATAAATCAGCTGCTCCATTATTCAATTTAGGTATCTTTATCTCTGCTCGTTGAATACATTTGGCCTGAATTGTCTATATTACGAGTTTTTCAACTAATCAATTATTGCCGAATTTTATGAAAGCTCTGATGGAGTTTATTGACATAAAAAGAGTTAATTTCTCCTTAACTGGACGGGACAACACCAAATCAATGTTGTAACAGCCTCGAAGCGCAAAATTTATTTAATTTCGTTTCATTTATTTTGCAAAATTAAAATTTTAAAGGTTGAAGTCCAAATTAAATCAATTTGTATGAGGACACTATTTATTAAAAAAAAATGGCAACATTAAAAAAAGACTTACGTGATATTATTTATATGGATATTTTTAATTAAAATGAACTCTAGTAGACTATAACGTTATCTTCGAGACGTTTTATTTTGACCCAATTAACTACTATTAGAATTCCAATTAACAATGTACAAAATTGTTGCGGCATTGCTTATGCTCGAACCTGTACGCAAGTGTGAATGTCCTTCTTCCTCAATAGGAAGATGTCCTTCTGAATAGGAATGATGAGACTAAAAACCTGCGGATCATTTTTGTCTTAAAATTAAAAGTTATAATTACGCATAGTTATAGATGTATATAGATTAAAAATAAACCTGTTAGAATTCAATTTGTTGAATGCAACGCTATAGATATTTAAAGGTTTGTAGCAATACCATGTTTGAACATTTCATTTGTAAGAAATAATTTAGAAAATTTTACCTTAATTTAGAATCAGTTCTATGAAATCAACAGAAATAGAATTTTCAGAATTCAACAGTTATCCTGCAAATTCGTTATTTAAAAAAATTGACTGAAAACTAATGTAATTTCTTAGGCCTACAATTTTGACGAGAATTGGTTTGTCATTTAATTCTATATTTTGAATAAATGCCATATATTGTGCAGAATGACAAAAATTTGTGTCACGAACATTCGTTTTATCAACATTTTCACCGTATAAACCGCCTGAAACATTGTCGCTACATACTTTCCATAAAAAAATTTGGGAAGATAAATGAAATTAAATAGAAATACTGATAATAAGAACATTACAGAAATGTTAGAAAACTATTTGATTCGTTTGCTCCTTGACAGCTGAGCATAAAAGTGAAAAGTTATTTCTTTGAACTTAGGGACTATATAAAATACAATACATTTTTGGAAATCTTTCTTCATATAAAATTTGTAGTTGTTACAACTTACCATAATATCATCCGAGTTTGCAGTAGTGGTAGCTTCTTTGCGTTCTTGATTTTCATCACATTCATCCGGTTGGTCATTGCTAATACTGTCTTCCAGCAAGTTTTCGTCTTCAACTTTAAACCGAATTTAAGAAGCTATAATTATCTGTACATGAATAAAAAAATGGCAAAGTGAACTCACATAATTTCTTATATTTTCTTTTAATCTCTTCTGTAAAATCAAAGTTGTCATTTATAAATGCCTTGTGCAAATCCAACAGAACTTTGGATTCCACTGATATAACCTCACAGCCCACTTCGCCTTCGATAGTCACTCGCTTAATACAGATAGCACCTTGTTTGGCCAATTTATTTAGTATATAATTAACACTATCCTTAGCAGCCGCCGACTTTGTTATGGCCGACACCTTCTGTAACAGCTGTGTGGATATTATGGGCAGTACCAAGGAGGAAGAACTTAGGATTTCCATTAGGGCCTGCTCAGCCAGAGTATCAGCCTCTGCAAATATTTCAGTTTAGATATTAGCAAAAGTCCTGTGCGTTACGTCGTCAGATTGCATTTACCATTTTCACTTTTCCTCACCAACGCCGCAGTTTTGATATCTTCCTCTTTTCTATCTTCAGGATTCGCGGACACCGCTAACACCGAGCCACCGGTTGATGATAGTATGCCATGTCGCTCTTTCTTACGCTTCTCTAGTTTTTCTCTAAGATTGTTACGTTTATTTTTCAAAGCCTTAATATCATCCCAGGCATCAGTCATTATAAATTGTTATTTATTCAATTAAATTTCACCGACTTTATAACAGCAGGAAAACGAATACCAGCCTCTCCCCAACAAACCAAAATGAATGGTGAACTTCAGTGTTAGGAAATGTTTACACCTTCTTCTTCTTCTTCTGAACACTGTCATCCACGTTGAGACAATGGCTTTATAATAAAAGACATTTAAATATGACGTCTTTGTTTTGTTCCTTTGACATGTTGTCATTTTGGTTGTGTTGCTCACTTCAGGTTATTTTGGTTTGTTGTTTCTGATGTTTACACCAAGCCGAATATCAAAAATACTGCTAATACTAAATACTTTTTTTAAATACATTGATCGAAATGATGACGCAGATGTACCCAGCAAAAAGCGGTAAAGTCGCTGTTGATTTCGAATAGAATTCAAAAAGAAATATGAACTTGGAATAATTGCACTTAAGAACTTACGAAATAGAGATAATTTTCAAACAGTAAAACAATGTGACCTCACACATTTTGTTCTCAAAATCATTTTTGCTGATGCTTTAGATTAGATACAGTTCCATTTCAGCCTTAACGTTTGTGTTAAGTCGAATTATATTTTTTAATTTTCTTTTTATCTCCAAGTGAAAAAATATTTGTGTAAAATAGAATTCCGTTTGATGTCAATACAAACGATTAACCGCAGATATACTTTGATGCCAAAAAGCAGTTTTTTTCTACTGATTTACGGCGGTTTTATACCAAATCGATAGCAACTAACTTTCAAGTGATAACGCCAGTAAATTATTTTTGTTGTCACCATTTTCCATTGTAACAGACCGACAGACAGTGGTTAATTTACTAAACTTTTATATTTAACACTTACCACTATTTGCAAATAAAATTAAATCTGTCAAGCCAATCTGTTATTCTGTCATCCTCTTAAGTTAAACTTTAAGAGACTAAATTTCAATTTAAATTACAATTTTCATTTTTTCACTGCTCATTTTTTTGATTTTGATTGTTGATATTTATTTTTTCTGAAAATATTTTTATGTCATCGTCTTGTCAAAATTGTAAAAAATATATATGTTTTGCCTCTGTGCGTAAGTAAAAATATAAACAAAGGAAAGAAAATTGTTGTTTTAGTTAAAATTTCAGTAATAAGAAAATTTTAAATGCCTGAATTTGCGACTTTTTCTTCTCAATTTTAATATTATATTATGCTAGAAAAAAAATCATTGATGTAAATTTTTCTAAGTCTAAAGATATGCTTTATTCGAACCAAACTGAAGGGGATTTGCTAGTAGTTTATAATGGATTTAATTTACAGTTTGTGCATGACATGAAATGTTTGGCAGTCTTATTAGATAATAAACTGCGCTTTGAGAAGCACATTAATCACGTTGTTTGAAGTGTTAACTATTCATTGAGCCATATGTGAAAAAGCAACTGGTTCATGATATAGTTAAGCCAAATATTATGTACTGCTTAAAGGTATATTCTGCTACTAATCAAAAACATATGAAACTCCTTCAATTATCTTTGAACAGAGCTGTTTGCTACATTTTTCCCCCTAAAGAGACGTGTACATATAACACCTTTTGTGATTAAATTTCTGGGATGTTCATTTCCTGCATTTGTCGATGTACGATAGTTGTTGTGTTTTTACAAAATATATTCTAACCATTGTCCGCGTTTCCTATATGAATCTTTTAAATTTTGTCATTCCGTTCGTAGAAGGCAATTGTTTATCCCAAAACTTTGCCATCTTACAGCACGATCTTTTAATGTTAGAGGAGTTCGTAGCTATAATGCATTGCCAAATGAGCTTAGAAATTTACGTGTATCATACGCAATATTTCGTAATAGACTTATCTATCATATGCAGTTACGAGTGATATTTGTTAATTATTGGTTGATATTAAATACATGATTTTATGTGATCAATTTTTATTTCATATACATTTTTACATTTACTATTTATTTTAATTTATGCATTTTGAGATTTATTAACCAAAAAAATAAACCTTGCAATTTGGCCTGATCTATGTACATCATTTAATATTTAATTTTTTCTCATTACTTTTATTTCACTCCATATCACCTACTTTTTGGTGCACTTTAATTTCAGCGTTATAGGTAAACGGGTACTGATGTTATATTCTAAGTTATATTTTGTTTTTGTTTTTTTTTTTTTTTTTTAATTCCAGTAGTATTTATTTTATGCGTTTTATAATTTGCTTAATATTGGTCAAAAGACTTTAAATTACAAAACTGTTCAATAAATGAAAAGAAATGACTGTACATATAAATATATTAACGTTTGTCTTTGAAATGTGGTAATTTTGTAAGTGAAGTATTTTGTTGTGTCACGTTAATATTAATGGCTCTTAAAATTTTAGTCGCTTGAAGACGAAAAAAATGCTGACGTGCTTTTATTCACATTTATAACAGATTTTGAAATTAAGCTGAATATGGATTCCCACATAAAGCACATGCAAATTCCACAAACGAAATTCAGTTTGTACAAATTTTTCGTCACCTTCAGATTATACAGTAATGAACTTAATCAAACAAATTGCTTGTATTATTAGAAATTACCCTAAATTACACATTTTTATTGAAAAAATAGGTTTCATTTTTTGTCAGGCCATCTCCTTGTCTGTGATTATGGCTTTATTATCAGTTTTTATGCTAGCATTCTACAGACACTAACAAGCAACAATTTTAAAATTTTTTATAGTAAGGTAAAGACAAAACCGAAAAAAGGAAGTAATATTTTTGGGTATCTTAGAAGAACCTTCACATATTAAAAAAACAGTCTCAGAGCACACCTTTTGTGTGAGGAAATGACCGGATGTTGTTAGCTTTTAAGAAGCTTTGTAAAACAATTGATTTTCCTTTAAAAAAATTACATTTCATTTTCAGAATATTGAATTCGTGCCATTATAAATATAAACAAATTAAAATTAAATTGGAAGATTTATGTCAAAAATTAAACAAATTTGAAAATAAAAATTTACTTAATAATTTCGTGTCATATATGCGAAGTAATTCGCTTCTTCTCTTCTTCTAGACCCTGGTATTAATTTTAAGCTGATTAACAGAAACAGACTTGAAGTCTTTGTTAATGTAATTCGCCTCTCAACTGTACCAAAGAAGGTACAAATGTGATGCCGTCTCTAGCAACAAAACAGATGACATTGACATTTCTGTTTTACCTCTATTTGTTTTTATTGGATTTTCACGCTGTGTGTATTTTTTCATTTCTTCCCATACTATAATCAACATTATTCCAAGTTGAAGTTCCTGGAGCAGTTTATCAAATTCATTCGACTTTCACAATGTTCGGTTGGAACATCCGAGATTATGACATAAGATTGGAATTGGCCAAGTGCTCTAATGGCACTGTGTATATGGCAAAATATTTGCCGAATCTCCACTATGTGGCGCTTAAGAAATATCATTTGGATAAGAATGGAAAGCATGTTGCTGAGTATATACAAGAAGAAGTGCTGTCCATGAGACTCTTCAGTCATCCAAATTTGCACACACTTTTTACGGCTTTCGTAAGTGGAAGCGATTTGTGTGTGGTGTCGCCTTTAATGTGTTTCGGCAGTTGCAGGGATACTATACGCAATTGTTTCAATACTGGTAGATATTGAGCATTATGACTTAGTAAGTTATTGATTTAATATATTCGTTGTATTATTTTAGGTTTCCCCGAAATTTTCATTGCTTTGATAATGCGGGATGTTTTATCTGGCCTTGAGTATCTGCATCGTCGTGGCTATGTCCATCGTTCTATACGAGCCAGCCACATTCTATTAAGTCAAACCAAAGCGGTTTTAACAGGTTTTAGAGACTGCACTAGTTTTTTGTCTCACGGTGGTCGTGTAACTGCCCTACATCAATTGCCACCTCAGAGTATTCGTAGTTTAAACTGGTTGGCTCCTGAAGTTTTGGAACAAAACCTGATTGGTTATAATGAAAAATCGGATATATATTCGATAGGTATAACTTGCTGCGAAATAGCGAATGGCGTTGAGCCGTTTGCTGATTCACAACCAACATTTATGTTTACTGAAAAGATTCGGGGTAATGTGCCAACACTGCTGGACCGTTCCACATGTCCGGCTGTAGACGAAATGATTGGTAAGAATGATAACGGTGGATAAATTTATATGGAATATATAATAATAGTGCCATTTAAAGGCGATTTAATAATTTTATTTTGTCATGTTAATACAAACTTACTTTACCACATTAGTACACACTGTGAGATTTTTTTTATGACTTGAATGTGGCCTATAAGACTAGGCCATTTCATTTGTAATCCATCAGTATGCTTTCATTGACACATTTTCATAATGTCAAAACGTCATTTTTGTCGATATAACCAAGCTCACTAATTCCAACTACATTTAAATTATCTTCTGCCAACGCATGTGAATCTTTATTGAATTTTTGAGTTTAGTTTGGTAAAGTAATATACTTATTCCTATATAAGCTATCATAGTTTAGATAAATTATTACAAGTTTATAAAATTTAAATGAAACTAAACATACGCTTTGAAGTATATATTTGTATTATCTATATGCTTTAAGTGTATACAAAATGTTTTGTAAGCGTCATAATCACGCTAATGATTTTGAAAATATTGTCAATTTGGCATTACTTTTATAAGGTGTGATACCTAAAATCTGAATTTCTTGATTCTTTTAACCAAAACTATTTAAAATTGGTATACATAAATATTTGTTCAAATATTTCGACTGAAATCTTCTTATCCAACATAAAGCTTTCAAAACTAAATTCATATATTTTCAATTATAAAACGGATATGGAAAATGTGCGCAAATGTATAAGCACATACACATATGGTCAAAATAATAAGTACACCCCATATTTTTTCTCGTATATGAAAATTAATTTAATTTAAAAGAAAAAACAAATACTAATTTGTTTTGTTATAACATTCGAAATAAAATAAATACTAAAACAATAACAAAAAACAAAAATTAAATTCAGTATTTTTCAAAAAGTAAGAAATTAATCAAAAAAAAAAAAAAAACATTGGACATTTAGTCCAAATAAGCAAAAAGGTGAACAAATCTAGTTTTTTCTGCTAAACTGGCTGAGTTTCGTAAAAAGCCGATATATACACCTTTATTTTCAATTATTTTGTTGACTCTTTTTGGCATGCAGGCAATAAGTTTCCTGCAGGTTTCTACTGGTATTTCATACCAAGTTTTTTGGACAAAATTCCATAACTGATCCTTATTTTTAAGAATCTCCTTTCCAATTCTTTGTTTCAACTCTCCCCAAAGATTTTCGATTGGATTTAAGTTCGGAGATTGACTTGGCAAGTCAAAAAATTCTTTACCAACTTAGAAGTATGCTTCGGATCGTTATCCGCTGGAATGTCCATCTAAGAGGCATACTTTCCATAGCATAGTTCAACATCGTATTTTCCAAGATATCTTTGTAGTGGAATCTGGTCATAGTGCCGGTAATTCAATGTATAGAACTGACACTATACCACGAGAAACAACCCCACATCGTCTTCCTTGTAAAGTGAACATGCAATTTCTCACCCTTAGGGCGTCGAACATTCCGGGCACAGTCGTTTCCAAATACATTAAATTTTGTTTCATCGCTCCACAAAATTTTTCACCATTTTTTTCACCGCCTCCTCCGGACCAATAGGAATGACTTCTTGCAAATGGCAATCTAGCCATTAATTATTTTGTCTAAGTAAGCTTCTTGTAGACTACGAAGAACCATTCACTATAAAATTACATTTCTGCAGAAATCGCTCTTGAAATAACAAACGGGTTCTTCTTCGCAAGTGTTACAATACTGATATCTCTTGTTTTTGAGGTTTTTTTTTTTTGAGTCTTCCATGAGTTTCGACGGGCTTTTTAGGCTTTAAAGCATTTTGTACAAAAATAGCTACCGATGCATAGTTTCTGCTATAAAACGAAGACTTTGGCCACTTTCTCTTAGTCTTGAAACAATTTTTCTCTCCTCCGGAGAACAATAACTTTTTCGACACATGACTGATTTTTTTAAACAAAATATTTTATAAACAACAGTAAAATAACTAGCCTTTCCCAAAGAACTACAGCAGACTGCGAAAATATTAAAGAATTGAACAATGTATTTATTATTTTGACCAAGTACGGAAATCACACCTGAACAAAACTAATTCATAATGAAAAGAATGGCGAAGCTCCAGTTTTGTTTTTACCATTACCATATTAAAGTTATTTAAATAAAAAAGAATTGCCATGTTTACTTTCCGTTAAAGTAACTAAAATTAAATATAAAGCAAAAATAAGCAGATGTACAGCGGTAGTAGTTGACTTAAGCTTGCTCCAGACGGTTGCTTTTATGTCATGTAATTTTGTAATGTATGAAATTAAAATACACGTGCTTTGTTTTAATGGATTATGTTAATTTGTAATGTTCTCTGCGTTCTCTTTTTTACGAACAACAAACCAATGTTGGATATGAAATTGAAAATTAACAGAAGATAATTGTCTCTTAATCCGACGTCTGGCAGAGAATCAACAATCAACACAAAATAATATTTGCTTTTTTGCTTTATTGATTGGAAATGTACTAGAAAGGTTTTCACAACAACAAAAAAGATTTTTTATTTTTCTTTTCTTTCAGAAATTATTGCCACTGCGAATAAAACTGATTCCACCATAGCGGCCGAAACACAACAAATTTATTTGCAGAGAATGTTTTCCGATGAATTCCATCAGTTCACTGAAATTTGTATGGAAAAGAAACCCGCCAATCGATGGTCGGCCCTGAAGCTGTTGTCACATTCATTCTTTAAACAATGTCGTCACAACAGTATTTTAGATATAACCCAACGCTTTGGAATGCAGTTATCCGATTATGAACAACTGAGAGGTAAGTGTTGACAAACTTGCTTATGCAAGATTTGACAGTTTTTACTGGGATCTAAAATCGTTATAAAATAACATTGTACAAACATTCATTTATCATAAATTAAAAGTAATTTTCGCTCATGAAGTTGAAGTTGAAATCAACTGGAAGATTTACAATCTAATTTCAGTGGTACGAGTCGTTTAAATAGAGCTATTCAAACAGTTCTGATCGGTAATATCAGGTGTCGCTCTAGCAAATTGAATTGTGCTTCTGGTACATGTGTCACAATAACTAACTAACAATATAACTAACAATTCCTAACTGATATCCTCAAACAAGGCATAGTCTAATAGTATGCACACACAAATACTCTTTAATAGTTTTCAGCGATATTTAGACCCACAAATGAGTAATCTTCTTTAAACAGATTCACAATATGTTCCAAAGTGGCAGAAAGAATACAATTCCGTCAAAGCCACAACAATATTGTAGTTTTTTGTATGGAATATATTACTTCCTAGACAGTAATTTTTTTTTTCGTGTACATCCGTGTACATTTTAGATTTACTTTCGAGTAGTATTTATTTTAATTTATTGTGATTTACTCAATAGTTTGGAACTATAAGATTGCCAACTAACTTAATTAATTAGAAAGATTTAACTAAAAAACTTTTGCAACTTGGACTGCATCTTTCATCTGCATAGATCTGCATCATTTAATATTTAATATTTTCCCATTATTTATATTTCGTTTTTTTAGTGCACCTTAATTTGAGCGTTATAAGTTAATCGTTACTAGTTATAACGAACTGCGATATAGATTTAAAACCCTTGAACCAATTTTTTAGCTCAACTTCTAATTCTGCTCCCATTGATCTCAATATGTTGTTTACGGGACACCGCGATAACAGTTTATAATTTAGAAATGTTAGTGCATTATTTAGAATTAAACCCAATGCTGTTGGTACGGATGAAACTACAATACGTATTATTAAATTGGTTTTTCCATTTTGGGTTTTTCATATTTTGCACCTAATAAACTCGATAACTACATGCCAATTTCCTGAGGCATGGAAATTAGCTAAAATTATATCACTTCGGAGGATAAGCCTGGCACTAATTGTGATAATTTCAGTCCTACTTCTATATTACCAGCGTTGTCTAAAATTGTTAAAATCGTAGTTAAGGATCAGATAGACACTCAATTGGAAAGTTTCTTTTTATTAGATAATTGCAAATCTGATTTTCGTAAACATCACAGCACTTCATGCTTTGTCTAACAGATAACATTAGACAATCCCTTGACAAAAGCATCCTGGAATTGTCGGTGTACTGGACTTAAGCGAAGCATTTGATTCCATAGACTATTCTATAGTCTTATATAAACTTTCCACTTATTTTAATCTATCGCATTTTTCATGCAAATTTCGTCTTTCTTTCTCATATGATCGCCGCCAATTTACTGTCTGCAATGGCTGTAGCTGCGATTCACGTCTTGTTGGTTCAGGATTAATTTTAGGTCCACTTGTTTATGATGTATATGACAATGACATTCGTTCCTGCGTAATGGACTCTTCGCTTAGTATTTATGCCGATTCTGTTCAATTTTTACTCTCTAATTCTATATCTGCCGTTAATAACTGTATACCAAATCTTGATGACGGTACTGGTCGTATTTGTAGCTGGGCTGTTAGGAACTGCATACAAATCAATGTTGATAAAACGACGTTTACTGTGTTCCAACACATTGTAGTGCAAAATACTGTTATAAAATCATCTATGTCAGTTCCTTGCCTTGGATTTGAAATTGACTCTCATCTGAAATTCACTGGTCACGTTGCTCATATCTGCTCAAAAATAAATTTAATTTTAAAACGTCTATATACTTTAAACGTGTTTTCACCAATTCATGTAAAATATCAACTAGGTCATATGCTTCTTATGTTCTGCATCATATACCGGCTAGATCTATATACCAATATTTCTAAACTCCATGTATGCTTCCACGAGTTTGAGGTATGTTTATGGTGGTAGGTGTAAGTATATGTATTCACAGTATGAAATATAGTTCTTAGGTTGCACTTTCGACAATTATTTGCAACTAACCGGATTATATCGTAAGATTATTTCATTTTTTGAATTCTAGCAGAAATGCACAAATTTGTATTGAATCTATCCACAGCTCTCTTATGGAAAGATCATTTGTTGTTCGCGCAGCCCGATTGGGGAATACTGAGTTAAAGAATTTCTCAGTTAGTCATACAAGTTTTAAACGAAAGTTAATGTATTTGTTATGCTCTTCATGAGCACTAAGACTTGTTTCGGCTTGTTTATATTATTAATATATATATATTATATATATATTAATATATATATTATATTAATATTCGTTATATTTTATTTTGCAGATTAAAAACTCACAAATTCATGATTGAAATTAAGCACAAAACAATTTAATTTGCAACTTGCAATTTCTTTGTAATATTCCGCATATGCGAGAGTTCCTTGCTGAAAAGTTGCTGAAAGATGATTGAGTCTGCCGCAACCTGCTATGGTTGTTGGAGCTTTCAAATAGTCAATTTTACTTTCCAAGAACATATATTTCCCAACATTGGCGATGTAATTGTTGAATATTAAATGACTTAATTTTCGATCAAATCATCTCCATTTGGTTCAGCGTGCGTGATGACTCAATTTGAACAAAGTTATAGCCAATTTCTCACAATTTTAGTACAATCTATTATGCAATGGGTCATTGTCCATGTACAACAAGAACTTCTGACTAGTTACACATTTCTAATGCCAATGACACTTCGAGATTACATCAACAAGTTTTTGTTTTTAAATTAAACACTTCCAATTCCCGATAGTAGTGGAAAATTGAGAATTTCGTCTGAAAACTGCTTATTTTTTTTTAATTTTACAGTTTTATTTAAAATTTTCTCAAATATAAGTGTAAAAATCCCAGTTTAATTAGAAATTTTCTCGATTGTGAATTCAAAATCTCATTTTTATTTCGAAAATTTCACTTTGATTTGGAATATTTCCAATTATATGCACTTATATGATTAACAATCCTGAATAAATAAATTTAAATTTAAATTAAATGAGAAAGATTCTAGAAACCTTTTTTTTAAGAATGAATGGTGCTGTATTAATGTAGATATGAAATTGTTTTAACCTCTTTTAATAAAACAAAAGAAATAATAAACTAAACCCTTACACTTAATGGCAGAGAATTATAGAAACCAATACTGGTTTTAATTATACACATCGCTTCTTAATGCTCTGTTTTTTATTTAAATTTTTAAAAATTTAATTTTGTTGAATTTTAAGTTTCCGAAAAAATCACATATTATAACATTTCGGTTTGAGCAAAAATATATGTGTGAGATTTGGAAATAAAACAATTAAAGCTTCGCAAAGGTTGTGAGATATTTTTAATTTTTGGTGAAATAAAAAGTTTTTCAAAATATAAAAACTTTGAAATAATTTCCACTTACAATTGCAAAGGAAACAACTCCATGGCATTTCAATAAGCTATGAATTTTTGGGATGAGTTGATATATTTTTCCATTTATTCTGAATTACTGTTGCTGTAGCATCGTAGAGTTAGCTGTGAGAACAACTTTTAGACCTGTATTTTCATCGGAATCCCACCTAACACTTATGTCATTCGATTATCTTGAGATAATTTTGGCGTAGCCGCCGCAATTATATATTTTTCTTCTCAATGCTTGTTTGCAGAATTGTTGGTATGCCAGGTTTCCTTTTCCAACTTCACTCCCCCACACACACATAGGTTTGCGCGATGTTGCAGACGGTAACGATAGAATGGTGTCGTTAGCTTAAAATTCTTAAAATCAATTAAATTATCAATCAAATAAATTTTTTTTTCGAAATTGAATTTTGTTTTATTTATTTATTGTTTATATTATAGGTTCACTACAAATAATATCTCGATATTGACTTTAGAATTAAAATTATAATATTTTTTTTTTTATTGCCAATTCACTGTAATCCAATTTATTTAATAAATTCAATTTAATAGTTTTAACAGTTATTGCGAATTTAAGAAATTGTCTTTAAAATTGTATTTAAAAAGTTCCGTGGCGTCTGATTCATGACTATTGGCAGAATTACTACTAGCGAATTTTTGCTGTAATCAATACAAAAAAATGGGATCTTGTAGCGCTCTTGCATCCTTGTCCTGGTGTTTTGTGGATGGCCAATGTTTTCTAATAAGTTACTGTTTAATTCGTATAAGTATTGTTGTTAGCTTGATTACTACTGCTATTGATTTCTTTTAAGAAGTTGTCTTCAGAAGTATATAAAAGTAGTATATAAAGTAGTTCAAGCAGCCTATTCAGAATTTGTTGTAGTAAACGGCAAGATGTTGCTCTTCCCCAAGTAGTTATGCCGTGTCTTAAATATGACTCGGTCAATGAGAAGCAAGTTTGTTTGCGCACGTAATATGGGGAACAGTTGCCTACGTGGTATAGCGCATATGCCGTTGATCGACGTTTCTTCTGTAGGTAATCTGTGTGAATTTTCCATTTTGGAAAATATTTGTACGTCTGTACACACTCGATGTGAGTGGAGCATGTTCTATTCGTATGAGAGTATGAGCTATGCAGGCAGTTCAAATTGTGGATCGTAATTTTGAAATTCGTCTGTGTCATATGTGTTGGTCTAAAGTGTACAAGTTTAGTTTTAGAGGCATTTATAACTAAACCACTATCATGACACCATCCTGTTATGACATTCTGCATTATCTGAGTCGTGTTTTTAATACATGAATCTGGCAAGATTATGGCAGTGTAATCAGAATAAGCGAAAACAGTGATATCATGTCATTGGCATATAAAATGCATAAAATTGGACGAAGTTTTGAATCCTGCGGGACTCCATAAAAGGAAGGTGTGTTAACACTAAGGCCATTTCCAAACTTTATTCTGAATGTCCTACAATGTAAGTACTTTTTGTACCATGTAACACAGGTATATAATCATCTAGTATGCTCATTTATCCCATCATTGCAGGCCAAAATACAAATTACTTAGCAATTCAGGTTTTTTTAAGTTACTATCCGTGAAATTGTGACTAGTAGCGGTTATGCTAAATGCCATCTTTTCTCATCTTACCTTAACTTTCTCTCAATGTTTTAACCGTCTTTTGGATACCGACCGCACAACACCCTACTCCTGTTTTAAAGTAATATTGTTTCCTTAATAAAAACGCCATTGTTTTTATACAAAATTCTAATTCCCCACGGGTTTTATTTTATTTTTTTGGTTTTTAACTTAAATTGTACACAAACATTGGTCGTTCAAACGAGGATACCTGCTGCCAGCAATTACAATTGAAATTCACCGGTTTCTTTAAAATCATTTTTTAAGACAAGGAATTCGTATGTGCTGCATCACATAGTACTCACCAAGCAACATATTCATCGTCATTTTGCTGATCCTGCCATTTACCATTCAGTATACTCGTATAACAAAGTGCATATTGTCAGATTTATTTAAAGTGAGCAAATTGTGGATGAAATATATATAATTCGGGAATGTTTATTTTTCGCAAAAGAGGGAGTATTAGTGTCGTCTGCAACACCATTGTTCACGCGATATATACATACACATAAATATGTATTTATATACATATACAACATCATTATTATGGTCTACAATACACACATTTGACGAATTTACGCAATAATTATTATCGAAGAGAATTGTAAATTATAACAATAGTGCATTTACTCAGAGAATTGGTCTATTTTGCATAAATGTTTGCGCGCAATACCATACATCCGCGCAATACCATTTGAAGAGGTTTGTTGGTTGATCCTTTTCGGTTCATTGGGTCGATGAGTGAGGAGGTTATTTAATAATAAAGAAAATGTGGAAAATCGAACATACTGATAATTGTGCGCTATCATATACCCAACTTTCGGTCATTTTGTCATCGAATTGTTTGTGGCTTTACACCCTACAATCGGTCCATTGGACAATTCATATTAAAGAAAATACATTTTATTGAATTCATTTTAAACTACTTTCATATTTGTTTGAATACTGAAATAGTTTGTTTCCTTGGAGGCATGTTATAACTTACTTCAACGTTATTTTCTGTTGATAATAGCAACAACTATGCCTGCAAACGTTCTTGTTTCTTTAGTAAGAGCTACCGATGCTTTTATAAAATTTGTTCAAAAAGTTCAACACCAAAATAGAGGACGAACATTTCGTTTTTTATCTTAAAATTCGCGCTGAACAATTGAAAATGTTATAGCAAAAGGTTTTATCATCCTATGAGGAATGTTTAGGATATATTGAGTCTTCAGAAGATGCAAAGCCTGAAGATATAGAATTTGCAGAAGGCAAATATGACGCCTCGTACGACGCATACGCATGCTGCTTGAGTGCAATCAATAAACGACTACATATACTTTCCGTAATTGGGAAATCGGGAAAGGTCTTCATTGAGCCCGCGCACAGACCATGCAATTGGCAGACTGTCACCCGGAAATGGTGACAAATTTTCAAACCAGTCCTTGCACGCGACAACGCTTTCAGCTTCGAAAATTTTCGAATTGAAGTTTCTCCAAAGGTTCGATGACCTCGATTACATTATCGGACACACCAACTACGGATCTAGCCCTTAATTTGACATTACC
Organism: Philornis downsi; assembly: GCA_019455685.1. Lineage (NCBI taxonomy): Eukaryota > Metazoa > Arthropoda > Insecta > Diptera > Muscidae > Philornis > Philornis downsi. The sequence continues at coordinate 1,346,687 of JAHXMU010000060.1, forward strand.
ATCCTGTGATACCGACATTTTCAAGGATGACTTTCTATCGTGGCCCCCTTTAGAGATCTCTTTAACGCGGTTTATATTAATAACACGACACTAAGTGCCATTGAAAAGTTATGTCACTTGGTGAGAAAGACAAGCGATGAAGCTCGGAAAATCGTGCCAAAGTTCCCGCTAACAAGCAGCAGTTTTTGCATTTGAAGAGTTTTCGACTTTATTGGCCCAAATTGAGGGTTGTCCCAACTCTCTTCCCTTAATGCTCTATGTCAGACAATTCTGCCGAAATTTTTGCTTTGACGTCAGGCCACTTTTTAATTCGGACACCACTTCTCGCTCCTCCTGAGCATATAACTGACAGCCATCCTTTGGACCTCGTCAATCGTTTTCGGAAAATGAAAGCTGTTTCATATATTCTGTGTTAGGTGGAAAAATGAGTGATTACAGGGACTACAGAAGAGGTACAAGTTGATATACCCCCAAAGAGTATCGGGTAGCGGACATTCAAATGACCAAATTGGTTATTAGAGTCTAGTTCTATTTCTACGATGGTTTTCCTTACCACCATGGAAAACCTACCATTTGCTGACTTCGAAGAGGCTGAAATGCTGACGGACCAGGAGATAGCCATCATTACTCCCGCGCCAGTAGAAGACGTTACAACATCCATAGAGGCAAATCAACCGGGAACGCCAACATCTTTTGCTGTTCCGAAGCCGTCTCTGGTCGAGCCGAAATTGAAAAGAGTTTGTACCATAATTTCAGCGACATCAGCTGAAGGTCCACCATCAGCTACCAACGCTCGAACTACAATCGCTGCATTCGTGAAAATTGCCGGCAGCCTTCAAACAAAAGAGTGGCACATCGCAGCCTTCGCCATGGTCCCCGAGCCTCACGGCAGATCATCAAGCCAAGCTCGTATGAGCACCATTAACCATCGCAACGATCAACCAGTCGCCGAAGCTCCTAAACCGCTCATCGTTTGATTTGGCCATGCGGCACGTCTTGTCGATGTCACCAACAATATTGGTAAAGCTCTCCTCATCGCAGCATCTCGTACGCGCTCTAGTTGACCCATGCATAAGGGGAAGCCAGATTTGTCGGGATATACTGTCCGTCGTTACTGCCTGCTTGTGGAGAACAATTTGTATTGTCGGGTAACCATAGCAACCACATCATATCTCGAAAACGTAATTGTACCTTTGGAGAGCCCCGGCTTTGGTGAAGGAATATTTTTCTGCCTTCCCGATGGCCGATCCTTACTTTTACAAACCGGGCCATGTGGATATGATACTGGGACCAGAGGTGTACCAGCAAATAATTCGATTGTTGTCATTCCAGCCCCGGTCTTCCGGGACCATGTGCGTCTTATTGCACGTGTCATCCCAGTATATTATATGTTCATCCTATTTAACGTAGCATCATGTCGTCTAGGCCCACCTAAAGTATTCATACTATGTATGGGTCGTCTGGACCCAAAATCTTCACTATCATCTGCCGGGTCTATTGGATCCACCTGAATTGTCTAAATGATGCTGTAGACCGTCTGGGTCTAAAAAAAATTACCAATCCTTCATCTCAACAGTACCATTGGGTCGTCGATGCCCACCAGTGAGGTCCAAGTTTGAATATTGTGCTTCCTATTTTGACATCGACATTTCCATTGACTCGTCGAGACTCACGTGAATAACGTTGAATGGTGCTGTGGACCAGTGTGGTCCAAGTTTAGACATTGTCGGTCCGGGTTTAAAAGTTCCATTGAATCGTCGAGATCCGCTTGGATAAGCTTGAATGGGACTGAAGCCTGGTCGATCTAATTAGTTATGAATGTTGTGCGGGGGTCATAGCGACATTTCATGATGTTAAGATACCCACAAAATAATCTAGTATCTTGCTGTTTTTAAAATCATTTATTACGTAGAATTTTGAATTTGAAATTTATGTTCACTAAAATCTGACTATACGCACCCTTATTTCAATTATATTTATATGTAGTATTACCTCAACTTAATTTATTTTTAATCACTCTTAAACTTATATTGTATTTTTTTGTAATTATTTCTTTACAACATGCTTTAATATCGCAAGGTGGCCGGCAATGTATAATCTAGTATGCTCATTTGCCCCATCATTGCGGCCCAAAATACAAAGTAGTTTGCAATCCAGATTTTTCTTACGTTACTATCTGTCAGATTGTAACGAGTAGATGTTATACTAAAATACCATCTTTTCTCAGCTTCACTTTTCTCTCAATGTTTTAATGTAATATTGTTTGTTCAATTAAAACGCCGTTGTATTTATACAAAATTCTAATTCCCCACCGGACAATAGGGTTCTCTGATTCCGTTTCTTACCAATATTTATATTAGCTTGTCATGGGGTATAGTATCAAAGGCTTTACTAAAATCTATAAATAGGCCCAAACAATGCATGTTTTGGCTTAAATTTGACTTAGGGTGTTGGAAAAAAGTCCTAGAATTTGGTTTATAGTTTTGCCTTCTTGACAGCCGAATTATTTGCTATGAATTATATTGTATTTAGTTAGAAAGTTGGTTATTTTTCTAGGAACTATTTCCTCCAATACTTTTTCCACCACCGACAGAACCGAAATTGGTGGATAGTTATTGATATTGCTTTTATCTCCACTTTTGAATATTGGTCGCACTATTTCAGTTTTGAGTATGGTCGGTACGATAGTTTCATTACGATTTTTATGTACTAAAGTTGTGATGAATGGTGTTAGACTTTCCGCATTCAATTCAATTCATGTTTTTGCTTAAACATTGGCTTATGCTGTTGGTTTATATTTTTGTTGTTTCTAAACCCGAATTGATTTCCATGAATTATATTGCAGTTAGAAAGTTGGTTAATCTGCTCGTGACTTTTTTTTGTTATTTATTTTTTGCGCTATTTTGATACATCTATTGGTGAGCAAACATCCCCTTTTTCTTATAGGGCTTAATGTTTACAATTTATTTTACCTTCCACTTGCGTCATGTTCAATTTTCTGTAATTTTAAATGAAATGAACGATATTCTACAATTTTAAATGTATAATTAATTATTTTTTTATATTTATTATATATTCTCTCTTGTTATACAGATGACAGTTTGCAGTTAAACGAGGAAATAAATGATTTAAATTTAAGTGATAATAATACTTGGCAATGGGAGTTTTAAATTGAATTTGGATGGGAAAATAGTAAATAACACCTTTTTTAGGAAAGAGGAAATAAAATAAATACAAAATTAAAAAATTCTTTGTAGAAGGTAAGAATAACTATTAATTGTTGTTTGTTAATGAAAAAAAAAATAACTGAACAAAATTATATATTTATAATTGTATATTTTTAAATAATCATACAAAAGAACAATCAAAATACAATACAGAAAGTTGAAAAAAAAAGTTACACTTGCTTTTTATTTTTTATTTAAATGCAGAATATAATAAATTATGAATACTTTTTCACTTTTTTTATTTAAATTCAAATAGAAAATGTTTTGTTTTAGAACACGAGTACTAATAGTAAGTCAAGTTGCCAAAAATGTTTCAAAAGAAAATCCTTTTTTTGTGTGTGTGGAGAAAATTAACTTATTTGTTATAAAACATCTATATAAAAAAGTAGGTATGCGTCTGTTTGGGGTTTTTATGTAATAATATTGTTAAAGTACATAATTTTTCTTTTTTTCAATGGCAGCCTTGCTCCCGTTTCCCATTAGCTCTCTGCTTTATCCATTTGAACCAAGTTTTCAGCCATTCATAACCAAACGCACAAATTCTTCATAGTTAACATTGCCTTGAGAGTCCTCTTGGTTGGCCAACAGTTGTTCTACCTCCTCGTCAGTGAGCTTTTCTCCCAAGGTGGTGAGTAAATGTCTCAATTCAGCGCAGGATATAAAACCGCTGGCATCCTTGTCGAAATGGCGTAGACCCTCAATAAAATCATCGGCTGTATCACCTGATCTGGCCTTAGAAATGGCTTGGTAAATGGGTAAGAAAACTTCGAATGAAATGCGTTCATCGGGTTTCAGTTGATGTGTAAATTTCTTAACATCCGATTCGGTGGGATTTTGACCCAAGGCACGTAAACATTCACCGACTTGACCCACATGAATTTTGCCATCGCCGCGATTGTCAAATAAATTGAAAGCTTCTTGGAATTCTGGAATGTAACATAATAAGCATGGAAAAATATTAAGTTTATTGCTGAATTTATTGGGATACGTGTTTCTTTCTACACCTTCTACGGTGGTAAAGGTGTATTTAGTTGGAGGTTCATAGAGATACATGACTCTTTAATGCAAATTAATTGTATTCTTTTTCTCAACTATAGATTTTCACTCTGGCGTTGCTTTAGAACTGCTTAATAATTTAATAATAACTAAATTGTTTGCTTGTGGCATATGTCAACTCAAAGCTACAATTGTGGCAAGTTTGCTTTTACTCTCTTCCCTCACCACACTGTGGCTACTTTTTTGCTGTTGTCTCCTCTATAGCGCGTTCAATGACTATTCGTTATTTTCTCTTGTTGTATTTTTATACCAAATTTGTCTATAACTTATGGGGTCTTTTTACGTCTGAACGTTTGTGAATGGATTGCATGACATGGGACGTAGTCCAACGAAGGGGCATCATAAGATGTTATTACAGATCTTTTAAATGTTGGGCATTTCTTCTTCTCCGATCCGCACTTTGAATATATATTTTTCTGCATATATATTTATATATATTTTATAAGTTCACTCAGGTTACCAATGGCATATCTACAACATTAAAAGTTAGTTTCCTTGAATGTTTAGTTGCATATAACTTTTCAACAGCAGCTCACTGTGTTTTACACAAGAAAAGAGAACATTAATTCAATAAATTAGTAAAGCCTACAAATAATGGTCAAATTAGTTAGAGTTAGTAGTACGACTTGAAATTTTTCTAAGTTGCCGATTTTCATTGTGTATAGATCTGCTATGTTGGCTTGGATAACTTGAACTGAGCTGAATCACCGATTAATTTTCGAATGCTAACTCCCGATTTTCGTATCAAGATTTTGGAGATCTTGTTATTTCATCCCCACTTTATTTCTCCACATTTTCACATTCGGACGTCTCTGTGTTTGCTGACCAAATGCATTTGTTTGTATAGCTTGATTGTTTTTAAGCCTATAACATCGTTCGTACGTGTTCTGCGTTTTAAGCCTGCATTAAGTCAGAGGTGTGAGACGCTTGTTATTTATTGTTGTGCCAATAAAAACGGGATTGAACTTCTATACCATTTATGGCCAATAAAAGGTGAAAAATGTTGAGAAAACATCACCATTGAACTGTTTCAAAACTGAAAATAAGCGTATTCACGCTGCTGTTACATCATAAATGCATTAAGGTTCCAATCACGGTCTACAGCATTTTTATTATAAGCATTGAAACTGTGCTTTAAAAAATTGCAACGAAAGGAATTACGTGGCAAATTTTTCGTGTTGACTTAAGAAGTAGGAGGGAGAATGCGATACGTTAGACTAGACGTCATTATCCATCACATAAGTGATATATTTTCGAATGATGTACCATCATCTTTATCTACTTTGATATAAAATTACGATGTTAAATCGCCGTGTCCCATTCGAAAATAATAATAAAAACGAAACAAGTAGTGAAATGTTGAATGTGGAGACTTGCATGAAAATATTTGTATTCGAATATGTGGTATAAAATAAGCATTCGATAACCCCTACATGAAAATTATTATAAACAAAAATTACCGACGCTTCCATTTCGCCCAATACTATAGCATGAAAAAAGATTCAAAATCGTCAAAATAAAATATATGGAGAAACAGAAATAACATAACTTTTAACCTCCACTTGCAGTCAGTGAGGACATTGACCAACAAATTATTAAAGAAACATGCTAAAGTAATAAATCGCTACAATAAAAATATGATTAAATGTTGGAAATGAACCATAAGGCCTGTTACCATGTTTTTTCATGTGAAAATGTTTATTTTAATGTTATTGACTCGAAACTATTCTTACATTTTTTTTTTTTTTTTTTTGTATGGGTCACAAATGTTTCCTCACGTCGTGAGTGATGTTTTGCACCCAGAAACCTTCTTCTAAATAAACTTTTCTCGTGTTTTTTTTACGAAAATTTCATTATGGAAACTGCTTTCAACAAATACAAGTAGCAGAATGGAAAATGTCACTCACAGTATAAAGAAACGCTTGTGTAAAAACTACGGAAGTTGCACCACTTTAGAAATACGAAAATAAAAAATATTTTCCACGTATATCCTAATAATAATACTGTATTTTTTTAAATTAATATTTTTAATTATTCAGTGAAGCATAGAAGCCACCTTTTGGTATAAGTTTCGATAGAAAATATAAATTTTCTTTATTTTGGGGCTTTGTTTCCGATTTAAAACCACATTTGTACTTTAAGATGATTTTGGAATAATTTTCCACCCCGTTAAAAAACCGACAAAACTTAAATAATCTCGATTGAACAGGTCCCATAAATTTTGCTTTCAAAAAACTTCAAGATGTTAAGCTTTTTCTTCTAGAACTACACGGGGTGAGAAACTCTTTTAAATGTATGTCACTCCAACAAGACAATAGCTTGTCACCAGCGCCCGACCTGCAATGGATAAATTTCAGTACAAATTGCCCAATAAGGTGGTTTCAAGAAATTTCATATTCTATTGGCCCCATAAAACTGCCGCTGATTATTAACTGATGTGGTTATTGCAAGCAGGCAGATTGCAAAACAAAAGTAAAAAATGTGAATGAATTAAAGCAATGAAATCGAGCGATAATCGAAGCAAATCCCCCAGCAACCCTCCAGGCAGTAATGAATAACGGTATCACACATGCCTCCCCGAATGTGGTGGTAGTTTATATTTGTTTATATTTAGAAGCCATTGGAAAAATGTACAATAATGTATTATATTTAAAATAACCGCATAATCTGATGTCTTGCATTTTCATGGTTTGGCCTTGACGTTCAGTTTGAATAAAATTTTCTTTTATAAGTGTTTGAATGCAATTTGCAGTTTTCGAACATTTACTACAATGAACGATACAACTCGCGCACAAATGTTGCTCTACACTTTCTTTAAAATTGAAAGGACAAACAGGCACGTGGTGACAATGCTTACCAAAGTGGATAAACTGAAGTAACTCAAACCAAAGAACGATTCATTCCTAGATTTGATCACATCATGTATTTTGTGTTTGTGTATTTCAGTGAAATTTGTGGAATGACAGAGAAGTGGCGGTAATAAAGTGGCCGTTTTCATCTACATTTATTTTTTTGCAGCGATAATCCAATGCGGATATTTTAATAATATAATTGAAGATATATGAACGCGAATAAAGTTGATTCTCCATGTTATGACACTTCTATAATATTACAGCGTAAATATCACTTTATAAACAACTTTATATTTCAAATCCTTAAAATAAATGTCCAAATTCCTCATGGTGTATCCTGAGACAGATCGTTTCGCAATAGTTAGTACACGCGACTATCGTTTGCATGATCGGCTGTTCAATCCCCGATTCTAGATTCGCCTAACAAACACTTCGAATAGGTTCCGTTGAGTGAGTCTAAAAATGGAATGAGTGTAAGCTCTCCCATATCACATTCATGGGATAGGAGGGAATTTGTTTTATTTATATATTATTTTAAATAATATTAAGGGTTTAATCACACTCCCACCGACAGCAACAATATCTACGATGTTCCCCACATTATTATGATTTCTGAAAGTTTCCTTATGGATTTAGATTAAAAGTTTTTGCAATTTAGGATCGCTATAGAAAAAAATTTAAATCTATCTAAATGGGAACGAGTAAAGCGATCATCGTTAATATCAAGCAAATTATCAAAGATCAATAGACAATTAAACATTTCAAATGCTTTGGATCTATTGAACACAAAATACAAATAACAGAGACGTAGAACAATAGTGACTTTATGACGGATAGTATTATTTTGGTTCAGAATTATTTCACATATTATAAAGGAAAGACTTAGTTCGACTGATACCCGTGAGCTTGACTATTGATCCCTACAAGATAGCACTTCATGGCACAAAGCGCTACTTGCCAAATGCAATTCGGTAAGCAGCTATTTTCACTTTTCGGGCCGGTGGATTGGCATACATTTTATTTCTGAATTAATCACCTTGAATTTAATGTTGAATTGTAGATCATGAGAGACGTTGAAAGACATCTACCATGGAACACTACTTTGTTGAGCAAAATGCTCTTTTAATTTTATGCAGCGTGGAATTGATCGCAAAATGAAAACTATGAAGTTATGAAGGCGAGTACGTATAAACAAATAATAATTAGATGAATAAGTCCAATAACACTTGAAAACAGTTTTCTAATAAAATTGTATATACTTCATACTTTTATAGTCTAAATTTTGGGATGTTTTACGGAAACTGTTGTGACTGTTTCGTTTTAAAAGTAACCGCCACATTTATGGTGAATGTTTTGTTTATTAATGAAAAATCTGATAACTTCTTTTATTAACAACAAATTTTGTATTTTTTAGCCCATTCAGTTAAGTTAGAACAGGCATATGAGAACACGTCTAATTTGTCTAATATCGCTGAGAAACAAACTAATTGCAACTAACCCAGATGCCCAGAATACGAATTCAATTTTCAAATATTTGTACCTTTTGACATTTTGAAATAGCGAAAACAAATTATTCGACTTTTTTTAAATCAATAGAAAAGCGTTTCGTCAGTAACGATAGAAATTTAAAAATAGTATTCAATTTATCGATTACAGTTGTGATAACGAAATATTACGATTGGAATATACTAAAATGAGTTACTTCAGATAAATACTCGTATTACAATTCGTTCTTAACAAAAATCGGCATTGCTGCTGCAGAACTATATACCAAATAAATGGTTAATGGAGACTTCTTTTTCGTCTTACCATACATGGTATTCGACTATATACAGAAAATATCAACGAAATATGGAGGTTCGACATATGGGCATTTAAATTTTGTTCGTATCTTTACCCAAACATATACATATAGACCCCTTTGGAAATCTAATGTCAGCCTTGTTTCTAATTCAGATACATTTGCATTTAGAACGTAACTTTAAAATCAACTTCAGCTTTAGGAATAATGTGAATGAATTTCTTTCGGGTTTATGACGACAGCATATATATATTCAATTTAGTACAAGAATTGCCTATAAACATTAGCGATGTTATGAAGGAAATGCCCAATGGTAGGGAGTTACGTATATATATACATTTTGGCTGGCCAGAAACTTTATTGAAATTTTACAAGAAAATGTCATTGGCGACCGAAGATAGCTGTTGATTTTATGGGGAGCGACTAGTGATACCAAATACTTTACAGTGTAAAGTACTTGAGCTGTTACATTCTGGACACATTGGTGTAGTTAGAATGAAATAATTGGCCAGAATGTATGTTTGGTGGCAGGGTATTGATTATGATATTGAAGCATTTGTTAAATCATGCGAAATATGTTCCGTCAACCAAAATACTCCAAAGTCTATTTTGACCAAGTGGCCAAACACCACAAAACCCTTTGACTTCTGTAAGGTAGAAAAAATATTCACTATGTCGGTAATAGCTGATGCCTTTTCAAAATGGATCGAAGCAAAAATAATGTGAATGAGGCAATGCGCTCTTTTTTCTCTGTTTTTGATTTTCCGACACAAATAATAAGCGACAATGGTCCACCTTTTGGTTCAAAAGATGCTGTTGAGATTTTTACGAATAGTGGTATAGTATCAAGTGTCTGAAGTCACCTCCTAATCATCCACAATCCAATGGTCCAGCAGAAAGAACTGCTCAAACTGTAAAATCTTCTCTTAAATTTACCCCTAAAACATTGCTAGATCTAGTTAATCCTAGAAGAAAAGTTGTAGAAAAGGAGAATTAAGCATTACCAAATATGAAAATAACGAAATTGTTTTGTATAGAAATATCTTGAATAATTATTGTAAATGGATAACAGCTAAAGTTGAGAATAAATTAAGTAATATTCGATATTGTATTAACGTTAATGGATATAAGAGAGAAGCACATGTAAACCAATTAAAAAATATCAGGGAAAATTTGTAAAATATATTTCAAATTTAACTTTTAGAAGAGAATAGCAACGAAAAAGAAGAAGAACTTCATCAAAGATGAAAGAAAAGGAATTGAGGAGGTCAGAACGAATAAAACGTATTCGAGAAATTGCTGGCAATTAAAACATGTAGTAGATGTGTTCTTACGTTTAATATAATTTTCTATTTGTAAATTTTATATATATTTTCTTTTAAGCTAAAGTAAGGAGGAAGTGATATGTATGTTCCAGCCCTGGCTAACTCAACATTTCCACACATAATTAATCTTATTATATTACCCACTCAATATTATCACTCATTACTTCTTACATTTGCCGATACCGCTATATTTACTTGTTACTAAGCTAAGATTTTTGCTTTTGAATAAATGATATTTTAGTTCAGCGCTAGCTACTTACGTGTTCACAACTTTATTAAATACATAACAGTAATGAATAACTTAAAATCTATTTTGACTGAAGCAGAGAATTATTCGGACTTAGGCATCATTTACTTACTTACTAACAGAAAATGTCAGTAACGCTGCCAAAGAGGAGCATTCTCACAATTTCAGTCGCAATTTGTTTAAAAATTTGAAACGAAAAAATTTTTGAGATGTTTTCGACCACTAGTTTGTTCCCGAAAATCATTAGTTTTTTGCTAATGTATCTCTAAGTATTTTTAGATGGTATTAGAAACTCTGAATAAATGTTTTATAAAGAATCCACCTGCAAATATTTTTGTCGAAGAGACGAATAACTGTTCAAATTCAAATATACATACTTAAAAGAACCCAACCTCTAAAGCTCAATTTAACAGTTAAGGCGGCTCAAAATGAATTTGAAATAAAGCTCCACACATAGTTACAACTAATATATTTGTTTTCGGCACAAGAGTTGAATAGAATACTTAGGAATATCCCGAAATTTAGAACCAAATTGGAAAAAATTAAGTTTTTATTGCATCATAAGTCTTGCATTCCAATTTATCTACAGTTGCCCCATTTTTATTTCCTAAAAATTTAATCTTGGAAGCAATAAAAGGAGGACGTGATACGTTTTGTTAAATGCTGTTACTAAATGTTTGCCTATTTTCTCAAATATGGTACAACTTAAATTTTTGGAATAATGGCTCTTGTTTAGACATTTCAAAAAAAGCCAAAATTTAGAACCACGGGAAACTTCTAAAAATTACATGTTTTAGGCTATCAAGTTATGAACTAACCACAAATAATTTTACCGGAAAGTTATTTTCAAGTATTATTATAAATTTTCCAAAATTGAACACAACTAAAATAGGCGTGTTAGATTAAATTATCAATACATTTGTCCTTAATCCTAAAGCGTTAATACAAAGCACAATCTTACGGAATTTGTTAAGAATATCTTGAAAAAAAAGAGCCAATATTACAACACGTCGAGTTTTTATTGCATGTGGAAATATCTCAAAAACTAGGATCAACATTGCAAAGTCATAATTTTTATTGCATAACAAATTTCTTCTTTTCTATATTTGGTCCATTTTTATTTCCTAGAAATGGAATCTTGACAGCAAAAATGTAAATGTAAAGGATATGTGGCGGGAAATGTTTTCGTTTCAGTTAAAAACCGGTTTGGTTTGGAACTGATTTGCAGCGCTCTCAACAACGCCACTATGACACAAATTTCGAGTAGAATACGAAGTGTTTATGTAATAAAATATTCTTATAATTTATAATCTCTGTTAATCAATATCATGAAACTAAGGGGAAAACACCGATAATACATATATGCATATATATACTGGTATAAAATCACGAAAAGCAATGTTAGTTTTATAAGTCCTCTAACAATTGAATGGATGGCGAATGAAGTGATAAGAAAACGCAGCCGCATCTAGTAACTGTTGCAAAAACAAACCATTGCTTTTGCAAACAACCTTTGCTTACGTCTATCGAAACGTAAAACGAATGTGAACATTACCATATAAGGCAATATGCTTTGTTGAAACAATCCGACAGTTTTTAGCCGTTTATGGGAAATACTTACAAATTGCGTTGACATTCCAGCAAAATAGTATTTTCATGAAAATTTGAAGTGCGAAAATCATATAAATTTGAAATTTTCCGAAATTTACAAATCATTTGACAATTGCTTGTCACTTGAAGAGGAGTAATAATATTAAGTTGAAGAACCGATAAACTTATTTAAACTTCTACAAAAAGAAAGAATGTTCAACAAACGGTGCCAATACTGTTGATGACTAAAGCGTTATGGTGCCATCAAAAACAAATTGCACAGAAAAAATTAATTACGGCTTTTTTTTATCAAAAGATGAGTTGGCACCGTTGTCTAACTGATCACATTTGTTATATCGTGAGCAAAACTTTGATCGAAATTAAAACCATTGAAGATATGAAGGAAACCTGTCGTTTTCTTAGTTTTTTTTTTTTTTTTTTTTTGCTAACGAACAAGAGGTTTGTTTACCTTTAACAGTTTATCGGAATCATGACTCATACTCTCTCTGCACTAAGCTACTAAAATCTACTGCCATTCAACCGCATACTGTGCCCTAAATGATGTCGAGACCACAGAACAATGAGACCGAATTTAAGAACCACAAAAAAAACTTGTTCACGGCAACTCCCCAAATAGAAAGGACCCATGTTTTTGTTTTTTTACTCACCAGCTAATTGATCTTCTGAATATGTGGCCTGCAAAGATAAGAAAATCGATTAATTTCGTATTCCCTGTACGTAGAGAATTGGAATTCTACCATTTTCTATTTAATTGATGTAAAAAACAGACGTTCCGCACTCCTCGCTAGCAAAAAACTCTTTTGGAATGTGTCACGAAAATGTAATGAAACATTTCTTTTCCCTTTTCCCTTGTTTGTCATTAGCACAGTTTCAACTAGTTCCCTTATTTACAGCGTTGCTCTCATCAAATGCAACAGCATTGCCAAAACATAGTTTATATGCCTTTGAACAACAAGGTATTGTAATGTAGGTGGCGCTGTAAGCAATTTTTTTTAAATGTAGCATTAAAAAATAAAAAATTAAAAAATGAATCTGAAGACACTAGGAAAGTCCTATTAGTCGTTAAATTCTTATAGATTATTGCGTTAAAAAAAATTCATATAGAGGGATATTTCCTATACAGTTAAATATTTAGAAGCAACGTCTCACATAGGAAGGTGTCAAAGCAGAAAATAAAAGGCACTTCCCACAGAGATGTCTATCAGAAGACAGTTTTAAATCCCCCACAGGAAACATTACATGCAGAAAAGTGTTGGCAAGGATGTATACAAAATCTCTCTTCTGAGAAACTTTTATATCGAATCGGGTTTTAGTTTGAATACCTTGGAAGGCATAAAAATACGATTATACTTATTATACTTTTAGATTAAATGCTGGTATGAACCTCAAATCAAAATTTCTTTACCATACAAATACTTGCTACTCGAACAAATTCCCTTGCATCTCATGAATGACATATGGGAGAGCTTCTTATATTCAGTGAACCTATTTTTAGATTTACAGTTTACTGATGGAGAATTTATAGAATTTATACTTGTCGATTGCTCAACGACTCAAAGTGTTCGTCAAACGCAATGAGGTGACTGTCATTTAAATAATTATTGGTGGCTGCACGCGGTATTGAACCTGCGATCTGGCGAACCAGTCGCGTGTATTAAGCATCGATCCACGGTCGGTCATAATACCTGCTATTTACGTGATCAAAATTCCAATCACACACATTTTTCACGTTTATTTAAAGAACGCTATGCTAGCATTAAATGCCAAATGTATTTGCGCACTCTATTTGAGTTTAAGAAATGGTGACGGAAAGTTTTGTGTAATAATATATATAATAATATAATAATTCCATTTACAGGATCCATATGGCAGAAAGGAGTCCACTTTGAGACCAGCAAATTTAGACAAAGCTTCCGCGTTGCAAAAGGTTTTCATAACACATATTTTAATGAATGTTTAATAAACAATAAGAATGTTTTAATAAAAGTACATTTAAAACAAACTCTTTTTTTTATAGTTTTAATTGCAATAAATAATTAAATCGTGTAGTAGTTTCAAAATGGAAAGGGAATGGCTGTTTCTCACAACTGAGGTATCGTAAAGAAAACAAGCTCGTGGTTAAAAATAATAAAAAAAACAAAACGTCAAATTGTCAAATGTGTATTGACATGATGTTTGTCAAGCTCTCGTTCGTCCAATAATTTTAAGCGTGTGTCAAATACGTTTTGAATAGAGAAAAACAAACACTCTTTGTTTTTGAATGGACTCCAAATTATTGTTGTGTTCGAGAGCAAGTAATTTTTCACAACACAAAGGCAACGACAGATATGAAAACGAAAAATTACAATTCAGTTCAGTTTTTGTACAATTGCAGTTGCAGTAGGTTCGAGTCTCTCGGGAGCCAAACAATATTGACGTTATTCTACTACCAAATGAATGTAAACAAAAGCAAAACAAAAATTTGTAGAAAAATAAAAAACAAGTGTACAAATTAACACACAACGGACAACAATAACGGAAGAGGGGGCGCGCACGCATCGCTATGTTCGTTGTAAATTATTCGGCCGCATGAAAATTTTATATAGTTACAAAAGGGCAAACTTCTGAAGATATCGTTAGAAAAGTGAAAAATGCAACAGAACTCTAACTACGCATTAGCAAGCTCGTGCGAAGAAAATTTGTATTATTTGCAGACGTTGAAGAAGAAGAGCGAAGTAATAACAAAGTCAAAATAATAAACAAAGAAGAGCAACAGTTAAATCAATGCGTTGTTCCTGTGACTGAATTTAATTTGTGATATCAAATCAATAAAAATAAGTAAATTCTTGAGCCGCAGTAAAAAATAATTTACAAAAAAAAAAAAAAGATTGAAGAAAAAAGAAAAAGTCGAGACAAGTGAAAAAGTCGTAAAATTTTCATTTTGTCTTGCCGTTTGTTTGTGTTCATAGTTTTTTCTCTTTTTGCGTTTGGATTAGTTCTTTCGCTTTTTATTTGGTTTATTGCTTTGTTTTGCCAAATGTCATGTAAAGCTAAATTGAAAAACATGAATTCTCTGGGGAAACAAGTTCATCTTCATCAACAACAGCAGCAACATCAGCAACGTAGCGACGTAAGTTTCCTTTCATATTTATGATTTTTATATTTATTTTGTACATTTTCATCGCATTCCATTCGTTCGCTCACATTTCCTGCCAGTGTAAATGAAAAATGATATTAATGAAATTATTTCTTGACAACTTGCACACATTTATCTGAAAGATACATTTTTATGCCAATAGCCCTTCAATGCCTTTAGAAGCAGTGTTGCCAAAGGGTAGCATTGTACTGGGTTCCACTAAAAAGTACTTCATTAGAATTAGTGATATGAATGTGGATGGCATATTTTGGTTTGAATCGCAGCATAATAAATATGGCGTTCAAATTTCTCTCTATTTTATCCGAGTTCCAGTGTTTGGATAATAAAAGTTATTTGATGCTAAAAATTTACAAACTTCAACAAATAATTCTGTTTTATAAAAAATTGCCAAACTTTAAAAGACTTGCTTGCTCCATAATATAAAAAAGTTAATAGCTACCTATGTTGCTGCGGTCCCGTTCTATTTTGGTACAGCGACGTAGCCCGCATAAAATTTGTATGTTTTCGAAATAATTACCTCATGCATTTTTGTAGTAAGTTCCATTAAAAATTAATTTTTTGCGTTTTATTTTTTGTTTAAAGATCAAACCTTTTCAAATTGCAATTGTTTTCAAATTTTGAAAAAGGCTCTCTTAATTTGATTTTTTACTTTTTGTAATTGCCCAGCAAATGCCCTGCATTTTGATGATCTCTGTGCAAAATTTGTATTGCATTTTGGGCAAAAAAAAAAACCGTCAATAAAATAATTTTTCGTTTAAGCTCGTTAATAAAGGAACAGCGCGCCCTAGAATTGTCGAAGGAACATAGAATTCTCAACCTGGGTAAAACACTATTTTATGCTGCCTTGCTTCGAATTTCCAACGTTGGTTTTGTTGCTATAAAAGGAATTTCTGGCTCCTTTTATACCACAGGCACGAATGACACCATGTGTTTTTTTAGCCCGGTCCAAATATGCAACTTTTGATTTTAACACTCATATCACAGGCAACGTTTTTGCTGCGCGTTTTGGTGGGTTTAGAAAGATATAAAAAAAACCAAATGAACCCTGATTCCCAAAATTTTTTTTTTAATTTTTAACAGAATCAGAATATGAAGGTTTGTAGAGCGCTAAGAACCCATATATCACTGAATGATTGGGAAAACTATTTACAGATTATAAAAAGATGCAATCATGACCATTATTTGTCACAAGTCGATATTCTAATTTAATGGTTATGATGGACATTCGTCCGACACCTTTAGGAAATGTAACAATTAACATTTAAAACACTTTTTAAATGAAAAACACTTTTTGAAAAATGTCGTTTTCACAAATTTGGGAAAAAGGTTTATATATTGTAAAGGTACAGTAATAACTTCTATTGGTCGTTAGTACGATCAATAAGGCTAGTTTCAAATTCAAAAACGGATTGAAAATTATTAACTTTCACCGGAAACTACTATTATTACGCTAATGTCGTGAAAATCACGCGATTAAAGAGATATCCAACGTACTTTTTTATATCTGCTTTATAAATTTTGCTTAAGCACCTGTTTTAGACAGAGATTTATATTTATGTGTCATATACGAAATATTTCGGCCAACTCCCTAAAATAAGCCCTACTAAAAAGCTGTTTGTGTCCTTGCCAGTTGAAACGTGAACTTCATTTCGATCTCAAATTAAAGAAGTGATAAGAATAATTACAATACAATCCAGAAGATAAAAAAAAAATCAAAAATCTATGAACATAACGTTTTTCTAAGAAATGCTATAGTGGAGCCGACTTTTTAATATAGCTATTGCTATAGGATATTATGAATAATACAGTATGTAAGCAAAATTAGCTATTATAATTTTCAATCCGGTAAATAAAGTGTTCAGTTTATAAGAAATATTTTTGTGAAACTTGGAAGTTAAGCACGAATATCGTATAAAGGCAACTTTATCTTCTTTGACATTTTCTCCAAATTGTCATTGCTTTTGGCTGGTGTTGGTGTACTTATGTGTGTTTATTAAAGTATAATCAGCTCGTTTATTCATAGGAAGTACCGTGATTTTGTTGCCAAAATTAGCAATAACATTTGACAGCTGCTCTTCTCACTTTGCTCCCAAGCCATTTCCCCTCCCTCAAAGTAAATTTCAATACAACTACAACTTAACTTTCTTCTTACTGTTTTTCCTTTCTCTGTCATACTTCGTTTGTATTCGTTTATTAAACATTTTCTTTGTTTGGTAATATTTACATTACACAAAGGCTCACGTATCTCTCACATGTACTCATACTGGCACACACACACAGGTTTATAACATTGCTGTTGTTGTCGTTGTCATATTGTAAGTTTGCAAGTTGTTCTTTTGTTAGCCATTCCATATGTGGTGAATTTGCAGTGTACTGTGTGATGTGATGAATCGATGGATGGGGGGTCTCATGCATCTATCCATCCGCATCCATTGTTGGTTTGCTGCAAAATGGTACTGCCTTCAACACTTTCATTCAACCATGTTGAGTCGGATTTGGAACTGAACTCACAAAAGTTTAAGGACTTCTTTGTGCGACATTTCGGTTTCTTTGTTGTGCATTTGGTTGTTAGTTCTATTTTTTTTTTTTTTGTTATCCCTGGGGAAGTTGAGATAGTGAAGGGTATCTTTGTTTGGGAAAGTCTAAACAAAGAGTTCGTCAAACCATTAATGTTGAAGAAAATGGAAATTAATTGCATATGAATTTCTGCTTTATTTGGGAGACAAAAAATATAAAACAAAGAACAAAACATTTGATGTCGATGCTTTATGTTAAAAAGCTGAATGATAGACATCTATGGAAAATTATATTTGTTCTAGGACAAAGAATTTTACTTGAAACATTCGTGTTAGTTGGCGATGACTTCTGCTGTTGGAACATTTTGATTCATCCACAAAATATGATACTTTAGCATGACATCGTCGAGGTCAGTACACAGCTCTTAATGCTCATGATTGATATCTGTGTTGTCAGACAACCACGATCAATGTATTTAAAAAAAAAAATTAGTTTTGAAGGAAAAAAATTAAAATAATTGTCATCGTACAAAATATTTTGTGCACATATTTACAGGGATGTTAATAGCTGATATTGAATTGTATTCAACCATACGTTAGCCAGAGGTCTGAAAAAATAAGGAGACTAACTGCTGAACACCGATTACTCCACACAACGACCATTTGAACTCTGACCGCTTAATGGCCCTGGTCCGGCACTTAATGAGTTCTACTTATTCCCGCAGACAAAAAATAAATTACCTGGTCATCGGATTTTTGCGTGCAGACAATCATTACCCTTATTTCAACCTTTTACCTTTTGGTAGAACTTTCGAAATTTACCTCTATCACGGTGCTTCTATTCTATGCAGCATTTCTTCACAGCACGTATTACAGTTGGCCGCAGTGTTCCATTCACGCAATATTCTATCTCCAAGCGCTATGCGATATTCTTAATCGTACCTGTGCTTGTCTGGGCGCAATGCGCTTTTTGAACCGATGTCATAGTATGCCCAATATAAGGTGCGTTTCATATTTATAAAGCCACCTATAAATTCTTTATTTGCTTAACGATACATTTTTTTGTTGTTATGATGTTCTATCAACATACTAGTTTGGACGAAACAACCATGCACACAAACTTCAGGATTTGTGCAGATAACGGTACTTTTGTTCTTCCAACAATTCTGTTTTTTCGTGTTTTACAATTATAATGTTGCTGACACTGCACTTCTTACATGTTGTCGCTCGTCGCGGTTAAAAAGTGTTTTTCCTTCCCGACCGTTTATTAGATACATAAGTGTCAGGATCTCGTAAAAAATGTTGAATGCGACTATGGCTCCTGTCCAGTTTGCGCCCAATTTCTCTTCCACTACATCCTTCGTCCTTGCAAGCAATTATTTTACCTATTTCGTGCTCTGTCAAACTTTTTCCTAGCAACATGTCCTTTTCTACAACATTTTACCACTTCTTCGCAAAAATACTTATGGTTTTGTCGCTCGCACCTTTAAAAACTCATGACTCGTGGCATGATAACTGTGAGATACGCTAAAAACGGAATTATCGCAAAAACAAAAGTACCGTTATCTGCACCTAATCCCAAAGTTTGTGTGCATGCTTGTTTTATCCAAACAAATATTGTGATGGAACATCATAACAACAAGAAATGTACAGTTACACAAAAGCCAAATTTATGGATGGCTTTATAAATATGAAACGCGTTTTATTGCCACTGTGTATTAGATTGATTTTCGAGAAAATGTGCCAATTGTGGAATATTATATGACGTGGAGACTCATGTTAAACACCCCGACTTTAATGGTGTTTCCGAAGATACGAATATATGTACATATATATTATTTGGTATGGGCAAAATGTAACAAAAATGTAAAGCGAAGGAACCGTTTGAAGTAACAATTATCTTTTCACCGAACGTGTAATGATTTTTAAGTTGATTAGCTGAAGTCTTGTTGGGCAATAGACACGATAACTTCATGGATCTCTATGTAACTTCTCAAAACTCGGCAGAGCCTAATATTTTTCCAAATCATAACTGAAGATCGTAAATAGGCCCACACAAAATCACCAGTTTTCTGAAATTCAGTTTTCCCCGTAACTCTTTTTTTTATGGATTGCAGTAACCAGCATTTACCCGTTATATTAGTTTGTAATGCTTAGCGGTAATTAACTATGCCTCGGGCACCTCCCACTCATATGACCTATGCAGCCTATATATTCCTACGTTCATATCATTTACTTAGTCACACTCAATTTAATCAAATCTAACACACGTTGAGCGCTTGCCAAAATATGATCTTAGAATGAAAGCGGATCGCGTTGCCTCACCGCTCTTGGGTAATTTTCCGAAATCAATTCCTGTAATTTCTATTAGTCTTAGTAGCTGAAATTCCTGTTCATGGTACTTCCCGTACAAATCTCTTAGTTGCATCTACTGAATTCAATTTCAAATTCAGGACTAGAGATGTGTGATCAATTGATTAACCGGTCAACCCGGTTTAATTTAATTTAATTTATTTATTCTGGATTGTAATTTTAAGCCTTAGTGCCGATTTGATAAAATTACAATATTACAATGTATCTTCTCCACAATTCAATAACAAATACATTATACAACTTTACAATACTAATGTTATAAAAGCAATATGGCAGTCTACTTCACTTGTTACAATTTTTCACTCTGTATGGTTGTTTGTATGCCCTAAATTACGGAACTATAACTTTAATTGGAATTTGGAAAATTGTAAATAAAGTTCAATCAATTAATTGGTTAATCGTTTTTATGATTAATCGAATAATCGTTATATTGATTATTTAAAATTCATGATTAATTTATTAATCCCACAATTGAATAATCAAAATTTGAATAACTGAATATATTGTATATATATTTATATAATATATTTAAATAATCACAGCTTTCTATTAATCGATTAACTGATTAACCGAAATAAAGAAATATAATAGACAAATATGATTAACCGCACATCCCTATTGAGGACACTTCATTGAGCACCTCCCATACAAATTGACCCAATATCCAAAATTTAATATTTCGGCTATAATCCCTTATTGGTAGACTGCAGTTACTTTAACATTTGCTATGTGGATTGTCATAGAATGGGCATCGAGCCGATAATTATCGCCCTTCTGGTATCTCCCACGAAAATTATGTATATTTTTCATTCAATACCACCTAGTTTAGTATAATTTATCAATTATTGGACATTTAGCAAACTTATCACTGCGAATGGAAATGAACTGCATTGCCACACCCATTAGGTTACCACATACAAAATGGACGACTCTGAAAAAAAACAGTGGCCTCTCTATAATTTTATAGCATAGGGCATCAGAATGCAATTTCGTAATTTTTCTTCTTTTATTGTGCTTTAGGTCAGTCAGATCATATTCTGATAAGATACCTAGCGTTTTATCACGTCCCCTTTTCCACGAATGCAAAAGAAAGTTGAGTCGGCTCACCTGGCAGAGATTTCTGCACAGGTTTTTTTTTATTGAAATAGCTTAGCTTCCATGTTAATGACCCGTCTTTCGAGACAAACGAATCAACCATTTTTTATCAGGCGGAATAAACGTCTATTCTAATTTAAATGTTTTCACATGGAAATGACAAAATAGCAGTTTTTTGATTTCTGTGCCAGAAAGTGCTGCTTTCTTTCAGAGAGCGAAACCGCCATTTTTAAAGAATTCTTTTCTACAAATATTGTATCGCTTCAATCTTTTGAAAGATGAATTATTATATTATCATAAAGTCCTTCTACCCATCATTTATTAAACTTTCGATTATGAGCCTAATTTAGATAAGAATGTTCTCTAGATTCCGCCACTCATTTTGTTTTAATTTCAACTTTGTATTAAATGCGATAGTGATAGTCTTTATGTTTGAATTTACAGGAAGGCCGTAAATATTTATTGAGTGCATCTGGATGTTGTTGCCTTTCATTTCTATTCAATAGATTGCCTGCTAAGTTCCGGAGTGATTGACTCTTTGTTATCGTGCAGAATATACTTACCCTCATCTAGAGTGTGTGAGCGCGTTAGTCAGCTAGTCTATCAGTGCACAAACAACGAGTAATTGGAGATATCGCAGTCACCCTCGACGCACCCTTCCAATTGCCATCCGCCATGCACTCCATCAATCAGAAGTAACAATACGCAGCAGTGTAGGCACTAACTATGCACTGTCTCCATTCCGGCATCAGGCACCTGCTTATTATCGGCAACACCATTAAAATGAGAATAAACACAATCAACGGAGAGAGAGGGGGAAAACAAAATAATAATTATTACAAAAACTGAAAATGCCAATGTTCTGAATTACAGATTAGTTAAAGAAATCAGAAATTACGTTTTAGAATCGATGCGGGCAATCGCATTGAGCATGCATATATGTACATATCTGCACCAACATCGACACATGGTTACGAACCAATGAAATCCAGAAATGTCTTCATATATACCAGACGCGACAAAGATAAGCAGAAGATGAATAAACTTGGTTTGTGTGGAAAATTTAAAAAAGGGAGAGGTGAGAGAGGGGGGAGGGAGGGATCATATCATGTACAATATATGTACACTTTTAAACAACTTCATTTCAATATTGAGGTTTTAAGTTTCTTAAAGAAGAACACAATATTTGAAATTTCGAAAACAATGTATCAGTAAAACATGCGATTTATCTTTCTATTTTCATGTTGTACGGAAAATTTTAGGAACCACAAATCGCTATCATAATTTTTTATAATGTTCGATATTAAGTTCGAAAATTCGAAATTATTATAATGATTTTTCTAATTAACAGCGGCTGTTGGGGCATTTTTAAAGCATCGGTGGCAGCTTTATAAAAATCTAACTTACATTTTCAAATATTTGTAAAAATTTCAGTAGGTTTCTATTACGATTTTTATACACAGATGATTGAGCTTGCGATTTTACAAAATTTTACGGTGTTCGAAATCTTAATTATATTTGAAACATTTGAAAATTCTAATACTAGAATTAAATAAAGTCTATGATTTTTGTACACCGTGCCCCTCATTGAGTGCTGTAATTTAAACAGTTACAAATTTTGATACTGATAATTGATACAATGTTCGAAACTAAGTTCATTTGAAATTTACTGAAACGTATTCACCTAATTAATACCAAGTGTATCTGTATCTAAAAGTTACTAAAATATTTCCATCGCTAATTTTAAAGAACGTTTTGCTGAAAATGTCTGTAAATATTACATTTTTCACAAAACGTTCAAAACAAATGAATCGCCTACGAGCCGAAAGCATTGGGAGACGCTATTAAAGTTTTCGTCAACTATACATTTTTTGAACACATCTCTATATTTATTCACATACTTTGATAGTTATCCTGCTCAATGAAAACAAAGCTCTTCATAATAAAAATTTATTTAAATTATAAAGGCGAACGTAAATAATTGTTTTATAGAAGCGGACTGATCAATTGTAAAATGTTTTCCAATTGGTTGCGAATATGAAACATGAAAAAATATTTTGTACATAGGCTATGGAGGCTATAAAATCTACGATTTCATACATTTTAACAAAGTTCGATTTTTTTTAATTTGATTTAATTTATTTATTCAGGATTGTAATTTTAAGCTTTAAGTCATATTTGTCATATTGTAAAATATATTTTTATGGTATTAAGGTACACAAACTTTTTTATAACATTAGTATTGTAAAGTTGTATAATGCATTTGTTATTGAATTAGGGAGAAGATGCGTTGTAATATTATAATTTAATCAAATCGGCTTTATATTAAATTAAATCATTTAATTAAAGGAATATGAAAACGTGAAAATACTTTGTACACAGGCTAAAATATGATCTCAGGCATTTTTATTATGTTCGAAATGAAAAATTCGAAGAACGCGATAATTAAAATCATTTAACTGAATGTTGTAGTATACGCATATTTTGTGGTTAGTTGGTTACATGTAGCGGTTTCACCGTAACGTTTGAGTTTTCTAATATTTAAGCTCGACAGTTCCAAGGATACGAAATTAAGTCGATTAAATTGATTATACATATATATATATATGTATACCTAGTCCTGCCATATGTTCTGTTACAAATATAAAACGCGATAAAAAAAAAACAATATTCATATTGTATTCAAAATTATTTCATTTATTAGAAGACAATATTGGTTATTAAAAAAAATTGTATTCACTCGAAATGGCCGCCTTTTGCTTTAACACAAGCTTTCAAACGGTGTGGCCATTGGGCTATAGCCGCACGTACGATTTCCATGGAGATCGAGGACGCTGATCTGGTTAATGCAGTTTTAAGGCTTCCCAAATTTCTGTGAGGAGTCTTGCAAGCCATATTCTCCAATTCTGACCACAAAGCATAATCCAGTGGATTGAGATCTGGACTCCCTGATGGCCAATCTTCTGCTGCTATAAAGCCAGGAATATTGACTCTGAGCCACTCCTGCGTGGTTTTAGCTTTGTGCGCAGGAGCAGAGTCCTGTTGGAAGATCTCATCTCATCTCATCATCTCATCTACGTCCATTGAAAAGGGTATTGGTCAAACCCTTCACAACACCCTCTAACACATCTTTTTGGTAAACCTTTGCACCAGTTTTTACGCTCTTTTCACAGAAATGGAGGGATGTGACACCATGGTGGAAGAAGAGGGATGATGGCCACGTTGAACCCTTGGAACAACTTTTTTCGCTTCCTTAGATGAAGTGGCATAAATCTTGTCATTTTGTTTGTTGAAAACTTCTTCCACGGTAAAAATGTTCTCATCCGTAAACAGAATGTTTTCATGGCCATTGTCCGCGTGCCACTGCAAAAGTCGCTTGCATCTTTCCAGCCTAATTTTTTTTAGCTGAGGAGTTAGAAGATGCCCCGTGGACCGACGATAGACTTTCATATGTAGATCATCCCGAATCAGCCTAGACATGGATCTGGTTGATATATCCAATTCCTTGGACATGATTTTCTGCTTTCTAAGGGGATTTCTCCGAATTCTTTCACGCACTGCCTTTACTACCGCACTCGTACGGACAACGCGCTGGCGACCACTTTTTGGCCTGTCTTCTACTCCAGACAATTCGCAGAAGCGAGCAATATTCTTGATATTCTTGATATATATATACATATTTATATATATACGTTTATAGCGATTTTCGTTATTTACAATTTTAAATATTCAAATTTGATTATGATCATACTTTTGATTATGGTAATAAATCTACATTTACAAACATTTCGTACGCAACGCTGTCATTAAAAAATGTAATTTCATACATTTTTACAGTATTCGAAATATAAGTTCACAAAATTTTTGTTTATAAAGGAAACTGTATGGGTAGAATAACAGATTCATCGGTTTAGAACATTTTTGATGTATACATTGTATTGTATAGTCTCATGGCATTTATGCGATTATTATGTTCAAATTCGACTTTGTATATTGTATTCACAGCTTCGTATATCATAAAACCCATACAGTATTCATAAAATGTTGTTATCGTTTAAGAGCTTATGATCTGCAATAACACGATGTTATTTTGAATTAAATCTAAAATCTAAAATGCAATTTGGTTCCTTTCTAATGGAATTAATAAATAGAACTAATTATTGTTTACAACATATCAAAATTTAAGGTTTCGGAGAAACGCGTGGGTACATCGTTATCACACGAAACCTCTAAAATAAGTTTTTCAGTTTTGAAGTTCTTACATTGAGGCTTGTTCAAGCAATACAAATGGATTAACTCTCTTCGCGAACAATTTCATCAATACAAGATAACAAATTTCCTGATTAGGTTTGAATATGCAATGATTTTTTATTCAATTTATATACAGTGGATAACCAATTATACTATATTCGGAATTTTCGAAATTGAATCTGTTTCACTGAAATACCTATATATTTTGTGGTCAATTATTAATCATTAATGCCGCAGATTATTACTTCCGACTTGCACTTAAAGAAAACCTACTTTTAGTTTCGAATACTAATGTTTCGAATTAATAATGTAGTGCAAATTATATTTATGTAACATATAGAATTTTGTGAAGCTGTTAAATATCAATCAAAAGTCAATTAAATATCACATTTTCATGCTTCTTACAATGTTCAAGAACCACAAAATGATTAATATATTAAATAATTGCTATTTGGATTTCGAACACTTATGGTGTAAGTAGTGTTCTAGTTGTTTTTGAATGTGCAGCGAAATTTTAAATTATTTCCTACACAAGCGATGATGGATGGCTTAGCGCTTAATGTTATTTCATTCATTTTAATAATCTTCGAAATTTAAGTTCGATGTTACGAAGATATCGAAATTATACAGGGTGGCGCAATAGAACGTGCATATTTAAAAAATATATTAAAAAATAAATACAAAAGTTATGGTTAAAATAAATCTAAGGCATTGTAGAGTAATAAATGGAGTTTATTTTTTAAAAATACCATCGTCTAAATGGTGACCCTCTCTACGACGGCACTCCTCTAACCGCAAACGAAAATTATTGAAAACTTTCTTCAGTAATACTGGTGTAATGGCTGCCATTTCACCACGGATATTCTCCTTGAGCTGAACGATGTTTCTGGGATTATTACTGTAGACTTTGTGTTTGAGGTATCCCCACAAAAAAAAAAAAAGTCAAGGGGCGTCAAGTCTGGACTACGTGGGGGCCATGGGATATCACCTCTTTTCGAAATCAGTCTGCCAGGGAACATCTGCTTCACCACCGCCATGGAGTCATTTGATGTGTGACAGGTAGCTCCATCTTGTTGGAACCAAGTTCTGGAATTTACTATTCTTGAACTTTCAATTTCTGGAGCCAAAAATCCGTCCAACATCTCAACATAGCGTTCCGTATTAACCGTGACGTTTTGGCCCCGCGCATTTTCGAAGAAAAAAGGACCAATTATTCCTCTGCCAGAGATTGCTGCCCATACTGTCACTTTAGGATTATGCAGTGGTTTCTGGTGTTTGATTTTGGGATTCTCACTGTTCCAGTAACGACAATTTTGACGATTTACGAACCCATTCATAAGAAAATGAGTCAGAGAAAAGGATATTGTCAAAATTGGAAAATCGATTAAGCATTTCATTAGCAAATGCGAGCCTTGCTATGAAGTCAAACTCTTTCAATTCTTGTGTTAATTGCAGCTTATATGGATGCAGTTTAAGATCCAATGTTAAAATTCGTTGCAAATTTCGTCGCGATAACTGTTAGATAGACGATCTCTTGCGAGTCGACATTTGTGGATTTCCTCGTACTGTCTTCGGTCCTAGATGTTCTTGGGCGAACATTTGCTTGTGGTTTAAATGTTGAACCGGTCTCTTCAAAACGCTTTACCCATATTTTAATTAAATTAGCACTCGGAGCTTCACTAATTCGCCGTAGTCCATATTCAGCACAATATAGTCGCCTAGTAGCAATATATGAACGAGAGTTCTCGTAAAATGCGCGCACGCAAAATGCGCGACGCTTCCCGTCGAAGTGATTCATAGCGACTAAAACTCCATGAGCCCGCCAACCCAACGATGTATTAAATATATATTTTAAGACCGAAATTTGAAAATTGCATATATTTATACATATTTGTAACTTGCTTTAAATTCTGTGATTTGCTTTAATTTGTAATACGGTGATGGAACTGTTAAACTAAATTTAATAAATCGAAATTTATACAACATCAATAAATTCATTGGGATCAGCGGCAACTGTATAATTTATATTTAATACTTCCATGTTTAATATTTTCATATTTGCAATTTCAGAAGAATACTTGAGAAAACTCCCCATTAAGTTCTATGCTCAAAATTATTGTCACAATTTGAGATCAAATTTATCTTTTTTTCATGCATGTATTCCAACCTGTTCCCAATAACCTAATTGAGTTTGAAAGAAGTACGACCTAACAAAAATGTAATGTGCAATAGTTCTATTCTTGCATATACCTATACATATATGATACTTGCAACAGCCGAAATTTTTTTAAAGCAGTATTGCGACAAAATGTTCATTTTTTCTTACTCCTTTTCTTTATCAATTTCTTTGGCTAAATAAATTAAGTAGAATAACTTTTTTATGTTTCTCATGAAGTACAAGAAATTAAATCAATTTTTTAGCAGAGTTTTTCGTTGCAAATAAAAAATTTACACTGCCGGTTCACAATTAAGTTGGTATACAAAAGTTTACAATTGAAGATTAAGTTCACATTTTTAAAGAAATTAAAAGTAAGAGTTTCAATCAAAGAACAATCATAATTCGTATTAGAAGCAATGAATATCCTGCAAAAAGTATTCCCGAAGTAATCTGAATCTGCCTCAGGAAAAGGAAGACTCTTATTTTCGGAGATTAAAATATGGAAAAAAGCATTCTTGAAATGATTTGTGAATCAGAAAGTTACGCTTCGTGTTTTGTGAGCTAAATTCCGTCCATGAATCCTTTTAAATGTGTTGAGAATCGTAAAATGTAAATTCCTCCGAATATAATGTGCAGCAAAAAGAGTTTTGGCTCTCTTACAAAGAGCCGTATTTGTTGTCTCGTATGCACTTTGTAAAAATCATAATAAAATTAAAATTATTATTTTTTTAACTTGAGGGGAATTGTGAGCCAGCTCAGCTGTATTACGCGCCGCCTCTACAAAAATAATACGAAAATTCCAATTTAATGTACAATGGAATGGAAAGAACAAATATATGTTCGATCCTATGGGCCGGCTTCTGTCAAGCATACAAAAACAAAAATGTCATTGAATTCCGAGAATGAGTTTAGTGAGGTTACACGTTTAAGAAATTGAAATTTAATTTTAATTTTTCAAGATCTGCTTGTGACTTGTAATCTCTTATTTAACTAATAGATCTCAATTTGTGGAGTTGTTTGGTGTACGTTGCAATTGCCTTGAACTCACATCTGAAGTCCCACAAGGATCAGTTCCTGGTCCACTACTTTTTGTGCTTTACATGAATGATATTGCTGAATGTATTGATGCTAACGTGTGCAATCTGTTTGTATTTGGGGATGACATAATGCTTTTATTTCGCTCAGATCGTTCATCATTCTCTTTGCAGATTGAAATCAATGATTGCCTTGATCGTGTTCTTTCATGGACCATCAGAAATTCGTTACTTATTAATCCGTCCAAAACCAATGCTATTCCGTTTGTTTCTGCCAATTACCTTGAGCCAAATCTTGATATTTGCTTGGAAACATCTGCGATTGGCTTTGTTAGTCACCACAGATGTTTGGGAGTAGTTATTGATAATAAATTAACATTTGAAGTTCATATTAACTCCATTCAGCGTAGAATATATGGTTTTTTACGTAAACTTTATTCTGCCGCTCCTTTCTTCCCGCTTACAGTGAAATATAAATTAACTTATGCTAAACTTATGCCTCATATTGTATATTGTCCTGAAGTGATATCAGGAACTAACATTGAAATCTGTCAAGATTAAAGGAAGTTATGAACGTTTTGTACGCTTTGCTAATAATGTTCGCAGAAGGCAGCATATCTCTGAACATGTGAAAAAGTTCTTGGGATGTTCTTTAGAGAATTTTGTGCAATATAAAAGTTTTGTTTTTATTTTATAAAGTAGTAAAAAGTGGTATACCAACTCTTTTATGTAATAATTTTAGCTTTTCTCATTCTAGTAGAATACCTCAAGAATAATACCCAGAATTTATAGCGCTATGTTCGAAGAATCGTTTATAGTACAGATTGCATGAACTTGAAATCAGCAGCCAAGTGGTCTACGGCTTTTTGCACATTCTAGTGCATAGTGTTTTTCGAATGAAGCTGCTTAAGCATTTTCCGCATACATAAATCCCGCTCATATTTTTCCTGTATTTACTACGGATATGTTTGATTGCATGTTTTTAAGTAGTTGCAAATATTAAACAATTGATATGCGCCTTTTTCTGTTCTTAATTGTTACTTTTCACGGGACATGTTAAAACTTAACTAGCATATTATTTATTTTTTGGCTTATACTTTTATATTTTATGGCTGGGGAGCCAATAAGTTCCTGTT
This sequence comes from Philornis downsi, assembly GCA_019455685.1. Classification (NCBI taxonomy): domain Eukaryota; kingdom Metazoa; phylum Arthropoda; class Insecta; order Diptera; family Muscidae; genus Philornis; species Philornis downsi. Next base: position 1,376,505 of record JAHXMU010000060.1, read on the forward strand.
ATTATAATATTGTTTATATATATTAATGTTAGATTCATATATAAGCATCATGAATAATGTGTCTGTTCAGGACATTATGGATATGTAATATATTGTATCGGCCAAGAAGGCTTTTGTATTAAATTATGAATTGCAAATAAATAAATAAATAATTAATGCCTAAATTAAAAGATTTGAATACTTTCTTATATGTTATTCAATAAACAAAAAAAAAACAATAAATATTAACTGGATCTTTAATTGCAGTAATATACATATCTTCGGCAATAAATATCAATAAATACACTCTTATATACGAAGAGTGCCGATATAAAGACTCTTCCTATATGAAAAGTGTGAACAAAGACTTTCCATATAAATTTTTAATAAATATGTTTTTCTATACATAAGGTGTCAGGCAAAAATGTTTCTCTTCATAGTAAGTGATTATAAGATACTTTCCTATAAGGAAAATATCAAGAAAGACACGAAACGTGTTAATAAATACAACCTTCTAAAACAGCTCTTACGCGAAAAATTTTGTATACGAAGATAGTAAAGGAGATACCTTCTCACATAAAAACTGGTTATGAAGATACGGATGAACTTCATTTAGGAAATGTATTTATGGACGACGCTGTGGTTGCAAACGAACATTGCCCCCATATAAACTGTTTTTTTTTTCGAGATGTTGGATTCCATTAGCTCTTGTCTAGTGGGTTGTAGATAATATCATAGAGTTATTAAAAAGATAAGATGAGAATAGGGAATGATCATTAAGTTAAATGTTAAATGTATTTCACTCACCTCCAACTACCTGTATTTATTCCCTATATTTCCTGGAGCTGCCTTATGCCCATTTCTAAAAAGCAATCTAATTAAAAACATTAATGTCTCATATTTGGAATAAAAAATATGTACTTGCCATCAATGTTCTCAGCATTCTGAATAGTAACCAATGACAATTCAAACGAAAAGTTAATTTCGAAAAAAATCTATATTTTATTTATTTATTTGGCTTGTAATTTAAAGCCTTTCGGCCAATAAGTAAATTACGATATGCAACAATTAAACTATTAGATTTAATCTGCTCAGTAATATAAATTTAAAAAAACACACACTAAAAATTAAATATAAAATTTATAAAAATATAATTTGATTTTAAAGAAGGTATGATTATTAAAGACAAAAAAATATGACAAAAGACTAATTTGGAAGTTAATCGGTATATAATCTTGAAATATAAGATAATCGGTATGTAATAAATACTGCTCACAATTTAATTGAGAACATTTTACAGGAAAGTCTGAAAGTATTACAGAATGTGCCTTTTGTAAGAATCAGGACATAATTTAGAACATTTTAAATACTTTGGTAGTAAATTGTAAATTCGTGCTACTCTTAATACAAAAGCACGACCCATGAATGTGGTTATTTTATGAATAAGAAGCTTATTATTACGAGTAAAATGGCAAAAATTAAACGAATTAAAAAGAAATTGAGGGCCACACCGTCGAACAATTTTATAAAATAACAACAAAGACCAAAATCGGTATAATTTTTAAAAATGAAGCCAAAAACGCTTAACACGCGGTGTTATACGAACACGACGCATCAGTGAATGGAAGTACATAGTCCTGCCATATGTTCTGTTACACAATTTCCAGCGCTTATCGTTCAAAACTTCTTGCGGGAATAGAACCGTTAACTTTTTTTTTCAGAACACATGCACTGATTAGTGAAGAATACTAGTCAGTTTGGTCTCAGTTTGCAATCTATTAACATGGAGTGGGGCGTTAAAGAGAAACGAGTCGGCGTAATAGCGTTGCATAAGTGCGGAAAGAGTGCTGGCCAAATTTTCGAGTTGCTAAAACCACTCAGAATATCAAGAATGTTCGTTTATCATGTTATTGCTCGCTTCGGCGAATTGTCTGGAGTAGAAGACAGGCCAAGAGAAGAGTGCGGTAGTAAAGGCAGTGCGTGAAAGAATTCGGAGAAATCCCCTTATTTGATATTTTCGCAGTCTGCTGTAGGCTTTTTGAAAAGGATAGTTATTTTACTGTTGTTTATCTTTATTCATAACAAAATATATAGTAAAAAAATCAGCCATGAGTCGCAAAAGGCTAAGAGAAAGTGGCTAAAGTCTTCGATCTATAGCAGAAATTGTGAATTGGTTGCTATTTTTTGTACAAAATGCTTTAAAGCCTGAAAAGCCCGTCGAAACTCACAGAAGACCCAAAAAAGCTTCAAAAACAACAGTTACCCGTATTGTAACACTTGCGAAGAAGGACCCGTTTGTAATTCACTTCAGTGCGGTTCACATAAAATGTTTGATGGACTAAGTACGGGATAAGAAATTAGACAACATTTCTGCGTCTCTTCTAGTAACCCCCATACAAATTGACTAATTTATCGAAATTTAGCTTTTCGCATGTGATCCCTAATTTGTAGAATGCAAATACTTACATTTAACCAATTATTTTAGATTACGTTTTGTAAAATTTGAAATAATTAAATTGAACCTTAGATATCTCTAATTTAATAGCACTAAATTCAGTATAATTAAGCTTACTTCAGTCGTTTAATAAACGTTTTACGAATGGTAATGGGCAGCATTTGCACCTTAGAATGCCGAACATGATTGATTCAGTAAAAATAAGTTGTTTCCTTCTAGTTGCTAAGCAGAGACTTCAGAAAGTTGTAATTCTGCTCTAAAGCTTTTAGGACTATAGCTTCCTAAATGTTAGGACGTTTCAGCCTTATCTGTTTGTTAAATCAAATTCGAAAACTACAAATTGCATCTTCCATCTCCTTTCTTTTTCTAATAGAATGTTATCCTCTTTGGCGTTTAATGGTGTACACAAAATAGTGTAGTGCAGCTATTTTCCTTTTTCCCTTTATTAAAGCCCCCCCTTTTGTACAATTTTTTTGAGAGAAAAAAAAAAACAATTTTAATTGGGTTAAGGTTATGTGCTGGTTTCTATTCGTTCCATTTTGGTTTGTTGGCTCTTTCTTCTTGTACTACTTCTTCGACTGCATTTTGTCAATTTGGGTCTCGGTTCTCATACGATATCAAACACACACACACGAACACAAATTTATCGCTACTTCTGGCTGTTGTTTTAGTTGTTGCTGTCCGCTGTAGCTTGATATTGTTGCAGTCGCTTAAAACCCTCTTAACCCGGAAGACAATCGATACAATTTCACCTTTTAGGCGAATACGCGAGAATAAATGCATGACGAAATGGAAAACCAAAAGAAACACAGCAAACTTGCATAGATTTGGATTTTCACAATTCACCAGCAACGAAACGACGAACGTAGAAACGCCACAAATTGCGTTACAGCAATTTGTTCATATATGGAGGAGTAAACTAAACTATTGTGTCGGTTGGTGCTATTACTATTGCCGTTCCTCTCTTCTTGTTTCGCTAATTAATAATCAAAGTAATTGCAATTATATACACTGTTAAAGAATCTATTATAATTTATACGAAATTTTAAAAGTGTTTGCTTAGTACCTTCGTGTGCAACGCTGCTGCTACGTTCATCAGGGTTGAACAACGAGATGTAGGAGAATGGTTTGAGTGCGAGTGTGTGTGTTTGTGGGTGGTTGAAGTGCAATAATGCTACGATGTGTGGCGGTGTATGCGGTTGTTGAAGTTGACGGCCTGTTCTCCCCCACCTTTGCGGTACAAATAAACCAATACCACAACATTGCGCTCATTACATTACGCGAATAGAATGTCTATGACTGACTTATTTTACTCATTTTTTATTTGTCTGTACGAGGGTCGTGAAAAAATAAAAAAAACCAACGAGTACCACCATTTACAACTTTCATCTATCTATCAATACTGTAAGTTGTTGCAGTCCACAGATTAGGATTTATAAGTAAAAACAAAATTTCGATAAACGGTCAATGTGTGGGAGATAGCCGATTGGGAGTGCTAATGCTTTAAATTTTCGTTCTCAGCACAACGTTTATCCAACGCATAACATTTAAAGATTTGGCTGAATTCCGTTGAACTGCTTGAATGATATGATGAAGCATGAAGCTAAAAATGGGTAAAATCGCTCATTTATATGGGAGCAACCAGAAGTGTCGTTAATTGATCGATTTTTCTTAAGTCTTACCAGATGTTTCAAATCGATGCAGTGGATAAAAACATAGATTACTGCTGTCCACGAGAGAAACAATTGAATTTCGTAAAAGCGGTCAATTTGCATGGATGGTACGAAAAGGGGTTTGATTACGACGATCATTTCCATTCTGAGACCCTACTTTAGTAACGTGTACCAAATTTGACAAGATTTGGTGCAATTGAAAAAAAAATTTAAAAATACGAATAAATTTGTTAAATCGGTCGTAAGCCGGTCCATTCCTTCGAAAAACTTAATTTGGGGAAATCGGTCAATTTATGTGGTAGGTTCCAGAAAGAGCTAGCGGATACACAATGTTATCATGTGTATCAATCGAAACAATTTTGTACAAAATAGTCTTGCTTTTTTCATATTCCTTCAGGTGAAAGTATAAAAACTAGCTACTAGACGAATACTTTATCTTTTCTATGCTGCGGAGCTTTTTGAAATATTTAAGTTAGGTTAGGTTAGTGTAGTACTCTGAATAGACAGATTCACTTAGACTGTATAGTCCATTGTGATACCACGGAAACTAGAGGTATGGATGTCCCTAGTTTCCCCGTTGAACCATCCTGAGCGCATCAAGAAGCTCTTAAGTCGGACAATATCTTTATCGTCCAGATCTCATACGTCCGTAAAGAAATAAAAGCCCAGTGTTAATCCCGCCTATTCGTCAGGGCGGGGCAATTGCAGAGAAGGTGTTCTATGGACTCCTCCTCTTCTTCATCCCCTCAGCTCCTGCAGAAGTCACTAGTCGCAACCTTCAATGTCACTGCATATCTTCCAATCAGACAGTGTCCCGTCATGACGGACACAGGCAATCAGACGTTGGATCTTGATAGCGACAGCAGTGTGTGTGAACGCTTAAGTCTAGACGGGGCGACATTCGTCTAGATTGATTACAGCCTCGGACTGACGCCCACCTACCATTTGCTGCTAAATATGCTCCATCTCGCAGTAAGAGCTTTCAAGTGACTAGAGAGAGGCATGCCCACGGATTCCAACTCGACTGGAGTCTGTAAGGTTGTCCCTAGTCTTGCCAGCTCGTCTGCTCTGCAGTTCCCTGGTATGTCTTACTAATTAGCAAAACCATTTCTGCTACACAAAAATGAGGAACATTTTGCATTATTTTTCCCTTTCCTATTATACTCGCCCACGTTTGCGCGTCTAAGACGTTAGAAAAAAGTTACTAATATTTTGTTTTAATTGTTAATATTGCGTCTTACATGTATTTTAAACAAAACATTAGCTATATAGGGAGCCATTAGCTATATAGGGAAAACCAATGTTCATATAGAAAAGTATCTCCTCACTCGCCTGGCAATGAATATGACGTTTGCGATGAATGGTGATGGTGATGATATTGATGACTATGATGATGATGGTGATGGCACCAGATGATTATTTATTCATATGCATCTTACAATTACACAAACATAGGCCCATGATATCAGCCAATACATTAAACAGACAGGCTGTATATCTGTATCTTTTTTTAGCTTTTGACTAATTTGCTACTCTTTATGGTCGATTTTAATATTTGTTGCATGCAGTTGACTGGAAGCAAATGTAAATTTTGTCGTTTTGAATACAATCCAAAGTTTTTCTCTTGTGTTATTTTCTGTTTACCAAGCTCTTTGGTGTTTCTACCAACTTTTATGACGAATCCACACACAAGCGGATTGTTACTCTTCGTGTTTGTGAACGCGCGTCTCTGAATTAAATATTTAGCGCATTTATGAATTTTGGGAAGGAGAGTATTTGAACTTTTGAAATAAGAGGTAGTTTTACGTTAGTTTTTATTGTTAATTTTGGTTTTTATTGTTCGTGTCGATTATCGTACACTTCGCAATAAAGCGAAAGGGAGAAAAAGTAAGAGAAAAGTGGAGTTTTTATAGTGTTGCCAGAGACGAAGAAATTTAAAAAATGCTTTCACTTCAAACAAAAAAATTATGTATCTTTTTTTTTTGTTAAAATTTATTTCAAAAAGGCGCACAGGCGGAAAGTTGAGCAAGCGTACAATTGGACATGCAATATATCATAGCCGTTGAGGTCCGAGCATAGGGTGCCCGAATCTACTACATGCGTCTGTTGTTGTTGGTGTAAGCATAATTATAACTGTGATTACAAGGAAAAACGACTTACGTATCTCGCAACTTATCGTTTTGATTATTAACCATTTTCCAAAAAAAATCCTTTCTTGGGAATTTGGTGTAACTTACGGAATATATGGAATTACTTAATTTGTAATTTATTGTTTTGATATATTTAATAAGCGTTTTTCGAGAAAATTGCTATCTTGAGAATTTGGTGTAACTTACGGAATATATGGAATTATGTAAGGTTATTCAGTTAGTGGTTTCAAAAGTGCTGGTCTGGCAGACCGTCAGCTGAAAGATTTGCCATTTGCGAACATGGATTGCTTATTTATCCGAAGAATGGGTAAAAATAGCTAAAACTTACTACAAAAGTGGTGATTTAAACGTGAGCTTTCTATCGAAAAAAGTTTTCTTCAGCGATGAAGCTCATTTCTCTCTCAGTGATTACATCAACAAACAAAATTGTCGCATATTGGACTCGGAGAACCAAAAAGTGATTGATTGTGGAAAGGCATTGCCTCCGGAAAAAGTGACTGTCTGGTGCGCGTTATGGTCTGGAGTTATTTTTCGAAAATTACCTCAAAAGAGTCCACTGCTGCAACCTAACCGGAGACGGTCATTCAAGTGACATTATAATGAAATAAGTGTTTCGTCGAAATCATAGCTTTATGTGTGTTTTATTTAGCTTTACTTGAAAACGAAGAATGGATAACCCTACATACGGTGGGAATTTTGGGATTTCAAAATCCTCTAAACAATTTACTTGCTCGAATTAGATTTTCATTTGAAAGCGTTTGTAACTGCTACTGTGTCCTGATTAATGGTGGTTTCATTTCGTTTCCTTGTCAGAGTGTAATATTTTAAGGATATTGCATTCCTTAAGGAAACGGAGTTAGAGTACATTTTAAGACCAGACGTTCATGGCATATAAAAAACAGCACTAAAGTTATTCCCTGGAAACGTTCTACCGTTGAAATAAATGCAAAGATCTTTAAACGTAACCATTCTTACAATGAGCAACTTTGTATCTTCTTGTATTCCTTTTGGTTTTAAACTCTGTGTATAACCCGTCAGCTGTTTTTACTACATTTAATATTTATTTTAACAACATTCAACTTTTAACAATGTGTCAAAGCAATATGAGCAAAAAGTACCGAAAACATTATAAGCTTCAGAATAAATACTAGGTTTAACCGGTTGTTAATGGACCGCTTCTTTAAAAGAAGAAAAAAATCGACGTATTATTTCGATTTTGTATTTTATAATGACAGCGCATGTATTTTGATAAGGTTCGAAACGCCATACTTTAAATCATGGCGATAATAATTCTACCTGCCCTTTTGCTTTATATGTCCCATATCAACACTATCGCATTGCCTTTTTAGTTTTCCGTATTTGTATATAGACGTAGCGATTATTCTCTTATTTTTGTGCTTGCTTAGAAAATATATCAAAATTCGTACCTACTATCTTATTTCAAGCTCAATTTCTCCAGACGATAGTTCATTTTGAAATGAGCGAGACAGTAACATACTGATAGACCATTTGGTGTAATGCATTGTATATTTTTTTTTAATTTAAAATATAGAGAATATTTAGCTAAATAATTTTTACTTACAAGATTCATTCCATGTACTGTCGGGGTAATATTTTGAATTGTTTTAAAAGAAGATTTAAATAGATTTCCTCAGAAAAAAAATTAAAGTTTTCAAAAGATTTGTGTTTGTTTTCCAAGAATAATTGTAAACCAAAATAATTTAACATAAGCTATAGAAATAAACAGTTGATATTTTCCAAATTACAGTTTTCTCTGATTGCACTTCAGAGTTAATTTTGCTTTATTAGGGGAAGTACTTCGTTAAATAGTAAAGTTACAATGCGAAAAAAATCCTAGTTCTTTTTCCCTCATAGTGACTTCTCTACGTTTGTTTATTTGTTGTCAAAATAGATTTATACATCTCGAAAAGGATTAATAATAACGTGAAGTCAAAGTACTCTTTATTGTTGCCCTCCATAAATTGTATATCACAGCAAATTATAGATAAAAGTGCATACAGTTTTGTACTTGAGAGATAAACAATGACAGAGAGGGAGAAAGCACACATGGACAGTGAGAGAGAGAGAGAGTAGGTATGAGGGATAAAGTCGGAGAATTCCATTCCATTCAGTAGACGCAACACACAGTCACACGTTTACAGCTGTGATGATTTCCTACATTTTCAGATTGTACTATAACAAGTGGGTGAACGGAAATTGTAATGTCATATTGTATACCGATCAGGAAATACGTCACGACATTGGATCCGAAGCATTTTAAATACAAATATGTTAAGCAACTGTGTCAAAATCGGAAAGATTCCGAAACCAAACTTAGACGGACATGTACCGACATTGTATTATTGGCAACATGTGCCCCTGTTCACCTGGGCCAGAGGGCATTGGGAACCTTGAGGCTTGGGGACAAGTACATCTGTGAAGCTGTATTCATATGCACGAGGCGAACTGCGCACGTGAGTACCTGATAACCTGTGGATAACCTTGGCATTTAGAAAACCCTAGCCTAGCCACGTGGGGGTACCATCCTATCCAATTGGGTACCTGTGAATTTGTAAACTTGGGGACCTGAGGATCCTGAGTCCTAGTTAGCTATGCATCTATGGACGTGATTTCCTAGGGAACAGTGTGCATGAGTGCCTGGGTACCACGGTACTTGCTTACTTTGGGGAACTGGTAATATGGGGGCTTTTGAACTTGACACCTTGGTGACCTCGCGACCCAACGGCCTGGCTACTTGTGCCATATCTATTTCTAACGGCGGTCGCCCTTACCGCAACCAAATCATATGTAGCAAATATATACATAAATGTCTAAAGAAAACTAAGACTTTTAGAAAGGATAAAGCTAAGCTTGGATAAGGCATTTGAAACAAAACAAGAATCGGTGCGACCCATTGTTGATGAGGATCGTCCTTAACTCAATCAATCAATAGGAACTGAACACAAGCAAATTCAAATCATAATTCTTGCTCTTAGAAACGATAAACCCAACTAGTTTGTATGAGAGTTATATGAAAACAAACCGATATGGCCAAAAAGCTAAATGCACGTATCATCATTTTTTGTTGAAATCAGTTGACAAAAAATGCTATCCAGATCTGAGAATGAGAGATCAGCGATCCAAATTAATATTATTTTATTTAAGACATGTTTTAAGTCAATTGGAAAACTTGTTGCAGCACTTAGGGGCATTAGTCTGAAGTAGCTTTTGGAAGAAATTAGAGAACGCTGCTGTTTGGACTGTTTCCTGTGTTTTGTTAATTGCTTCTGTATTCTCAAGTCGTCCCTCAATGTCTTCTTTTAAATGAATTTTTTCGTTCCTAATGTAATGTCAGTTGAGCCTTTTTCTTAATTGTTAACGTCAAAAGGCTTGGTAAATTTTATTGTTGTAAATTGAATTGTCATTTTTGTAAAATAAAAAGGGCACATTCTTAAATTTGATCTATAAATCAATAGATTTACAGTTGCAATCGTTTATTAAGGTTAATAAATATAAAATAAAGTTACCGTATATACATATGTATACGAGTATAGTGCTATGATTATGCCATATAACGCAAAATATGCAGGGACAAAGAGACTAATATTAGCACTATTTTTCCGGAGTAAATCCATAATCATTGGTCCGCCAAATTTTCTGGAGCTGCCGGAAAATGAGAAATGTCATATAATTCTGGCTTACATCCTACATTAGTATGCCAATTCTCATCCCTGGTACGTGTGCAATTCTTCTCATATCCACTGTGGTTGGTAAGAAAACCGTTTTGCTGCTCTTCTCTTTTTATGGACTTATCACTACTTACTCTCTTTGTTTCTCGTTTATTTTTGACAAACTTTGTTGTTTTTATGGGTTGTACTTTGTTGTTCACATTTAAAGCATTGCACTTTCATTCTATAAAAACAAACTGCATTTGTGTTTTTTGTTGTATTTTTCTTTTGATTATATTTCTCTTGCTTGAAAAGTGTAAAAGTATGATTTTTGAGATTACAACACAAAGAATAAGTGTTAAATGTGGTGTGTTTTGGGTTTGTTATTATTTGTTTTGTCTTTCTCAAAACAACGAGACGAACGAACTCAAAACATCGGAGCAAACGAGCGCCCACACACAGAAACAAACACACACACACATATATATATATATATATTTATATAAACAAACGCGAATACATATACACAGACAGAACAAGCAACCAAACAACCAGTTTCGCAGATACATTGAGACAAATTTCAACACTCTACAATTTGACTTTTGGAACGTTCAGCACAACCGAGACGATTCAGTTAGCAGCGAACACAGAACGGTCAGAGAACACAAACAGAGAAAGAAGCAGAAAATGTATAATAAATAAATGAAAGATAAAAAATATTAAGAAAAAATTAACAACATTCATAGAATATACAAACGACAGCGCTACAAAAATCGGACCGAGTTAAATCAATCGAATATATAACATGGATTATTATAGCTGGTGTTGTTGCTGTATACTGCTGCTACAATAAAAAGTTGGCAAGGCACAAACAGAAGACAAAAAAAAATGAATATAAAAAGTGTTTAATCATTAAAAATAGGAATGCCAGCAGTTTCCTATACAAATAATAATAATAATTTAGGTAAAAAAGGAAAGAAAAAACAGCAGTGAAACGCATTATAAACTGAGGAGAAGAATCTTCAGCCTCCCCGTTCGTTGGCAACTAGAAAGGAAAAAAGAACCAACAATTCTCAAATATTTATGAGATTTTTTATTTTTTCATTCAATTTCCGTTGTTTTGTTATTAAATGGTCGGTCGATTCGCACGGACGTGAGTGCTAAAAGTTCGCTAATACGTATAACAAATAACAATTAAATAAATTCAATAATTAAGTGCAGATGAAACTGCTAATCGCTTGTGATAACCCCGTTGGTTGGTTGGTGTTTTTGATCCCCTCTTGCGTTTGCTGAACTGCCATTGAAATTGTCGCCCAGTAACCTCACGACGACAAATAAATTGTAACAGAAAACAATAACAAAAATAATAATAAAAGTGAAAACCACCCCCTGGCAAGAACGGGGAATGAAAGTGAAACCATCAAGTTGCCAGAAAAAGTGGCAGATATTTAATACAATCAATATTTATAAATTTCCAGAAAATCCTTAAAGAAAAGTGTGTTAAAATTAGAGCAGAAAAAAAATCAATTCAAATGTTCTAATATAAACAAGACCTAGCACAAAATCAATATCTACAAAACGAAGCAAAAAACGGAAGAAAAAACAAAAGAAAATAATTGCAGAAAATAACGGCAACATAAAAACGACATCAATGTTTAAAGTAATTAAATAAAGTTTTACGTTAAAGATTTGTAAATGTTAAAGTAAAATATGAAAAATTGCAACGAAATATTTGAAAATGTAGCCAATGTTAAGCTAAGCCAGCCAAACTGAATTTTTATAAATTATGCCATATATTCTGTTGTTAACAAAGAACTAGATTTTTTTTTGTTTTTGAAATTTTTCTCTCTAATTTTAACTTACGACATAGAAATTCTAGTTTTTTCCTTAGAACAGTATTGCCAGACGAAAAATATTTAGAACAGGTTGCTAAACACAAGATGTTTTTTTTTGAAGATGTTCTTGCTACGCTATTATTCGTGAAAGATAGAAATGGTTGGTGTTAAGCATAACTGGACTAAAGTCGCTCCTCAGTACAAAATTATCGCACGTGTAAATGATATTGGTCCGAATTAGTAAGAAGAAAAAAAAAATCCCAAGGGTCTTGAAAGGCATGGTTCATCAAGAAAATCGTGCATTGTTATGGGTTGGCTTTAACACTGAAAAATTCCAAACAGTGACATGAAAAGTTTAATAGAAATAGGTGGCACAATTTTTCAAAAAAGAATGGCTGCACTGTTAAGAGGATCCAGGTATAATTGGTTTGAGCAAGTAGTAATCGAAAGAAGCAGTCTGACGTATACGGCGGTTGAGATAGTGCTTCCCTATTGTTTATTAGCAAGTTTTGACCGGCGCCACAACATACGAGGTGTGTTCAAAAAATAAGACGAATTTTCAAATTTCGTGGGCTACGTACATTAGACTTTCGATTATTATTTTTTTGTATGTTGATACACTCGTGTCGAAGATGTTGACAGTTTTATTCATACAAGATGTTAAGTTTGTTTGTGAGAGGCGTAAATAAAACAAGCGTTTTGCGTGTTCGTCGATTCGGTTTTTATCTCCTCAATCGTCTTAAAACGCCATATTTTCATGGGTCTCTTCAATCATAGGAACAGGAAAAAAATAATCTTTCACAAGCAAGGATGAGTGAGCAGGTGCATTGTCATGATGCAAAAGCCATGAATTTTGTTTCCAAAATTCCGGTCGTCTTTTCGTATTGCTTCACGCAAACGTCGCATAACTTCAAGGTAATACCTCTTATTTACCGTACGTCCTTGTGGTAAGAATTCCTGATGCGCACGTCATGGTAATCGAAGAAAGCAGTGAGTAAAACCTCAACATTTGATCAAACTTGACGTGCTTTTTTTGGTCTTGGACTCTTCCATTGGGACGACTGGCCTTTGATTTCGATGTCATAACCATATACCCATAATTCGTCACCAGTTATAAGACTTTTAAGCAAATCCGGATCATCGTAGACGTCATTCAACAATTCCTGAGCGATGCTCTTGCTAGTTGTTTTTGGTCAAAATTCAGCAATTTTGGAACGAACTTCGCTGCCACACTCTTCATTAACATAATTTCCGAAAAGATTGCATGGCATGAGCCAACCGATATGCCGACATCCATAACAATTTTCTTCACTTTCTCAACATTTTCATCGGCTGTTGATGTGCTGGGGCGTCCAGAGCGAACGTCGTCATTCACATCTTCTCGACAACATTTCAAGTATTTTTGAGCACTTAATTCCATTTTTTACACAAAATTTGATGGAACTTCTTTGATCCATTTTTTTCGACAGCAGAAAGCCTCCGAACATGCAAAACTTGTTCTATTTATGCCTCTCACAAACAAACTAAACTAATAACTAATATAGCATATTGATAAAACTGTCAACATATTTTCGAGACGAGTGTACTAACATAAAAAAATCGAAAGTCGAATGTATGTACGTAGCCAGCGAAATTTGAAAATTCGCATTATTTTCTGAACACACTCGTATGAACTGCGCTTCTTCTTTCGATGCTAAATTGTCGTTTTTTGTTTAGCTTTTCAAAGTACTCACAACAAATTTTTACTTTGATAAGATCTTTCAAAGAAAGAAGGTACCTCTTATCGTTGTGTTTAGGAAGAAAGTTCGTCTCAAAGCCATCTCACCATGCCCAAAAATAAAACTGAAAAGAAAGCTTGGTTTATAACGACCATTGTGGTGTTTTCAATGTTCATTCTCGAGCGGTAATATTCCAAAATAACAATCAGAAGACATCGCTTGTTGAGCTAATATTTGTTAAGGAAAACGAAGACAAAAAAAGAAACTGGGATCAGGTTAGCGAACACCACAAGAAATTTTGTTATGTAGTTCTAAAGAAAGACGCTTTTTTAGTTCTCATGCGCTTTCATAAGAGCTTCTATTTTGCTCCAATTTTTCTTATACAGTATTTAGAGAAATGTACACACAGATTAAAGATGATTCAAAATGTCAGCTTGAGAAACTTTTGCTGGTCTAGCCGATTGCTCGACAAATGAAGTCTTCATCAAACATATCTTTGAACGGATGCCTCACGTTTCAAACTCTATATCATATGATCAGGTATGTCTTATGAAGTCATCTCAATTTTTAGTAAGCTCATGTCCTTAGTTGAAATATAAAAGAAGTTGTAAAAGAGCTGGAATCAAATACTATTTTTAAAAAATTAATGGTATGTTCGCCATACTTTTAATATGATACCCTCATTTATAGGTCTGTTAGTAACTAGCTACTTCCTCTTAGAGAAATGTCTTCTTTGGATATTTTAAATAATGTTCAGAAGCGGTGGATTTAATCAACGCTGTTTATGTGGTCATATTAAAGCTAGCTGTCCGATCAACCGGTTGATACGATTTTTCCCCAAATTTCTTGTGATCGACCAAAGTGCCTATTTGTTAGAAATTGATTTATTCGGGTTAAGCCTCAATTGTCGATGTACCTTTTAGGATACTTTTTTTTACACTTGCAAATGTCGATAAAAACGTACAATTTAAGCTTATATTGAAGCAGTCCGGTCATTGGCAAAGAAAAAAAACCGCCTTAGTTGTGCCAAAAGATAATTTTTTGATGATTTTTCAAGAATCCAATCAATTTAATTTATTACTTTTATATATGTTCAATTTATGTCAATCAGCAATGACTTCAATTAGGTTTTTATCATTCTTCAGTATCTTCTGACTTTTATAGAAAAGTGTGTTCAATTGAATCTACACCATTTATAATAGAATTGCGAGCAAAGTAGTAAATTTATATCAAAGCAAGTTTTCTTTTCACATGATAAGATACCTAAATTGAAACTTGATACCATCGTTTTAGAATTCAATCAGACTTCAAGCCTTGTTCTTAAATTTTCTCTATTTTCTCTTTCCTGTACCTGCATAATGTTTAAGAAGAAGAAGACTAATGAGGAGTTATTTTAACAAAGTTTTGCGTTAACCAAAGTTGCATTTGTGTTTAAAATGTTTCGTTTATTATAATTAGAAAGAATAAATGCATACGAATATTAGATATGCTCATGTTCTTTAGAAAATGTCAGCTCATCTGGCAATACTGTTCTGACTACCACAATCGCTGTCTCTCGTAGATTTATTTTTTGTTTGTTTTGTTTTCCTCATTGAGCTCTCTCACCATCCGTCATACCAACAACTTCTTTCCGTCCTTACAATGGGTAAAAAAGGGAAGCATCTCCCTTTAAGTGACACTTAATAACCCCACCCTCTCCTACCTGGTTCTTGTCATAGATTTAGGAAACCTTCTGCAAACATAGGTATTTACTGTTCCCTTTAATGTCTTTAAGAGCAAATTCCTTTAATCCCTAAACCTACCTTTCCGTTGTCAGCCACTAAGACTGTGATTTTATTTATTTTATCTTGTTCTTTTCTTATTTTATTCATTTTCCTTCTTATATTTGATAGTTTCATGTGAAGAAACAGCAATCGCCGTCCCCTCTACAATTTAGTGTATCTAATAGATACAATGAAATGTCTGCCACTGTGTGTGAGAAAGTGTGTATTGTGTTTTGCTTAAAGTGTTTTTGTTTTGAACGTCATCAGCTGTTTTTCTCTGCTACCGTCGCTGCGGCTCTGCATACACATCTCAGTGTGTGTGTAAGCATGTGTGCGTTTTGTGGCCCCTATTGTGTGGTTCTTCGTTTGTTTTGGGGCAAATACGAAGAATAAAAACATTCGCTTTTCGCGTGTCTGTTTTGTTCTCTGTTTTTTTTTTCCTTTGAGTACACAAGTATACATATTTCAATAATCTTACATATACTTTTATGATACATGCCTAATATGTATGTACGTCCCTTTTTCAGTGTGTGTGGTTTTTGGTATTTTCAAATTCAATTTGGAAATTTTCCTGATTATTTTCGTAAAAACCACAAGATTTTTTATTTGAACATAACCAATTTTCTTTTAAGTTATAACATGAATTTGTAAAATCTTCGCTATTGTACCAGAGGAATAATCTATTCATACATACACTCATATACTACAGATATTTTTGAACTTTGTTTCTATCTGTTTTTCGTTATGACACCAGCATCAGTAGCAGTAAAACAGCTGACAAGTGTAATAAAGAGCGGACGTGAGAATAGTCGTGTGTACTCCTTGTAAAAGGGAAAATGGGGTATTTGGGGCACATTAAAAGAAAATTAAGAAATAGAGCAGCGCAACTTTAAAGAAACCTGGGCTTATTTTGCCTAGCAAAAATAAAGTAAGATAAAGAAGGTTTATTTACTTTCACATAAAAATGTTTCCAGCATAAGCTTTTCATACAGAAATTCACTTCTCATAGGAACTTTAAATACAAACAAACTTCGATCACAGCCTAGGCTTTTCCTATTGTGGAAAAAAGTGCATGAAGACGATTTTCTATGCAGAACATCTGCTGTACTAGGGAAGTTTCTACGAGAACGCTTTGTATACCTGAAAATAATTGTGCGCATAAAAAGGGTTTTTAAAGACAATACTCTCACTTAAAGTACAAAGTTCCTACATGAAAAATACATAAATTTTGTACGAAGCTGCAAGAATATCCCCTATAATGACCAAATGAAAATTAAATTGCTTCTCTCACTGAAAATTGCAAGCAGTTTTTTCTCGAACAAAATTTCTGCTATGCTATGAAGCTATGAAGCCACTTCTGCGTAAAAGACGCCCATGAAAGCACTTATTCCTATTAGGTGTACGAACAAATTTGTGGGACAGTAATCTTTTTATGAGAATAAAACTTATACGTCGTTATATTTCTCTATAGGTATACATTTTGTTTCTTTTAGTCTGCGTAAAAGAAACATATTTTTTATTTTAGCGAATTTTATTCCAAAAGTAGCAACCAAATAAGCAAAGGAAGCAAAAATATTTAAAGATGGTTCATTCGGTTCATATGTAACCTACTAATTGTTATAAACTGTTAAGTCAAGATCGATTTATTATTTAAAAAAGACACTAATCTGTTTCGCGTTAAATCTACAAGCTTGTGCAAGACTAGTTTAATCAATTCAAGAAAAACTGCCTGGTGGTTCGTTATATTGCCTTTCGTGTAAATACATTTTTTGTGACAGAATGCCCCACTTCATAACGGGAATGTTATGACTGTTAAAAAAGGGAATGTTATGATTTCTTTGTATAGACTGGTGCATTACTGTGAAGGAAGATCCATGTGTCTCCAAAACGTTCTTTTTCGAAGTGAACCAGCACTAAATCAAAGGAATGTACTTATTCTTCAGCATTTATTTTATGATTTGAGATGGTCAAATGCAGCAATGTTTACTGAATTCGTCATAGACACTTTTCGTACAGAAAAGGATTGTAATTTTAAGCCTTAAGGACGATTTGATTAAATTACAATATTACAACGTATCTTCACCATAATTCAAATGCATTATACAACTTTACAATACTAATGTTATAAAAAATTGTATGTATCTTAATAGCAGAAAAATATGATTTACAATATGACGGTCTACTTCACTTATTACGATTTTTCACTATATATGTTTCTCGTACTAAAATACAGAATCATAACTTTAATTGGAATTTAGGGCTACTTCCATAATATAACGCAACATTTAGTAACAGATTATTAGGTAAAAATTAGTAACTTCAAGTAATTTTTTTTAGGATTGACTTAAATAAGTAATTGAGATGCTATACAAGTAATGGCTCAAAAAAATAAAAAGGAAGAAAAAAATAATAAGTTTAATAATTTAATTTAATAATAATAATAATAATAATTTAATAATAATAATAATTTAATATAAGTAATAAGTGTCTTTATAGACACTTTTCGTACAGAAAAGTGTCTTCATAGACACTTTTCGTACAGAAAAGTGTCTTCATAGACACTTTTCGTACAGAAAGCTTCCATGAAGAAATTTTTCTGTACGAAAAATCTGTATGTCGTTTCCGTGCGACAATATGTACGACGATAGTATATGAAGATAATTTCTATGTGTGCAATTATGTATAAAACACCTTTCTACATGAACTGTGTCTATAAGGATAACTTTTATAGAGATTGCTCTCTATGAAATTTGTTAATGAAAGTATTTTTTATACGTACGCTGCATGTTCTTTCCACTTAATAATGTCTGTGAGGATGCTATTCCGCAAGAAAAGCGCCTGTGAAGACATTTCTTTGTATAAAAATTTTTAGTGAAGAGACTTTCAATTTGGAGCTATCTATCATAGAACATTTGTATGAAAAAGCATTTTTGGATATTAAAAGTGTCTGTGAAAACACGTTTTGATTTCTCTTCATGATAGCTGCTTGGGAATACGCTTATTTTTATTTGTCATTTACCTATATCGAAAGTGTCTATGAAGACAATTCTGTCTGTGATGATAGTTTCCTATATGAACTAATTTATATTTTACTACCTTTCTGTAGAAGAGTGTCGATGAAGATGCTTTTCCATAAGACATATATCGACAAAGAATGTTTTTGATTGAATAGTGGAAATGAATAACATCCTCTATTTGGAGAGTTAATTTTTTTCATGATACCTTTCCGTATGAAAAGTGCCTGTGAACACACTTTTCTATTTGAAACGTGTCTTTGAATAATGTGCAAGTTATGATATTTACTCTATTATAAAAATGTCTACGAAACAGGCCTTGAATAGTAACAACGGTTGTTCGCATTTACCATTAAACGCTCCTTAGCGGATTAAAGTAATTATCATATATTACCTTTGGACGAAATGTTTTAAATAAATATTGAAGTGAAATAATTTTATGTAATTCTTTCCCATTACGAGAGTATTTTTGTGAACCGGCCTTTGTCACTGCCGAAGTCATTGCCTTGTTTGAATAAAAATGATTCAAGTATCGCGCTGGTTGTGCATAATGTCAACAACAATATTACGAGTTCAGCAACAACAAAAATGTTAATAACTGAAAAAAATGCAAATTAACAGGATTACTTTTTACTGGTTTCGTGTCATTCATATCAAACTGATAACTGATAATCTTGCTGGGAGGGAAGAAAAAAAGCGGTACATGATTAATTTCCTGTCTTTAAATTACAGAACAAAGAAAATGGAATATTATTCACCCTAAACGGAGAATTAACAGAGTATGTTAATAGAAAAATTATTATTCGAGAGAGGTTTGAAATGAATATGAAATAATGCGAAGAATCACCAATAAGATTTAGTTTGGAACCCCATTTGATTGGAAATTTTGGTGATCACTTTATAATAACATATGAGAAATGACATTATAACATTTTTGTTATAATGTTGACGTATATGTAAGAGCTTCCGAATTCTTTTTATGTCACTGTTGAATTCACTGAATTGCTTGTGATTCACTTCTATATTTTGGAATCCTCGTTATTTTTTGACTCTCCAAAGGTTTTTACGTTTTTGGGATGACACAAACGAAAAGGATCTTAGCTTTGTATATACATACATATATGTATATTGGATTCCCTATTAATGAAAGTACTTAGAGTATATTTAAAAAGTTTGTCTTATCCTAAAAAACTTGTATTCGATTTTTTTGAACTGCTACCAACACTGGCCTTTTTGGTAAAAAGCAGAAATAAACCATTAAACTTTTTTTTAAAGGGTATGGAAGATATGTTCCCTCCTGTTGGGGGACATCAAGGGAAATCTGGTCACATTAACATTCACTGGAATCGATTCAAGTGTTTGTAAACACTATCGCGGTATCAGTCTTTTACCCATTGCTTATAAGATCCTGTCAAGTGTGATATTTTAAAGACTAAAGCCGATTCTAGCTGACCGGATAGGGTCAAATCAACAACTGACTAGATACACACAATACACACGTACCGTTTTTTCGTCGATTACAAAGCTGCCTTCGACAGTTCTACACGGCAAAAACTAACACGAAGTCTTTAGTAAATATTGGCAAACATCTTAGTGAGCCTTTTTACACCAAACGAGGATTTAGGCAAAGCGACAGCCTACCGTGCAACATCTTTAACATACTTTTGGAGATGATTATGAGGAAAGCCCCAGTTAACACGACTGGCATCACGTTTAAAAAAAAAATGCGATATATGGCATGATAAACTGGGGGATGTTACGGCAGCCTTCTCAAGCATTGAGATGGAGTCAGCAAAAATGGGTCTGGCGGTAAACTAGGAATGCAAAATTATTTGTTCGAACAATCAAATAGTAAGCTGGCTTGAGAGGCTGTGTAAACGTTGACATCTATAATTTTAGAATGGTGAATGAATGAATTCATCTGCCTCGGTTCTGCTGTAAACAAAACGAATGGTGTCAGCATGGAGATAAAGATGAGAGCACTGCTTGCTAACATAAGCAAGAGATCCAACGACAATAAAACCCTCTTCCGACAAGGAAAACTCCGACTGCACCAGACATTGTTTTTTCCTATCTTGAATGGCTCAAAATCTAGGGTTATAACACAAGTTGATGAATCAGTGCTAGGAGTCTTCGAGGGGAATATACTTCGGAATACTCGGCTTCGCATGAACGATGAGCTGTATGAGCTGCATACCGAACATCGATGCTTAACCAGCAACATACAACGATTGCGCTGACTGGGACATGTTGTGCGGATGAACCCAAATGCTCCATTAAGTTTTTGACAACAAACTCGATGTACGGCGCAGAAAAAGGCTACGAAAATTCCGTTGGAAGGACCAGGCTATTGTATTGCAATCGTAATCAATTGGGGGAGAAGCGAAGAAAACCGAATCGCTTGGAATTATTTTCTATGTGCGGTGTATAATAGATAAGGATGTCTATTCCAATCGCCACCTAAGTAAGCCAGGAAGCAATTTTTAAAAAAAATGGCCCCACCTACCGTTCCATCACTATGGTATGTTGATAAAAACATCGAGTAGTCGAGTGGTTATAAGTATTCTCTAAATCTAGAGGAGTAAATAAGTTTTGTAAAAATCAATCAAAAATATTTTATTGCCCATTTGGATATAAACATTAGTAGCAGCTGCATCATTGTTTTAGCCACAGTTGTTGTTATACGACTCTGATTGTTCTAACTAAACGAAAAACTTAATATACCAGTCCTTATTATCTACATTGGTTGATAAATTTAAATTTAAGGTATGTAGTGTGAGATCTCGTTGCCTGCTCCGTTGCGAATGTTGCGGTATTCTCCTCGTGAAATCAACCGAGTAAGCAACCAACGCAAATTTACTCGCAGCATGTCTGTTTAGCGAATTACCGCGTTTTGTGCGTTGTGTTTTTTTTTTTTTTTTGCTACCCACAATCCAGTAGCTTCAACAATAACAGGAACCAATAACCTTTGCCGTTTATAAATATCTAAGACTAAATTTAAAAAGCTATTGTAATACAGGTAAACCACAAAGTTTAGGCTTTATTGAAATTTTTGTCGCTGCATTTTCTTCTTTTTTTTTTTAACCCACTCCAGACTCCTACGGTATGAGGGACGGGCGTCAAAGTCATATTTATATAAATGATTTTCTTTATAATTTAAACTCATAAAAGCTCACAATGAAATAAACAAATCAACCGCAATAATTGAAACGCCAAGATGACGAAAACGTAGTCAGTTTCCAGCACAACACATCTCCCTCCGCTATCAATTGTGAGCAAGAAACGATCGTTGTCGTACGTATGTATATCGTACGTGTAGAGCCAACGAAGTCGGCGCACCATGGGGAAGAATGTCAAAAATGGGGTTAAATTCCATAGTCGGGCAATTGAAAAATTACAGATTTGGGATAGGATCTTCGCACCCTTGGACGAAAAATTTAAACTCAGTTTATTTCGCTTTCACGAGACAAGTTTATAGGAATGTACGTTTTTGTGATAAAACTAGCTACGTGTCATTATTATTATATTATACATATTAATAAAAAGATTAGAGATATATATACATGTATTTTTATGTGCATGTGGCACTTACAGAGATGATTTATGAATTTTTATCGCCTACTAAAATTACTTTTACAACGCATTTGCTATTCACTTCTAGAAATAGAAACCACCCCAGATATTTAAGGAACAACCTGCCAAACACTTATTGCAGGCAAATGGACGATGTAGGAACTTATAATATGCAACACACAGACTCACATTGATTTTTGTATGTGGGCAATTATTGGTGGGTTGAAGTTTAAACAAAAAGATATTTCCCGCATGTAGCTATTTATTCAATCTTTTTATAATGAAAATATGTCGTGTTTTAAATATTTGAAATTACATCTCATAGTCATTTCCTATGAATATCGTAAGAAACTTTAAGAGAATTTAAGCGAAATATAGATCTGGGGGTCAAAAATATATTTCATGATGTTGTAGAATCGATAAAATTAATTTTTCTGAAATTGTTTTCTTTTTGCAAGGCTTCACTTGTATATAATTCTATCTAAGATATAAATGTACAAGTGGGATAATACCTGGTTCGGCAGATGTATAATTTCAAACTAAGCTTCCCAGATCCGTACACAAACACATGTTAGCTATTTGAAAGCAAAGAATATAGAATACTTTTGTGATTAATATCGGAGTTTTATATTCACATTTGGTCTGACGGTATAATGCAGTTATATTTTTTCTCTACATATATGTATATTGATTATTAGCTAATATGACAAATAACATCTGTAACACTGGTTACGGTTTTGAAAAAAAAAATAGATTTTCAGATGCTCAAATATTTATAAGTTACAACAAGTTTTATAAGTTATACAACACATGCATAAAACTGGAGAAAAAATTCTTGCTTAACATGAAGCTAATATTTCAGGTTCAAATTAATTCTATCTCTGAATCCTCAGCTTTGGAAGATTAGACTTTGGAGTTTATTTCGATATTTTTGTAATTTTTGTTATTATTATGAAAAGTTCCACTTAAAGTCAAATAGTGTTTTCTCTGCACAGAAACAATTTCAAATCGTTTACATGTAGGTAAATTGCAGTAAAAAAGCATCCTAAGACGTTAAAAAATCCGCTGATCGCGATTGAGAATTGGTGAAAATTTGGATAATCATCGATGAATTTAATATGGGCTTGTCATAGGAGAGATGCTGCTGTTTTTGACGTATTTTCACCACATGCTGTAAAGCAATGCAAACTCTTTAGATAATTTTTCATGACAATTTTTTTAATCAGAATTCATATAACAAATAAATTTAAGTTATTAAAAATACAACAATTTTAAATATATGTATATGTTACATAATTCTAAGTTTTTCCATCAGAAACGAAAAAATACTACAAATGTTTGCTATTCTTACAACGGCTGCAAATTATAATGCCTTAATTTCGTCCGTCCGTTTGGTGTGATTAAAATGTGCTTCTCAAGAAGTGAATAATATGCTCATATGGCATTTGTGGAAGCTATCAAAATACTGTTGTTATGGAACGACTTCAACTATTTATTTATTTATTTACATAATATTTTATAAAGTAAATTTATAAAATATAAATTAAAGACGATGGGCTACAAGGCCATTCACGTCTATTTTGTGATCACTAGTATTAGATAATTACAAATAATTACGAATACAGATTCGTTGATTATGAAAGTTAATACGAAATTATAACAATAGTAAAAATTATTTGAGGATAATGAGAATTACAAAGTTGTAGTAAATTTAGACATCACGAATTCCGTGTCTTCGGAGAGCTGCCAGCAGTTTAGATAACATATCGGTCGTGGAACAATCCAAGGATATATTAATATGTTCATCAAGTTTGGAGGTTTCACATGCAA
Organism: Philornis downsi; assembly: GCA_019455685.1. Taxonomy (NCBI): domain Eukaryota; kingdom Metazoa; phylum Arthropoda; class Insecta; order Diptera; family Muscidae; genus Philornis; species Philornis downsi. The sequence goes on from JAHXMU010000060.1 coordinate 1,400,163, forward strand.
AGAGTATATGATCCACCGTCAAGAGAATTTCACAGTAGTCGCATTCAATATGTTCCGTACGTTCATAATAATGGCGCGTGTTGAAAATAGTCTTACCAACTCTAAGACGGGCTAAGAGGATACATTCGCTTCTACTAAAGTTTGCATTGTAGTCTTTTCTAGTCACGGAGTTGTTGACACGTTTAAGAAATGTTTGCGATTGAGCCCAAGCCTCAATTTCTCTGATTTTCCTAAGTGAATAATACGGAGCCCTAACTGATATTGGGAAGCATGGTGGGTCAGAAAAATGAGAAAGTGCAAGTGACCTTCTAGCAGCCGCATCAGCTTTTTCGTTCCCTGTGATGCCTAGATGGGATGGTATCCAAATTATCTTGATGCAGGATGTACAGTTCCGTTCAAAAAGGCTATTATATGCGCCCTTGTGGTTTTTTGCCGGAGCTCTGATGACGCTAAGGCTATCAGAACATATTAAAAATCTGCCACTTTGATCCGCAAGGTAGGAGACGGCTTCAGAAATTGCTGCCAGCTCAGCTGTAAATATTCCCAGCCTATCCGGTATTCTTGCCTCAATGATGGTTGTATAATTGTTGTCCAAATTACATTTTACTACAGAATAAGAATTCGACTTCAACTATGTAATTAAAATTTTGTTCGGTTTTCCACGCCTTAGTTTATTAAGAACTCACTTTCACTCAGTAAATGAGACATTACGGTAACAAATAATTTGATTGAAACTTTAATGGAATGTTTTGGACACAACTATTTGATTAATTTAATTGACATTATGGTAAAAAATGTCTATTTAAGGTAATTAAAAAATCAATCAATTGTTTTATCTATATATGGTCAACTAAAAATTTTATTGAATTGCGAAAGAACACATTTCCTTGCATCCTATGAATAATAGAGCAGAGATTTTCACATTCAGGGAGCTCGTGCACATTCTATTTTTAGAGCCACTGTTAAGGCCATATGGTTTAATGACGATTAAGAATGTCATTCTAAGAATCTCTTGCTAGACTGCCGCATATTGAACTGCCCATAGAAAGGCTGTATCGTACCATCACATTTTTACAATGGATTCATGGCCCGGGACATAATTTGCTTTATTTGAGTGTTCGTCCGTCGTGTCTGTTGAATCGTAGTAGAGATGTGATTGCATTGATTAAGTCTAAAGTTTATAGGTGTGTGAAAAAGTAATTCCAATTCATAAACCTTCCCAAAGTCTGTATTAAAGTACAGACTTCTCGCTGGAAACATTTGTGAGAAAGCGTAAACTAATTTAAATGGGAAAGCAGATCTAATTAAATACCGTCTATATAAGCACAGAGTTATAGATTTAATTAAATAAATTCATATCTGTAAAATGCTCACACATAATTGCATTAGGTTAGAAACAAGACTGACCCCACAATGTCTAATTGGGTGAATTTAATCGAAAATTTGTCCGGATTATAATCCGATTTAAAACTATCCAGTTGTATCAAGACTGTGTGGACTACATTATATTGCAGATTTAATTATGTAATAATCTGTTGTAATAAGTAGTCAGTTCAAGCTTAACTTCAAAACAAAAATCACAAAATAATTGCAGACACTTACATTTCGTAACCTTAAAAGATAATCCTTATCGTTTTTAAGGTGTTTGGTTGTAAATTAAAGGCAAATACAACTTCGGAGATTTTTTAAAAAAATATATGCATGGTGATTTTCTGTAGGTTTTTATTGTACAGCTCCAATAAAACCTGTAGATCTTATAATACAGTACTCAAAATGATTGACACTTCATCCATTACTCACTTAGGTTTGGTTAGGCCAGTGTGTCAGTGGCAGAATAAACAGACTTACTAAAAATATGGATGCCCCTAGCGCCTCAAGAAGCTCTTAAGTCGAACAATATCTATATCGTCCAGATCTCCTAGGTCCCAAAAGATCTCCGTCTGTTCCCCAGGGCGGGGCAATTGCTGAGAAGGTGTTCTATGGACTCCTTCTCCTCTTCATTCCTACAGATCCTGCAGAAGTCACTAGTCGCAACCTTCAATCTCATTGTGTGTCTTTCAATCAGACAGTGCCCCGCCATGACGGATACAAGTAATGAGGCGTCAGGCCCCAGTTTGTGTGAACGCTTCAGATTAGGAGAGGCCACATCTGTCTGGATTAATGACCGTCTCGGCCAGACGCCCACCTACCATTTGCTGATAAATGTGCTCTATCTCCCAGTACCAGCTTGCAAGTGGCTAGAGGTATGCACATGGACTCCAAGGTTGTCTCTAGTCTTGCCAGCTCGTCTGCTCTGTATTCCCTTGATATGTCCTAGTGGCATCCACAAAAGATGAATGTTGAAATGCTGAGCCATCTCGTTAAGAGATCTGCAGCATTTCAGGGGTGATGTTGAGAATATGTTAATCCCCACCATGGTGAGGACGTTACACCTCAGCCACTCTGTCACTTCCTGATAAACACTACAGTGATCAGGTAGTCTTCTTGCTATACTTAGGCCTAGTTCTTTGGAGTAGACCCCGAAACCTGTCTGATTATTTAATTTTGAGTGTCAGTGTAGAAGTCGGCATGCAGTCTTGTACCAGGAGTTCTACATTTCCACGTATCTCTAACTGGTGTAAGTATATGGTACTTCTTTCCGAACTGTGGTTCAGCCTGTTATGTCAGGCACCATGTTAAGGACCACACTGTGGTCATAGTCACTGTGTAGCTGCGGCAGTCTGCGTACTAATTATGTCCAGGGGTAGTAAATGCAAAATTACATTTAATGAATCGAGTGAGGTGGTTCGGAGCGCACCAGTTATGCACAGACTAGCTATCTTTTGGACTATTCCAGTATCCCACAGTATGTGGACTTCTCAATAGCCTTTCACCAGACGATGACTCCATACAACACTATCGGTCTTACTACTGCAGTATACAACCAGTGAACAATACGAGGCCTTAATCCCTATTGTTTACCTATTGCCCTCTTGCACGTATATGCGCACATGAGTTTGAAATTTAGCTTCTTGTCCAATAATACACCAAGCTATATTGCACAGTCCGCGAAAGGAATTTTAGTACCTCCCACGGAGATAAGATCCACAGGTGGAATCCTGTATTTCCTGGTGAACAGAACCACTTCGGTTTTGTTTGGATTTATTTATTATTTTGTTTGAAGAATGTCTCTGAGTGTTCCCAAAAATTCCCCCCTAACTGCTATTGCCACATCGTCTGCGTATCCGACAACCAGTCTTCTTTAAAGAGAACACCACCTTGGGGTGTTCCCCTACTGACAAATCTGTTCAGGTCCGATAACCCTAATTTAGCCCTGATACGGTTCTTTGTAAGAAGATAGTGCACTAGCCTCCTAATGCCGACGTCTATCCCCAGGTTTGATAGTGCTGCGACTAGAGTATCGGGAGAAACGTTATTAAAATCCCCTTCTATATCTAGAAATGCTACCAAAGTATACTCTTTGACGGCGAGTGAACCTTCGATAAATACGACCAAGTCGTGCAGGGCAGTCTCAGTGGACTTATGCTTGCAGCAAGCATATTGTCTATCCGACGATAGCTTCCGGTCTATGCTCGTCCTAAGGTAGCTGTTAATGAGTCTCTCCAGTGTTTTGAGGAGAAACGATGACAGGCTGATAGGTCTAAAATCTTTTGGTCCCGTATGAGAGGTTTTCCTGGCTTTGGGAATAAAGATCACCTTGGTCTCCCTCCACATAGCAACGATATGTGGCGATGTGGGCGATACAGTCGATATAGAGTCACCGCTTGTAGTTCACCGGTAAAATCATGTCCGATCCGGGCGACTTAAAGGATTCAAAGCTGTTAATTGCCCGCGCTATTTTGAGTTTGGTTACGATTTCTCTGGTAACAGTGATTCTTCACCGGATGTTGTCCAATCATCCTGTGGTTTCCTGAGATAACCTACCGTGCACGGTGTGGAGGCCAGTATTTTCCTCAACTTTGCGGCTTTGGAAGTTTGAAGACACTTTGTTGCAGAATTCACTCCAGGACCTCCTCTTAGCCTTCCTCTTATATTCTTTAAGTTTCTCTTTGTAGTTGTCCCAGTCCTGTGAAGTTCTTGTAGACTTAGCCCTGTTGAAGAACTTCCCACAGAATTTCCTGAGATCTACAAGTTCCATCAGCCACCATCGCGGTCGTTGTTTACGTCTGGCCTTACCCTTGGGACATTCAGAGCCTTTGTGACCTGCCCCTCAGACCGCCCGATGTTCCGGGCATTAATGTCAGATATCCTTGAAAAGTTCCTGTTAAATGCACACTTATTATTGTTCATATCTGCTTTCCTGACATTCAGTGGAACCTTTGAACCGTTTTCAATCCACTCAGACAGAAGCCGATATAAAGGTGATTTGAAAAGATATGATTATCCAAAGCTTTCAGTTCTCCAATACTATCAGCTATTTACCCAGAAACAAGGGTAACATCCAGCACCACTTGTCTATTTCTGGTGATGAATGTGGGTTTATCACCCCCATTACAAATTCATTTACAATATACTCAATAAGTGACTCACCCCTGTCATTGATATCGATACTATTCCAGATTTGATGGTGCGCATTGGCATCACTACCCACAATCAGGTTCTTTCTAGCGGTTTTGGCCGCTACCACCAGCGTTTTCAGAGCACCTGAAGGGATGTCCGTGTCATGTGCTATGTACGCCGAAGACAGCCAAATTTGGTAATCGTCGTAATTCAGGCTAGCTACTGTTATGTCTTCGCTACTTAAAGACGGAAGAAGGAAAATTGTAAGACTACTTTCCACAAGTAGACAGGATCTGTGTAGACTTTACTTAGTGGTTAATAGCACGTATTCTACTATGTATTGTTCTCAGCATGTATAGAGAAATATCAGACTTCTGCGCTTCTTATTCAATTTGTTGTACCAACTTTTGATAGAATCTCAGAAACCAGTAGTTTCTGTTATCCTCTCATCGAGTTAATTGGCAGCAAAGACTCAGACAATGCGGTCGCTGTTTTTTGTACGATGCCGCTAATCGGCTCATGGTACATTCTATTCTAATGTCTCAACCAGAACGCTGCTGTGTAGCAAGACAGGAAGGACCCTTGTTTGTTATCGTTGGTCTATGTTTCGTTGAGAAAGGAATTTGCGATTAAACTGCTTGCACAGCCAGTAGTAGCAATTCCGCAAACGCGTTTTCTCGTGATTTCATGAGAATTTTGTATAGCATACTTTAATTTGCTGCGGATAGTTCCTATTGGTCTCTTACAGCTTTTAACGGCAAGACAACACGTCTAATTCTCTTGCCAACTGCAAGATCACATCCGAATTTCGCATGGCAGCTGTATCGACGTCAACATTTTTATGCCATGTGTCAATATTTTTCGCAAAACCGCTTTGTAGTATTTTCCATACACAAACGTTTTTGGACATTCTACCCCAGTGTGCATTGTACGTAAGAGAGCTATAGACGTCGGTCGCACTACGTATGTCTTGAACGTATTTATGGTTTGACGACGGGTTCAATGCCACTTAAAAAAATATCTACAACAATCACACGAATTACAGAAACAACCGCAATAATAACGACATAGAGAATGGTTCTTTATTTGCCCGTTTGATACCTGAATGTGGCTGACTCTAATGGTTTGCCCAGATGATGATATTGATGAAGATGAAGATGATAATGATGACTATGAATTCAGAGCATGTATGAATGATTATGGGGTATTAAGACGTTGGCCTCTATTATTCATTCGTTGTGATTATATGTGAGAAAAAATTCCCTTGATTTGCGTTGTTAATGCCGCTTCTCAGCCACTTCCTATTCCTATTCTTTATTTGCAGCATTCATTACATGTGAAAAATTTTGCAGGTACATTTATTGATAAATGCAATGATTAGTAGAATCGTGTGGTAATAATTCGAGAAGAGGTGAAATTCTTTGGAAGTTTACATCTTTCATCATCCAAAATACCAACTGCTAAACAATTCAGATTTACAAAGTAAGGAAAGAGATAGGAAACAGATTCTCATATTCAAATGAAATTCTTATTGCATTCCATGAATAGGTAGAAAGAAAAACTTCTAATATTGGGAAAATGGTGGTCATATACATTTATAATGTTAGGCTCGCTGAATGCAACTGGCAGGTGGCTGATGTACTGAATGTGAATTTGGATATTTATTTTAATGCTAAAAGAATCAAAGAAAAACTAGGTAGAAGGCACTCAAGCATATCAATGTATTGTAATAATTATAATATTGCGTGTCGAAAGTTTCATATTAAGGTACGCTTTTATGAAATTATTTTTAATGATTTTATGAAGTTATACAAAATCAGGGATTGAGAATCCCTATTTTCGACAGTATTTCGTTGCACAGTCAATTTGAGATTTGTATGGGATATCTATTTTGGGGCACAGTTTGGTTATTCTTGGAAACAAGAACAAAAAGATCCTGTACTATTTTTAAATAGTTATTTGTGCAATCAAGTGGTAAATTTACTATTTTCAATAATATGTAACGACTGCGTTATAAATTTTGAATATTCTATTAACAATAAATAAAACAAATAAAAAATGTACATATTTGGAGATATTATCCTTTAAAGAAGATTTTTCCTTGCTTCACAAGAACATTACTTTTTTGCCGACTATGGGAGAAGCAGAGGTCAAATCGCTTATAATGATACCAGAACCTAAAAATGGACCATATCTTTCGATATGAAGCCACAAACAAAGCACTCTCTGCTTAAAAGAACATACAAACTGGAACTTTGATTTCAGACACCAAAATTCGTAAACCAATTTACAGCTTATTAGCAAGTGTTCTAGAACTTAATGATTACTCAGGAAAAAATTGTTTAATACCTGCAATAATTTCAGCATATTCAAGACATTGCGGTATATAGTACATTCAACATTTATGATTCTGTTTTTATATTTCGTCATAATTCGATTTTCATCCTTTGATCAGTCTACTCATGTCAAAATTGTTGTCGTTCACCACAAATTCCAACATATCCGAGATAATGGATGTTATCTTCTACCTTTTTGGTGCCCTCGATACGTCTTTTATATTTTTTTTTATGTAATTCTTGATATTTACTACATCCTCTTATGTCAGATATAATGTATTAAGTAATTTATGATCCTTTTTTGTATCTCGTCCATAACTTTATATTCGTTGTTTTTGCCTTTGTGTGACAAACCACGCGATAATCTTTTATGACTGACGCCATCTGTTGTTGGTGACAAAAACGACTTTAAACTTCAAACGTAACGTAACCTCTGCAAATAGTGACGGTTGGGTGGATTATCGAGTAATCTAACACCACATCAGCGTACGACAAGAACAAAGAACAACGTTAATTTCTCATCACTTTGTTGTCTGCACGTGGAAAACATAAAAAAAATTTCTTCCAAGTTTTTGTTTTCGGTCGACGTTTTTGAAATGTGAACATTAATCCACCAGGAAAGAAATCTCATACACAAAATTTGATTCATTTCAAAAGAGGCAAGCACCTTCTACTTTGACTGCTTTGTTGTTTTTTTTTTGTCGTCTGACTGTCAGTCTGCAATAGTGTGAGTCAACATCTTCCTTCTCCCGCACATGAAAAAGGACAATAAATACTTTTGCAGAAAAGTTATGAGTCTAGTCGCTCGGACGCCTCCATCATTAATGCGTTTAAAAATGAGCCAGGGCAGGAATCAGTATCTTCTGTGGTCTGCTTCTCGGAGTGGGAAAAGTGATACATATATGAGAAGTATCAACATTTTATATAATTTGTCTTGTTCATTACTTGCTGCGCACATACATTTTCCTTCTCCCACGCTCCGCAAAGCTTAAGTTTTTGCGAGTCATAAAAAAGTTTGTGTCTGGAATTTTAGTATCAATGAACGCAAGAAATAAAGAAAGGGTCATAGTTCTTTGTCTGCTTAATTTCAAATAAAATAACAAGCATTTATTGTTAGCCATCAGGAGAATACTTGGAGTTATTATGGATAAGTTAGCTACTGATATTGATGAGATTTGTCGTAAAATTTTGTTTGAGTCGTTATAGCACGTATTTGAATAATGATACAGCGTGACCTTATTGCACTAATATTTGTCCACTGTAATGGTTATTCAAAGTGGACACTAAAAATGACGTCGTGGATTCAAAATTCAGTACTGTCATCTTAAAGCAATTAAATAAAAAACAATAATTTCGGATGTAACGGGTAATGTCTTTAGATTTCTTGACATCTTTAGATCTTGATATCTTTTTACCTTGACATATCGGTATCAAATCGTATTATTTTTCTATTTTGATGTCCTGCTATCTTAATATGTTGCTATATTAATGTCTTAATACCTTGGTGTCGCAATATCTTTACATATTTATACCTTAATATTTTTATAACCCGATGTTTTCACATTCCGATAACACGATTCCTTGATATCGTGACATTATGGTATCTTAACATCTTGACATTTTTTTTTTTTGAAAGATTTTCCAATAACTAACAAGTGTGTCGCCGTTGCTGTTGAGAAATATCAAACTCATCCTAACAGACCTCAATTAACTGACCAAATTCCACTTTTAAGGGGAGTGTAAATTTGAAAATTCGCTACACACCAATAAGGCTAACGGATTTCGATATTCTTATTTTGAACAAAATTCTGCACTTATTATTTGGATAGATGCAACAGGCCCAACTCTTCACTTGGCAATAAAAAGAACTACATTTCTAAGCCACTCTATTGGGTGGCCACCAAGTATGACTTATTTACGATTTTACAAATATATTTATCAAGTGCTGAATATTTCACACATTTGGCTTTCCTGCAACTTGTTAAATATATTGAAGATTTATAATATATTGATGACCTTTTGTATGTCCATCATTGCCTAATAATTTGGAATATCTTTAAAATACATATAGATTCTGTTTCTTCTACTATACCAGTCTGTTCGATAGTTTCTTCCACTTCCTTTACTGAAGCCTTTCAATCAATCTATGTTCTATTCATTTACGATATTCATAAATCTTGCACAATTTCGTTAAATTTGCATTTCAAAGGTTTCACTTTAATTAATTTAATTCGAGTTCGTTTACATTAGTTCAATTAAATTAGTATCCTTCCTTCCTGCCCGCCATACACGAGATTCCACATCACGTCTTTTTTTCTTTGCAAAAGATGTATTGACATTTTGAGTTACATACCTACATATGTATATCGTTCATTATTTATTCCAATCAAGCACGAAAATTTCAGATTTTGGATTAAACTTTAGCGGAAATCACAAATATTTTTGAAAAACTTTTGAAAGGAAGACAAAAACTAAAAATTTACCGAATAAAAAAAACGAAACGTTCAACTTAACACGTGTGCAGCTCTTCAGAGACTTGGAAAGCTTTGAATTCCTTCAGTTGTGAGCGTCGTCGCATCCTAAATGTTCATTCAAAATAATTCAAATTTCGATAATAGTGGTGGTGATGGCGGCGTTAGTGGAGGTGGTATCAATAACAGTGGCAGTGGTGGCGCCATCACCGGCCCCAGTGCCGGGATAGGAAGTGACGGCGGTGGTGGTGGTGACGGTGGTGGTAGTAGCATAAGTGTTAACGTCATGGGCGAGGCCCTGAGTGTCGGCGACAGCAGTTTAAGCACAACGACCAGTGAAGGTGGCGGTAGTCAAGAGTTGATATTTCCCCTTAGATCGCCGCGACATCAACAGCGGTCCAGTGATCCTCATCAGCAGCGTGAAAATAACAATAATTCCAATACGAAAAGATCGTTCAACTTGAATCTGAGCTTTAGCAACAACAACAATCGCAAATTGCTAAGTGTTGGAGGCGGCTCAGGCGGTGGTAGTGGTGCCTCATCGCAATCATTTTGGAGTTCGGTAGCATCGAACGTATCGGCGTCATCATCTTCATCCTCCTCCTCGTCGTCATCAATAACATCGTCCGCATCACCATCAGCGTTAGCCTCATCGTCGACATTATCATCGGAGGTTAGTAGCACTGGTGGCGGAGCAGGCGTCGGCGTCGGCAGTGGTGTTGGTAGTGGCTGTGGCATCGGCGGCGCAGGACCAGGAGTGGTTCAACGTGTGTTCCTCAATACCAAACCCAAAAACAAAACCGAATTGATATTAGC
>JAHXMU010000060.1:1422741-1433817 GCA_019455685.1 Philornis downsi
TGCTTGGACTGACGCTTCAAACGCGGTATGTCATTAAGCGATCTGACATCTCTGTCAAAAGTTATGGCGTTGCCAGATGGGTCCGTCGAATATGGGCAACCCTGTATTTTATATTGTAGCAATAGATCAATGTCGATGAAATTTTTAAAAACAATTGGCCTAAAACCGGTCCAAAATGAGTCTTTGTTCAAACATTTCCCTGAGAGAATTCTAAAGCGGTGTCCTTTTTTGTGTTTTGTTCCGCGGTAATTAAAGAAAACAGTTAACATTGCCCGGCTTTTTGATCGATTTCGACATAGTTTCTTTGGTTTCGGCTCAATTGCAGTTCACCATTCCGAATCTTGTTGACTGGTTTGCATGTCAATCCAACCACCACTTATAGAGCGTTTTATGAATGTGGGGTCGGAATTGACTCATTCTAGCATATGTTCAGCGAACTTTACGTGATTTGATATTTAAAGGCAATCAGGCCCTGTGGAACTAGTGAAGCGGTAACGTGTTTCATATCCCAACAATCGTACGAAGTGATTCGTAAAACACCGAAATATCAGTGGCCATCTCTCTCTAAAACTTTCAGTTATCATTTATGTCACTTTTTCAGTCGTCATTTATTTCACTTTGTCAAACATTAACTTCAATTGAGAAAGTTGATGGCCCACCAGGGCACGATCTGCCACTCATATGCACATGCACATGTTTTTAATGAAGTCAAGTCATCGGAAATCATTTGTAACTGAAATTTCATTTGCTATTGGAAATTTGATACAAAATTATTGTTCGTTAATTTTATCCATTGAGTTGAAGTGACAAATCGAACACTGTGAACAAACTAAAGAGGACAATTTTGTCTATTTAGAGACAAAAATATTTTTTAATGCCTCTCCCCAACAGCTATCCATGTCATTTATTATCCTTGGAAAAAAGCAATATTCCCCAATTAAAATATGTACATATTGATAGCTAGAAACTCTTTAGAGTCTTCTTCTTTTGTAATTTAAGAGATATTTTGTTTTAATTTTGCCAAACTTCAAGCTATTTGCCGTACGTGTTAACTTTTTTGAAAAAATACAAAATTGCACTACCTTAAAATATAGTGCAATCATTGATTCTTCTCCTGTTGTCATTCAATGGCAATGGTACCTTTTTATCTCTATTATAAATAGCGCAACTTTATGCTTACATTGGCTTGGCAACAGCCAGCAGACTATCGATTATATGACAGTATTAAATTTAAATTGGGGCAAATTGGGGACCCATACCGTAGCGTCATGACGTGCCACATATACATAAACTGACATCATAGCACTGCAGCAGCTGAGTTGATGTGTTTGATGGACGCCTAACCAGCAAACCATTAAAAATGAATGATATCAAATAATACTCCAGTGATATTTTTCATCGGAGAGGAATAGGTTTTTATATTTAATTACGTGTGTGTGAGTGTATGGGTCACCTTTGAACTTTCTTTGACTAATTATTTGCATTATCAATTTTGATGTGTTTAATAAATACTGAATTTGTCGGTTTTTTCAGAATTTACTAGAAATCAATATATCATGGTGTCATTTAATAACGGAAAATGGTGTCGAAGCTTTAGCTCGGGGTTGTAAGCATTTGCGTAAATTCTGCAGTAAAGGTTGTAAGCAGGTGAATGATAATGCCATCTCGTGTCTGGCTAAATATTGTCCCAATTTAATGGTGCTCAATTTACATAGCTGTGAGGTGAGTAAAGGTGTTAATATCTTATTTAAAGGTGCTCACCTCATCTCTGTCTTTTGCATTGCGGATTTAGTCTATCACCGATTCATCAATACGGCAAATAGCAAATAATTGTCACAATCTACAAAAACTTTGCGTATCCAAATGTGCCGAACTGACCGATCTCTCACTGATGGCACTTTCACAGAACAATCCATTTTTGAATACGCTGGAGGTATCGGGCTGTCGTAACTTCACGGACTTGGGCTTTCAGGCCCTGGGTAAGAATTGTAAATATTTGGAACGCATGGACCTGGAGGAGTGCAATCAAATAACAGATTTAACATTGGCTCACTTGGCCACTGGTTGTCCAAGTTTAGAAAAACTGGTAATTGTTGATTTTATGAACTATTTGAACTTGTTAATTATTAATGTGTGCACCTATTACAGTTTTTATCTCACTGTGAACTGATAACGGATGATGGTATACGTCAACTGGCAGCTGGTAGTTGTGCAGCAGAGAGCTTATCCGTCCTCGAATTGGATAATTGTCCTTTGATCACTGATCGTACATTAGAGCATTTAGTTTCTTGTCATAATTTACAAAGAATTGAGCTATTTGACTGCCAGCTTATAACGAGAGCAGCAATACGCAAACTAAAGGTAACACCAAATAAAAATGAAAAAATATACAATTTATAGAATTTGCCATATGGATATAGTACAGTTTCTGACAAAAAAACAAAAAACTTTTTCCTTTGAAACATTTGTATTAGTTTTGATTTCAATATAGTTAGTATTGTGGTAAATTTCTTCCGCCAAATTTCGTCCGCAACATGGCGCCGGCAGTTTTTTCTATCAACTTTTGCCATGTTGATAAATATTCGCCCTTTCTTTAGGTCCTTTTACAAATAGATTATTGATTATAATTTGTGGCTCGGGTTTTGGATTTACTAAATTTGCAATTGTTTTGTTGGGTAACTTTGGAACCTTAAGTTCCAAATAATCCAAAGGAAACAATTATGAACAGTTGATTATGTGGAAAGATGGATACATTTAACTAACGGAATAAAACATGCTGGGAATTCCTTCCTTACATGCAGTGAATATTATAATGGCTTCACAATTTCTTGCTAGGTAGGCCCGACCTAAAATTTCCGTTTAAATAAAGGAGCCTAAGGGCGAAGGTTTCATTTTTGTTTATAAACAAGGTGGCGCAAAATCATTCGGCAATGCCTTTTTGTAAATGAAAGAATACGTCACTTTTTTTAACACTTCAAACGATAGATTTACGATTTTTCATTCCGTGCCATTTAGAGAGAAGTCCGGAGCTGCTATATATCTTTCTTTATGGTGATTACACTTACACTGCCTTGTATGCACTTTATATTTATTATCGCCTTATATTAACTAGTCTTCTAATTATATTTTTTCTTGCCTTTTATCTAATTTAGCAACATTTACCAAATATAAAAGTTCATGCGTACTTTGCCCCAGTTACACCGCCACCAGTTACCACTGGACAACGACCACGTTATTGTCGATGTTGTGAGATTTTGTGAGATTCGGCCATTGGCTTTGCCCGGAAATTACTGTGCAAAGGCCCCACTGACTGATGTTTGTACATATTCGCGAGCATTATATTGATTATCTTGACGATTGTCATAGCATCACTTATGTTATTGTATGTTTTTACAGCTATATATAAATTCACCATTTGAGTTTTACATAAACAAGCAAAACAAAACGAACATCTCAATAGTAACACCGCCCCCATCCATCCGTTCGTTCATAACCGTCATTCATTTAGGCAATTTCAAAATTCATTCATTCGCTCCGTTTTTCACAATTGGATGCCAAGAATAAAATTTCGCTCTACCAAAATGATCGGAATATTCGAGAAAAAACACGACAAGCGAAAATCAGAGCACATCCCACACACATCTCTTTAATTTACTAATTTATTTTAATGAAAATGAAAAAAAAAAAACAAAAACTGATTTTATATACGAAAATATAAGAAAATACAACATGAAATGTTTAACATTTTTGAGAGAACTTAGTGATAAAAAAAACAAACACATTTTTAGAAATTTTATGTTTTTATTTTGTGTGTTTAGCGAACCAATATTACTAATCATTCATTTTGTTTTAGATTTCTACCCTATTATAACATTATACATATATATAATATTATACATATATAGAAATATGTTTTTGCAGTTATGTTTCGTGGAATTTTTTTTTATTATTCATATACATACATATAAAACGTCATTTTTGTTTTATGTTTAAATGAAATTAGGAGACAAGAAACTGTACATTTGGTTTAGCAATTAACTTCTTTCCCCCAACAACGAATTAGATTATTATGATTACTATTAATGTATAATTTATTTTTGAATAACTTTGACAGAAACTTTCAAATTCTTTGATCTCTGTTCTAAAAATTGGATTTTTTGGTAAAAGAAAAAAAAGAGACAAACGTGATCTTGAGAGGAGTTCGAATTGCTAATCTCAGCCCTGTTCCTGATTTTGATTTTCTTTTTCACCACAGGAAACAGAACATTAACTATTTATTTAAAGTCTTTCGGGGATTAGGTTATTTAAATATATATTTGGAAAAAATTGCCTGAGAAGTGAAAGAAATAATCATTACTACTGATTTGAAGTGTTGCAAATAGCTAAAGGAAATCTAATGAGTTTTTGATTGAATCGTCAAAGGAGGAGAGCCACATTCATATATCCAGAATCAAATAAATGGGGGCATTTCCAAATAAATCCCGTTTTTTTTCCTATTCAAAAGTATTTATTACCTAAGAAGTCCGGTAGGATTATTGTCAGTTTGAAATAATTTTAGGTCCTTAATTTGTTTCATGTAATAATTCCATTAATTAAAAACGTTATTGTGCATATATTTTTGGCAGTCTTTTGTTCACTTCAAAGTTTTTCGGGCAAGGTTTTCAAATGAGAAATCTATTTTATTAGTAGCATTGCATTTTTCAAAGTTTGAAGAATAAATTACTATATATTTCTTTTTTGGAAGGAATAGAAAACGATAAAGAAAACTTTGTCATTTCTCAAATAAGAAAGCTGTTTACGGCTACATATTTTTATTCAGCTTTACGTGTAGCTTCCTGCAACATCTTCTGGAATGATTTGCTCTCAATATCATTAGATGCTTGGAAATACTTTTAAATAATATTCTACAAATATTATTGCAGAGGTGAAAAGCAGCACAGGTTTAAATACTGCACCTGGGTGTCAGATTCTACCTCTTCGTTCTTTAATGTGGAAAAATAATTGACCGTAACTAGTATTTCTGTAGCATAGAAACAGTAGATTTTAACTACTATACTATACTATACTACGAGTTTGTGGGAATTTGCCTGTCCTTTGCAAGTAATTGTAAACCAGTTCGAAAAGTTCGCATAAGTTTTTTTAACTTTAACTGAATAATTTTTTTTACATCCATATTTTCTCCATATTGACTTCAATAAACATATTTTTGAGAAGATATACCAGCAGTCGAACTTCAACCAGTATCGATGTTTTTGTTATGAAAAGTGTCCCCTCTGTAACTCTGGGGCACGTAACAAAGTTTGCGAAATAGGGGAACATCGCAAAAAATACAAGTCCAAACAAATTTTTTTATGCGAAACGACGTATTTTGATGTGAAAGGTATATGCTTTTCCATATGATCTCTCCCTGAACATTGTGCAATATAAACAGTCTCTTCCAAGACATTTTTCTATGTCAAAATTCTCTTCGAAGGCAATTTTCTCTCTATTAAAGCTGCCTTCCAACACATTTTTTTTTCATGAAATGTATCTTCTATAACTCTTCTAAGCCAGTTTTTTTCTTATTATGTTCTTTTGCTTGAAAGAAGTTTTGTGAAACAGGAAAGACACTCTTCGACGAGTCAACACTGTCTTGCACAAAATATTTATATATCAAAAATAAGAATGGCCTTCTCGGAGTTTGGTTAATATCCGAGCATTGCGTATATCTATGCATGTTTGGTACCAGACATGTCATTAACTTCTCCGTCTACATATAATGTAGGGTTGCATATCTTTTCATATTTAGAAATTTTTCTCAATCAACGGGGATTCTAATTTCTCGTCCTTAGATATATTTTAAATAGTAGAAAAGGGTATGAAAGAATGTTTCTGTAAAAACGGTTCACATGTAACTTAATTGAAATAAACTACGGGGCTGTTGGGATAACAATCTGTCACACGTTAGATGTTTAACTCTTTCATTTCTAATTTCATATTTTTTGAATTTTTATGGATTTATGTTATCTCAGGGCGAAATTAATGTATTCTTTTATTATTAATGCATTCTTTTATATATTTAAGTAGCTAAAATCTGAGGGATAATTATTATAAGGAACGCCTTGAAAGAATTTCAATTGAATGAGACTCTTTTCTTTATAAATTTTCGTCATTTTAAAATGAGTTTAATATTTTCTCCTAAAAGAGCTTTTTTTCTTTGAATTCATAAGTAAAATAAATTAAAATTTATTTGTTTATTTATTATCAGGTATTTGGTTTATTTCAAAGATAATTCGAATGAATAATTCATAATTCTTCTAGGAATATCGAAATTTATTATTTACTCACTTTTGCCATTTCAAAGTGAATTCAGTTCCCCAATCAAGAGTATATGTTACACAGTCCGAAAATTAAAGTTTCTGTAAAGATTATAATTATGATCTTTTAACTTCATAAAACGCAAGGGAAAAATAATAAAATCAATGTTTTTTTAATGTCTATGTCTATATAAAAACTTTAACTTTAAAAACTTTCCTCATATCTTGTGTAGTTACTTTGAACATGCAATTAACTCACCCCTCGCCTATCCCTCTCTACATTCATTCAACATTTCATTTAAGAAAATGGGAAACTGCACTTATATTCTTACCATTGCAAATCTTGTTTAGTTTCATACATTTTTAATTATTTTTAATTTAGAAATCAATTTAAAGTAAATACATGAAATAGAAATAAAAAGTATATATTTACGATATATTTGGTCTTAGAAGTTAACTGATTAATTAATGAGGAAAAAACCTAAGACATAAATATTATTATTAACATGAATAATTAACTAACGATTATAATGATTATTATAACTTTAGTTGTAGAATGTGTGATAAACAAATAAAAATAATAACAAAAATCAAGAAAAATGCTTTTAAACTGAAAAAAAAGAAACAAATTACAGAACAAAATATGAAAATAACTAATTTTTAAAATTAAATAATTATATAAAAAAGAAGGATACCACAAAACACTAATAAACAACTGATTTAACATTAACAAACAAAAAATTAATTTCATATGTGAGACAGAAAACAGAGGAATAAAACAATATATACATATACCTTATATATGTAACAAGCAAGAGAAAAAAGTAAAGAAAAATCCAAGTAAAAACAATGGAAAACATGGTGAAATTATCTCTATATACAATTGTCTCTATATACAAATATAGAAAACCTTAATAACGCTATGATAATGATGTGAAGAAATTATAATATAGATGACCCACAATGATGATAAATTGTATGTAATATTTTATGCGTAGCATTGTAAATTATTTCGAAATATATATTTAAAACCACAAAAACAAATTATTACATATAGCCAGAAAAAGAAAAAAGTATATTTTTTAAACTTTAAGAACATTTTTGCGATATAAAACTAAATGAATAACTGTGGGAAGTGCAACGAGAGTGAAAGGATAAGTGATGTAACTAGTAAAACGAAAAAACAGTAATATATACTGATTTATCGAGGAAGGAAATATATGTGTTTGAAAATAAAATAAACAACATGTTTTATTTATTAAGAATTCAATTTTTTTATTAAAAAAGAAGTATTGACTACCAGGCACTATCAATTTCTGAAATAATCTATGGAAAATTTAAGTTTCTCCCAAAACAATTTTTTGAAACCCTGATGACCTTGGCTTAAAAGAGACACAATTTTTGCGATTCAATATTTTTAAGTTTAATTTTTCTACAGACAATATATTTCTAATCGAACATCACTAGAAATTCGATTCATTTATTGCCCAAAATTATAATGTGATTCGACCCAAGTTTTCAGTTATTCTTATACCGCAAAGGCTCAACATGTCGTTTTCTCAATACGCACAGCAGAACTTGAAAAGCAAACATAAAATCAAAACAAATTTGAAAAACAAGTAATCAGAATTGTTTTAAAGATTTAATATACAAAATGTGTTTCTTCGACCATAGACGCATAAAGAGAGGAAGCTTGCGTGTGTTCGAGGTTTAAGTCATGCGCGATTTGGTTCAGGCCCTATTAAGCCATCATAAGGTTTCTTAAGTTTCATAGCAACACGACCAATAAACTTCTATATTTGAAAAAGTGTGGACACATAGTTGTCTATTCAAATATTCAATATTTTCTAACTATATTATGGGTTACATTTGATCGACCGTGACACAATGGTTAGTAGACGCGATTGTTGTTCGCATACAGCAACCTATCATTATTTAAGCCGCTGTCACCCCGATGTGTCTGCCGAACAATTCGAGTAAGCGACAAGTGTGGTGAGTGCTTCTCAATCTATGACGTTCGGAATCGCCGTTAAACTGTGGATCCCGTTGAGTGAGACTAAAAACAGAATGCGTATAAGTTTACTGAATGTGAGAAGCTCTCTTTTATGTCATTCATGGGAAGCAAGAAAATTTGGTTTTTTTCTATTAAGGGTTATGCACAACGATTTTTAGGCGCTTCATCTTCCTTACTTTTTTCTAATATTGCAAGATCCGCATTGTAATTGCACGTAGTATGTATAAAAAAATATAGCAGAATATATTACAACACAATGAATTCTTCAGTATCTAGAAATGTTTATGATCCAAATGTTCTATATGAAATGTCTATAAAAACAATCTTCCACGAGAAAAATGTCTGTAAACACACTAGTCTACATGAAAATTGTCTACAAAGACTGCCGTCTCCTATGCAAAGCTCATACTAATACAATTCTCTTTATTAAAAGTGCCTATGAAGATTCTGTAAAATAAAAAAATTATGTATTAATACTCTTTTTTTCTATATGAAAATTGTATACCATATAATTTTCCGTCTAGGAAGACATTTTATGTCACCCACCAAAGCTTTGGAATCGGGTATTGTAACATAAGTTTTGTGGCAATGTCCTGCCATTCTCTTATGGCCCATCCCATCTAACTAGTCTATGCGGTGAAGTAGCTCCAGGATTTGTTATTCTTGCAACGAAAATGTTTCGTTAGAAAATGAAATATTAATTCAATTATAATATTTGAAAATTGATTCTTTTTTTAATAGTTCTATATAAAATTTTATTCGAGAATAATGTTGACCAGAACTGTTCCGTTGGGCCAGCTACATTTCAGTTTGGGTAAATCAAACTCGAAACAAAAATCATCGATGATGACAATATAAATTGTTTTACTTATTTGCAACAGAAGCTATTGCTGTTAATGAACACCGTCTATGAAAATAATATTTTATAAGAAAGACGCTTCACAGGGAAAAAATCTTTATATGAATACTGATTGTGCTTATGAACACTTTTCTCACTGAAAAGTGCTTGTAAAGATACTTCTCTGTGAAGTGTCTATGAAAACGTTTTCCTGCGTGGAAAGTGTCCATGAAGACTCCTTTCTCCTTGAAAAATCTCTATGAAGACAATTTTCTTTGTGAAAAATATCTGCGAAAATATTTTTCCACGTAAAGGATCTGCAAAGACGATTATATATCCGAATAAACATCTCTACATGAAAAAGTCGATTGGATTACGGTTTTTCATTGGTTATTCAAATTATTTTATCCAGAAATTTTCTATCAAATACTCTTAGAAGTGATTTACTCGCTTTAGTCATACGCCAGAATTCTATGCTACAGCTGAATGTTCGGAAAATTCATAAATACGTTATTTTATTCAAATTTGTCACGCCTTAACGAAGTACCATATTCGACTTACGTGAATGTGGAGCAAAAGGTGGGTATTTAGAAAGTTCTCATGACGTTTAGTCTTATAAATATAGGTCTCTTTAAAAAGCTAATGAAAGCTTTGGGATTCCTAATGCCGGTAAATTTAACATAAAGTAAATAATAAATTTTGACATCAACATGTGTATTGGAAATAATGTACCGGATGTATACGTCAGACTGAAATAGCAAAAAAATTAAGTTTGCAAAGAACAACATCTTTAAAACCTATGTAATTTCTGAAAAATCTTGCGGGATTTTTCAGTTTGCCGTGGACATTTTAGATTAGGAACCAGAATTTTTTTTTGAAACTACACATAAAGAAATTAAAGATAAAGCACATGAGCAAAGTTTTTCCTGATTTTGTCGACTGCCATGATTTCGTTAGAAAATCTGTATAAAATTAATAAAATAATCTGTCAGTTGTCTGTCATTCAAATATTATTTATGAGACATCTCAGAATTTAAAGGTTAGCCAACAGAACAAAATCAGTTGACAATTCTGCTGCCTAAAGGCTGATACTATGCTGACTTTTCTCGGTGAAACTCCATACGACCAAAAAATGGTCGTGAAATTTTAAGTTACATTTTTTTTGTTGGTTTCCACCACGGAAATCAGAACAACTTACATTTATATACTCGTGAAATGAAATAATAATATTATAAACGAATACACAGCATAAATAAGAGCTGGGAATTCCGCAAAATTTGTTCACGAGAAAACATTTTACGTAGTATTTTTTCACGTGAAAAACCCCAGATTAAAACAAAAAAAACTTATAATTATCACGAAATTAATTAGTTACTGTAACAGCAAAGCTTTTATTTACTGACCAATTACTTGAAACTTAGTAAGTTTACAAATTACGGAGATATTTTCTTCTCAATTAATTCTAATTTAAAATAACTCTTCAGTGAATCAAAAAATAATAAACGTCATCTCCTCAGATCTTAATGAGATGTTTAAAAAGTTGTTTTCTTTTTACCCTCAATTATTGAATATGCATTTAAAAAGAAGAGATATAATTAAAATTTGGTCTAAAAAACATGTAATTTTCGGTTATTCGAATAATAATTCGAAAATAATAATTCAAATTTGAGAATATTTCATTCTTTCCTTCAATGATATTATTAGAAATTACATTCCTGACTTTCAAATCTAACATACAGGAATTTATTAACTTATTTCGTCCTTCGTTGCTTCATTTATCCTCTCATTTACTTGCAAAATTCAGCTGGATTAAGTATGACGTGCTATGTATTTCTGTATATATGAATAACAAAAATAAAAAAAACATACAAAAAAGTTCTTTTTTTAATGCATTCAAAACTGAAAAAATCAACAAAACTCTATATTAT
>JAHXMU010000060.1:1438817-1459185 GCA_019455685.1 Philornis downsi
TATATATAACGTATTAAGTTACGAACAAAATTGAGAAGCCCCAACAAAAATCTTATATGTTTAACAACAGAGAAAAACAAAATAAAATTACTATAATAAATATATATATATATATTTAATGATAACAGAATGAGGTCTCATTACGAGACTTGACGATAAATAAAAACAAGGAGAAAATGTGCTACTAAAAAAACGAGGAAATTGTTTTATTTACTAGCTTTTAGGGAGAGTTTCGTTACCATATTTTATTGCATATATCGGCAAAGAAGACATGTCAGTAGGCAACATTTTGCTATTAAAAGATGTGTATTAATAAAAACGGATTGGTAGGCGCTACTTGTAATCAAGGTAATTTTGATATTGAACCTAGCTGCATATCCCAAACAGCAATTAGATATTAATGGATTCTTCTTTCAGTGTATCATTTCTGATAAATTGCGGTCTACGTTTTCTTCTATTGAGTCTAATGCTCGAGGGGCTAATGGTCTACCATTGAAATTTTTAAAATGATTTTTTCATTAATTTCTTACCATATTTTGCATCTATCTCTATTCTACACGTTCATAATGACGTCCTCTTTTCCAGTTCAATGGAAGTTGGCAGCGGTAATCCACATTGAGAAGAAAAATGATTCCAGTGATTTCTCTGGTAAATGACTACTACTTATTAGTCTTACTTATATCATTAGAAAAAAAGAAAGATGATCAAAAGATTTGTGTTATTGCCCTTCGATTTAGGGAAGACATTTGATCGTGTTGACTATGGTGTTTTGTTAGATAAGTCGTACACCAACCTTAATTTCAACTTTGCAGTAGTGGATCCTTTTGAGATAGTATTCGAAAAAATACGGCCCAATGACTCCTCCAGACCATAATGCGCACCAAATTGTCACTTTTTTCCGGATGCAATGGCTTTTTCAAAATCGCCTCTGGGTTCTCCGTAACCAACGAGCGAGAAAAGAGCTTCACAGCTGAAAAAAATTTGTTCGACTGAAAGCTCACGTTTGCACTACCACTTTTGTAGTATCGATCGATATTCGGAAATGGCAAATCTTTCACTAAAGAAATAACACTTGAGATAACAGGTATTTAGCAGCTGACAGTCTTGCCAAACCGGCGGTTTTGAAATCACTAAATGGATAACCCTATATTAATTAGGCGCTAAATTTGATCTGTTCGTGGATGACACAACATAAACTCCAAGAATAAAAGCTATGTTTTTTCATCATAATTGAATCATAATTTGTTTGGGAGTAATTTTTAGATAATAAACTAAACTGTAAGTATTATGTGTATACTGTAGTCCGGGGATTAAATTATAAACTTCAAGATTTTTATAACACTGATTTAGTGCTGCCTAGATCGGTTAAGGAGAAATTGGTTCATGCTTATGTCGTGCCGAGTATTTATATTGTGTAGAACGTTTTAGTGACAAAAGTAAACAGGATATAAGGAAAACTGAGATGGTGTTTAATAGAGTTATGAGTAGTTTTAAAAACTACATAGATTTGAGAACTTTTCTTGTTATTTTATAATTTGTTCGACTTTGTAATTCTCAATTTCTTTTTAATTCGTTTAATATTTCTCATTTCACTATAATAAACTCACGAGTCGTGCTTTTATAGTGAGAGTAGTACGAATTTATAATTTATTAGGAAATCCTTTAAATTTATTCTATTATCTGCTGATATAGTCATTTTAGTAAAATTTTGCTTTTCAAATCAAATTGTGAGCAGATCTCATTTATGTCGATTATCTATATACCGATTTACTTCAAAATTAGTCTGCTTTTAACACACATTTTATGTTTTTAAAAATGTAGTTTTTTGTTATGTTTTATATTTATATTGTTATTAAGTAGTTTCAATCTAAAATATTAAAAGACGCCAGGTTTTAATTCTAATGCTACCAAGCCTTAAATTATTATTATATTATAAATAAATAAATAAAATGTGCAACAGTTATTTGAAAAATAATAAATCATTATGCTATGATATTTTAACTTTCCAAAAAGGCGAAATATAGTCAGATTATATAATAACAAGTTTATTTAATTATTTTTTACATTCTGCCGCAAAAATATTACTAATTGATTATTTCATCTCAAGTGTGTTTTGTAATTTTTACGACGAATAAATATATTGAATAAAGAATTTGTGTGACTGTTTGAAAATGTTACAGGAAGTTCATTTAAGGTTTAGAGAGATAACCGTTAAACTTCCTATGTCTCACTAATCAATTTGCATCACTTTACATGATTATTTGAGTATGAAACTGAAACTAACAGAATCGCTAAGAACATGCTAGAACGGGTCAGTTGCGATCCCAAAGTCATAAGTCGCATTATAACTAGTGATGAATGGTGCATTCTAACTTAACCGAAACAGAAAAAACAATGTCAAAGTCGCTAAAGCCAATATAATATTGGCTGTTTTCTTTCATTATCGAATATTGATTATCTTGGCATGCATAATGCGCCATCTCATACTTTATAGGCACTTCGTGAGTTTTTTGTCAACAACCGCCCTGTGATTTTTGGCTATTGCCAGTGTGCTTCAATGACTGGAAAAATGTTGGGGTAAATGGTTGGTTGCGAGTAGTTTATAATGGTTCTAATTTACAGTTTGTGAATGACATGAAATGTTTGGGGTCATATTAGATGATAAGCTGCGTTTTGAGAAGCACATTAATCATGTTGTTTTAAGTGTTAACTATGCATTGAGGCAGTTATACACAACTAATTTGTCGCTCCCGCTGTATGTGAAAAAGCAACTGGTTCATACCCTAGTCATGCCAAGTATTATGTACTGCTTAGAGATATACTCTGCGACTAATCAAAAATATATATATGTTCGCTACATCTTTTCTCTAAAGAGACGTGTACATATAACACCTTTTGTGATTAAATTTCTGGGATGTTCATTTCCTGCATTTGTCGATGTACGATTGCTGTTGCGTTTTTACAAAATATATTCTAACCAATGTCCGCGTTTCCTATACGAATCTTTTAAATTTTGTCATTCCGTTCGTAGAAGGCAATTGTTTATCCCCAAACTTTGCCATCTTACAGCACGATCTTTTAATGGAAGAGTAGCTGGTATCTATAATACATTGCCAAATGAGCTTAGAAATTTAAATGTATCATACACAACATTTCGTAATAGACTTATCTATCATATGCAGTTGACGTAGGTGAATATTCTTTACCTATACATCTTACATCTTATTTGACATCTAAATGCTTGCATTTACGAGTGATATTTATTAATTATTGGTGTATTTATTGGTCGATATTAAATGTATGATTTTATGTGATCAATTATTATTTATATACATTTTTACATTTACTTTGGAGTTGTATTTATTTCAATTTATGCATTTTATTGTGATTTACCGACAAAAAAAACTTGCAATTTGGCCTGACCTACATATGTATACACATCATTCAATATTTAATTTTTTTCATTATTTTTATTTCTCTTCATAACGCCTACTTTGTGGTGCACTTCAATTTGAGCGTTATAGGTAATTAGTTACTAGTTAATTTCATTTTATATTCTAAGTTATATTTTGTTTTTCAAATTCAAGTAGTATTTATTTTATGCATTTTGTAATTTGTTTAATATTGCCCAAAGGCTTTAAATTACAAAACTGTTCAATAAATGAAATGAAATGAAATGTATTGCGTGCGAAAGGAATGGTTTGAAGTCGATGATATAGATCTAAAGATTTATTATTTATTTATTTTTATTTGTTAAAGAGTAAAAATTGGTTTTACTTTTTGGATCTAGCATAATGTTATAACTTTTTTTTACTAATGATTAAAAAAATAGATGTTTTCAGTACAGAATTCTTTTGAAGAAGTGTGTATTTGTTAAAAAAAAACACATTTGCGTTTTTTTTAAATATTCCAATACATTTAATAAAAATTTTTCAATATATATTTTTGGAAAAAAAACATTTCTTTAAAAAGATCATTGTCTTTGGGAAACATTTCAATTTGAATTATTTATATTTAAACTTACCTCAAAAGTTGTATCATAAACATTTTCTTCGAAAAATATGTTCTTTTTTCGTGGAGAAAATTTTACATTTTGAATGTTTTTTCGAAGTAGTTTGGATCTATTTTTTAGGTTTGAAATCTGAAGAAATTTGTAAGATAAAGGAAATATTGTGTAAAGAATTCTTTTTTTAATTTAAGAAAGTTTGCAGGTTTCGATCGTAATTTTCAAATCTTTTAAATTGAGTGACCATGGGCTCAAATTAAAGGTATTTTGAAGTGGTTCGAAATATGACGTTTTTTTTTTTATTTGTTTTGTAATTATATTTTGTTTTATTACCTTTTTGTCTTTTATTTTATTTTTTAATTTTAATTTGTAAACTGAAGTCGTGATTGATAATTAATATAACTTTAATTTATTCTGTGAAAGCTTTGTCGTCGGCCGTTTTCGTTTTCATACCTATTAATACAAGCGTGTTGACAGAGTTGAAGGATTATTAACAGCGTTGGCTTCCTATCACACTAAATTCCTATGCAATTAAAGTGAAAGCAGTGTCTCAACCAAAGATGTAAATTTTTCTGGACTCGAAGCAAAAATAAATCGGGTTTCCCGTGCCTCATGTTTAAATAAAAATTGTGCTTTAAGCTTAACTTAAAATCCCATTTTTCTTCTAAACTGTACCAAAAATAGTACAATGCTGTAGCCCGAATTCCATCGTTGTGACTCTTGGTTGCAGCAATGTGCAGTGAAAGACAAATATCCACTTCGTGTAGTTCGGTTCGTGCAATTCTAAGCGAAATATACACGGAAAAACTCGTCAACTTCGAAGAAAATTAATCGAGTAAATGAATTTCGTTCATGAATTTCATGAAAACATTTAAAATGTTGTGATAAATGCGTGCAGAAAGAAGAAACACAGACTGAAATACTTTTGCTGACAAATCTCTTCAAGTATAGAAGCAGAAGAGTGGTGTTTGCGTGTGTGCGTATTTGTTCGCAAATGCTCGTGTGTGTTTGTGTATGTGTCATGTATTATTATGCAAAATGTTTTCATTCCTTAGTTTCGTTTATTTCTCTACCTTAGTTTTTATTGTTCTGCTTTCCAGTTGCATTTGCCTTTGTTTTGCGTTAATTTCTATGCAATATGCAACTTTCATTAACATATTATTAGTGGCAAAACGTATAGCCTCAAATAGAGCCTTGAAAATATGATTTGTTGGACACAATAAAGGAAACGAAAGTAATTAAGGCAAACAAAAGAACAAATTACGCTACCGTAATGACAAATTCGGCTGTCAGCTAAAAATCGATGTTATGTTTTGCTCTTCTACCTGCATTGTTACTGCTTTTTGGCAACAAATTCAATCGAAATCAAAACAGCTGTTACGACAGCTGAGTGCCATTGGCCGAGATAAAGGGAAGTAGAATAACAACAGAGCATACTGCTCTTGTTCAGCTAGAGTAAGCTCAGAGTTGCCATGATGTTTAGAAAGAAAATTGCACTAAGTATTTAGCATGTTTGGTCCTGCAAAATATTTAACATTTTTTTAATAATCTACTAAATTATTTTCTAATTTAAAAAAAGAAATAATTTGTTATGAAACCATTGCTTCGATTTTTGAAAAAAAAAATTTATATAAGTGTACCCATATTTTGACATTTATTCTCTTTCCGCTTTTGGCATCCTGTTCTGTTTTAAACTCTTTTCCCAATATCTTAGACTATGCGTTGTTATACCTTTCTGAACATTCAATGAAGCGGACGGACAGTTTTATTTTAATTATTTATACTCAGAATTACAGTGCCAAAATCTAAGAGCAGAAAAACTCCCATTTTGCTCCTTTCGTTAAAGTACGCACTTCGTCATTTTCGATGTAAGCGGATTTTTTGAGAAGTGGGCGCAGTGTTAAGAATTGCATATGCTAAAGAAACAAAAAAATAAATAAACTGCAGGTGCATTGGTTAAAAAAAAGGTCATGAATATCGCCTAATATTGTAAATATTGTTTGGAGAAGCCTTTTCTAGTGTACCATAGGCGCAGGGCACATAATGTGAACACCGGTCAAAATGCTGTGCTTAGAAAAATAGCCTTAAAGCTCTTTTAAGGGAGATTCTTGTCTAGAATCTTCCTAGTTAGCAAAGTACAGAATTTTAATAAAAATTAAAATATGAAGAATTGTATGGTCGCACTGCAGTTTTTAACAAAAAACCGCATTTTAATATTTTTGATTCATTTACTGAAATCTTGCCCACACTCAGGAAAACTATACGGAAACTAATACGATAACCCTACATCATTCATTTTCTCTCCTCTCTCTCTCGGACATATTTGCCGAAACCATCATCGACTTTAAATAACAGAGAGAGAGAATCCATGTATTCGGCTGAATTTTAGTAATAATTCGGTTGAACTGCCTTGTTTAAATGATTCTCTTTCTTCTGCTGCTGTTTTTGTTTCCTCTCTATATTCCTTTACATCGAATTTTCTTGTGTTTACAAATATCATTTATCATATCAAGTTTGGTGTGCTTTACCAGAACTTATATGTTCTGATAGAAATATTCACTTGAGGTATTTGTTTTTTCCTTCTAATATTTTCCTGTTTTTTGCGTTGCGAGTTTTGTCTATTTTATCTTCGAAATTGTTCACTTTTAAATCCACAAAGTCAAAAAAACCTACATAATCGATTGGTTCGGCCAAGAAGCAATAGCAAAGTAAAAGGAAGCGCAAGTTACAAAAGAAACCTTGGAAAAATGAAAGAAACATGGCGTACGAAAACTTGGGGTAAGTACTTGTCTATACACACAATTATAGTGTACTTAAAATAAAATGTTTAAAATATGATCAAGAGTATGCACGAGTTAGAGGTTTTCCCGTTCCGTCAAAGAACAAAACAACGACCTTACAATGACATCCGTATAAAGTGAATAGAAATGGCTTGCTTTTGCATTAGCATTCCCTTTTTCTTGTCCGTTTGGTTTTTCTTTTCATTACCATAATCGGATATTGCGAGACCGAACTTGACCGTTAATTTTTTTCGATGACAGTTCTAAAATCGTGTTTCTGTTACATTACCTTCACAGAATGCTGCCAGATTTGCAATTTACTTTGCAAAAGAAATGACGAGAGGTGCTCAAAGTATCCCTTTAAGATCGAAAATCACCGTTAAATATAGGAAATCTTATCAGAGACAGACACCCTATGTCTGCTCATTTTAGATATCCATAGAGCTTACTGGCATTGCCCCTTAGATTGGTTTTAGTTTTCTCAGTTTGGGCACTAAGCCAAAGAGAATGTCATACGTTTCAGTTTTGGTTTAATGCCTGTAGAGAGCATTTTAACCTCCACGTTTTTTAATCATCAGAGAGTGCCCTGATTAATGATCATCCCTTTTAAATTTCTCAGAAATGGAAAGGCCGGAGATTAAATTAAAGGGTTTCAAAGAAAGTATGCCAAAATACTATACCAAATAAGCTTTGACCAGCAATCTCTTTTCCATTTTTTTACATCTATGTTTTTATTTTCTTTTTTTTTTAGAAATCGGTTTTGAAATTTTGATTATTGCAGATTGCAAAACAAGATCAATATTAAAATTTTATGAGCTTTATTAAATTATTTACACTTGTTAAACAAATACAGAAATCATAATTTTTCCAAAAAAAAAAAGTTTTTTAAGTAGAGTGTTTTGCTTTTAGGATCTCTTAAAAAGAAAAATAAACAGATTTTTAGACAAACAAGAAGTAAAGAAAATGAGGGAATTTTTTTTTTTTTAACATTTGCGGTAGATAAAAGTGTGAAATATAAATGTTAGGCGAATCACATACAAAAATTCGGTTTTAAAACTTGAAAACTTAAAGGAGATAAAAATATCTGTATTTTGAAAACTGTCCAAGAGTTTTTGTTCAGATTTATAAAAAATGCAGAAAGAAATCTCGTTTTGAAATATGGGACTTTGAAAGTATCTTTCGTTTTAAAATTGAAATGTCTCCAAAAATTAATGTATTATTTTTTTGTCTTTTTGAAAATTAAGAAATCCAAAACATACTTTTGCAACCATGATCATTTCTGGAATAATCGCAAGAATAGCAATCAAACAGGGTTGTAAACAGACAAAAAGTCAATTAAGAGAAATTATCCGGAAATTAGACGAGATAAGGGAAACCCATGCAAAAGTGCCGCTTTAAAGCTGGAAAAGTTAAAAAAAAAATAAACATGTCTAGATTTTATAAATACCTCATTATTGTGATTTATAAAAAGAGCAAAAAAGATCTCCTTTAAAAATATGGGTTTTTGAGAAAATTGTTATTTCTTGTTCTTAATTGAAACGTCTCCACAAATTATAGCATTTTTTTTTTTTTTTTTTTGGAAATTAAGAAAATCAAAATATATTTTTACAACTACGATCAATGGAGAGTTTCTGAATTATTACAGTAAAGGACCAATTAAACAGAGCTGTGAACACACATAAAGTCTGCAAAAATAAATGAAATTATCCGGGTATCAAAAAACATGTCTTAGAAGTTTGGAAAAAGTATTTTCTAATCTTTTTTTTGTGACATTTTTATGATAAATGTGCAAAATAGACAAATTAGGCGAAATGCATAAAAAACAGCCTTATAACCCGAAAAATTAAAAAAATAAATAGATGTCTAGATTTTGCAAACTACCAACAAAATTTATAAAACTGTGGTGGTACTAAGAGAAAAGCCAAGCTCATCTCAATTCATGTAAAGTTAACTGCCCTAGTTGTAAGCGTGGTTTTTGGAAGTGCTAAAAAATTCGGATCTTCACAAATAACAGTATCGCCAATTATTTGTTAACAAAAAGCGATACATAAAGCTGTGATCGCACTAAGGGAAAAGCCCATCTCAATTCATATAAATGATGGCTGGAATCCGCCAGGCAGAAAAGAACTTAACCATACAGCGACTGAACCCAAGTCTAGAAAAGTTGTAATCTTTCTCTATTTCTCGTCAGCAGATGTGTGTGCTAATAGGAACGGCTCTCAATATTGACTTAATTATGTAAGGATAAAACCGGCGATCATTATAATTTATGCACGAAAAAGCCTTGTTTCCGATACAAGCGCTAATACGACGATGAGTATACTGATATATATATCAGTGCGCAAAATCGTTTGTTGAAAAATTAATTGGAAGCAATCGGTGGCAGAAGTGGTCAGGCACTGTCAGCTGTTAGATACTTGACATCTGAAGTGATTTATTTAGTGAGTATGGATTGCTTAACAAACGAAGAACGAATAAAAATACAGGGTGTCCGTCGGGAATGTATTGGCGCCTACATCGTTGGGTTGACGGGCTCATGGAGTTTTAGTCGCTATGAATCACTTCGAAGGGAAGCGTCGCGCATTTTGCGTGCGCGCATTTTACGAAAACTCTCGTTCATATATTGCTACTAGGCGACTATATTGTGCTGAATATGGACTACGGCGAATTAGTGAAGCTCCGAGTGCTAATTTAATTAAAATATGGGTAAAGCATTTTGAAGAGACCGACATTTAAACCACAAGCAAATGGTCGCCCAAGAGCATCTAGGACCGAAGACAATGTTGAGAGAGTTATGGAGTCAGTACGAGAAAATCCACAAATGTCGACTCGCAAGAGATCGTCTGTCTAACAGTTATCGCGACGAAGTTTGCAACGAATTTTAACATTGGATCTTAAACTGCATCCATATAAGCTGCAATTAACACAAGAATTTAAAGAGTCTGACTTCATAGCAAGGCTCGCATTTGCTAATGAAATGCTTAATCGATTTTCCAATTTTGACAATATCCTTTTCTCTGACGAGGCTCATTTCCTTATGAATGGGTTCGTAAATCGTCAAAATTGTCGTTACTGAAACAGTGAGAATCCCAAAATCAAACACCAGAAACCATTGCATAGTCCTAAAGTGACAGTATGTGCAGCAATCTCTGGCAGAGGAATAATTGGTCCTTTTTTCTTCGAAAATGCGCGGGGCCAAAACGTCACGGTTAATACGGAACGCTATGTTGAGATGTTGGACGGATTTTTGGCTCCAGAAATTGAAAGTTCAAGAATAGTGAATTCCAGAACTTGGTTCCAACAAGATGGAGCTACCTGTCACACATCAAATGACTCCATGGCGGTGGTGAAGCAGATGTTCCCTGGCAGACTGATTTCGCAAAGGGGTGATATCCCACGTAGTCCAGACTTGACGCCTCTTGACTTTTTTTTTTTTTTTTGTGGGGATACCTCAAACACGAAGTCTACAGTAATAATCCCAGAAACATCGTTCATCTCAAGGAGAATATCCGTGGTGAAATGGAAGCCATTACACCAGTATTACTGAAGAAATTTTTCAATAATTTTCGTTTGCGGTTAGAGGAGTGCCGTCGTAGAGAGGGTCACCATTTAGATGATGTTATTTTTAAAAAATAAACTCCATTTATTACTCTACAATGCCTTAGATTTATTTTAACCATACCTTTTGTATTTATTATTTAATCTATTTGTTAAATATGTACGTTCTATTGCGCCACCCTGTACTTTTCCCTATACAAAAAGTTACGTCGTTTATTTCGTATCTCACTTTCGCGCTCTCTCTCTCTCTCCTAAAAAAATCGGTACCAATACCAAGTAATAGTTGTATACAGCATGTTTAAGCATACTCATTGTGTACAAACGATGCAGAAACGCTGCCGTGGTCATTCATATACGATCACACCATGCTTTGGTTCGGCAACGGGCGCTTCAGTACGTAAGACATTATCTCCCACTAAATATCTGAAAATGTTTACAGAAGATCTTTATGTATTACTTTCATGCCTCATATATACACTTTGCACAGTAGTTTCTAAAGACTTTTTACGTTTTGTGTTTTCTATAAATAACGTATGCGAAGATGTGTGGAGTACACATTTTTGTTCTTTTATCGTCACCGCTGAAGCGTTTTTAAACGAAAATGTCACTGCGGACAGTTTTCTAAATAAATTATTGCCACTGCGTACACTTTTCTACACAAACAATCCACTGCAGAAAATTTTCTCTTCGAAAAAAATCTGTACCGACTTTTTTGTAAACAAAAGGTATCACTACGGATACTTTTTTTTAACAAAAAAAATGTCACTACGTGCACTTTTCTAAACGAAACATATCACACTAAACACTTTTCTATAGCGGTAGCTTTTCTAGACGAAAAACGTAACCGCGAACACTTGCCAAATATTGACAATTTTCTAGACGGAATATGTCGCTGCGGAGTTTTTTAAACATAATGTATCCCTGCGTCTACTTTTATTACAGCTGGTACTTTGCTGACTTTTTGCGGTGAAAGTCCATATAAGGAATGGAGGTGAAATTTAACACTCTTCTAAAAATGTTATTGCGGATACCCCTATAAAGGAAAAATGTCACTGCGGATATCTTTCTAAGCGGAAATGTCATTAAGGTAATTTCTCTTCCACCTTTCTCCAAAAAGCAAAAGCAGAACTACCACTGCGAACACTCTTCTAAAAATGTTATTGCGGATACCCCTATAAAGGAAAAATGTCACTGCGGATATCTTTCTAAGCGGAAATGTCATTAAGGTAATTTCTCTTCCACCTTTCTCCAAAAAGCAAAATTTGCATTAAATTGCGATTGCATTGGATAGGGGACACTCTCAATTTTAACTCCCTCCCGGACGCATAGATGGTGTCAGTAGTTTGTTGTTATTTTGGTGAAAAGTAGCAACCTTATAAAAAATTTGTAAACATGGAAAAAACTGGTCACCGTTATGCAATTCAATATTTCCATTTGAAAAATCTTAGTCCAACTGATATTAAAGTCGAGCTAGATTCTACTCTGAGGTAGTCTTCTTCACTTACAACTGTGAAATATTGGGTGGCAGAGTTTGAAGACAAATACCAATTGCCAAGACAAATACCAATTGAGATGTCCACGCAAGGTTAAGAAAATCCACGAAATGGTATTGGATGATCGTCAGCTGAAGGTGCTCGAGTTAGCTGAAATGATAGGCAAAAAGTGCTATAATCGTATAGTGACCGAAAATTTGAAGATGAGAAAGCTGTGCACAAGATGGATGTCGCGCTTCCTTTCAATATAGCAAAAACAGCGATATTGATGTTTCACCGCAATAAAGCCAAATTTTTGTGTCGATTTATAGCAATGGATGAGGCACGGGTCCACCACCTTACACCTGTGGCAAAGGAACAGTTAAAGTAGTGGACTGGATGCGAGAATCGTGTCCAAAGACGAGGTTATTTCTATGGGGGAAAGAGCGCATTGGGCGAAAAAGAAAATGTTGTTTCATCAAGACAATTCTCCATTTCACACATTCACTATTGCGATGACCAAAATTAATTACTTAAAGTTCGAACTGCTTCATCACTCACCTTATTCGCCAGATTTCGCTCCCTCGAACTATTTTCAAATTTGAAAAAATAACTGGGTGGTAAAAGATTTGCCAACAATGAAGAGGTGGAGTTTGTGGTCAATGGCTATTTTAACGAGTTTAAAAATTCTTACTTTAAACAGGGTATGAAAGCTACTGAATATCACTAGAAAAAGTTTATCGCAAGTAGGCGCAAATAAAAATCAGTCATTGTGCAGCAAATTGGGACTTTGTCACGATTGTTTTATTCATCCCATATTTTCAGTGGCCAAATATCGCTTCACTCAAACTATGGGAATTGTATTCTATGGTGATCTAATGGCGCGGTAATGACATCTACGAATTTTAGCAGTAAACGGGTGATTATTTGCTTTAAAGTGCTTCGTGTGTGAACATCTGTTGTTGGAATACTCTACATGAATATTGAATACCTTGAAATACCCACATAATGTGGACTACTATTTTATCTGGAGTTCATATGCATGCATTTATGATTCGTTGCTTGCCCTGATCTTAAATATGCATTGATAAATGTACACCAATGGAACTGGTACCCAAGGTCCCGCACAACGCCGATGATTGAGTGTTGAAAATTGGCGAAACACTGTTCCCCCACCAAAAGTGGAAGCGAGCTGTCCACCTCGAAAATCATAACGCAACATCTCATGAGATTTTTGGGAAACTCATCTCGAGCGTTTTTGGCCTATAACGACGCTAATTAAACATAAACTTGCGCCCGTCGTAGAAATTACAAGCAAGCTATACCACTAAATTCTCTCTTCTGTACTGTCGATATTGAAATTTTCAATTTTTGCCACTGTGTTAGTTCGCAATATTTAAGTAATTGTTTATGGAAGTCATACAACCAAGACGTTCTGCACCGGTGACAAATTCGTATTGAGGTAGCGGAACAATCCTTTGTTTACAAATTGCTATCGAGGTGTCAAATTTGACATTCAAGTTCAGTAACCGATAATTCGAAATATCAATAGGCCTAAGAAAAGGAAATGGTTAGCCAAACACTCCACCACAACGATAAGATATGTTTAAACAAAAATTGCAAAATACACTCAAAGAAAAATTGGGCTATAACGATATTATCTCCAGTAATAACTTAAAAAAACACAGTCGAAATGAAGTACTGATATTCGGTGTCTTTTGCAGCTTCAATTGAATGACATTAGGAGAAACAACTTCACAAGGTCTTTATACATTAAAAAAGCCGCTTGGTACTCTCAGTGAAATTGTATCAATTTTATTGTTATGTTTATTAAAAAGGAGTAAATTAGGCAATAAAAATAAAGTTTGACTCATCATCGCTCT
Source organism: Philornis downsi (assembly GCA_019455685.1). NCBI lineage: Eukaryota > Metazoa > Arthropoda > Insecta > Diptera > Muscidae > Philornis > Philornis downsi. The sequence continues at coordinate 1,452,517 of JAHXMU010000060.1, forward strand.
GTTTTATAAAAACGCTATAACTTGTGAACTGCACGGAATTTTGAGATTTGAATTGAAAATCAAATACATATGTAACCCAGAAAGCACAGTAATATATAATAATATATATAAAAGGCTGTCTCAGCGATGCGTCGAATACTATAAGTACAGTCTTCCAAGACTATTTTTATAAAAGAAAATGTCAATGAAACAGCTAAAAATGCACATGTGAAACCCTATAAAGTATATACTCGTATGTATGAGTGTGTTCAAAAAATAAGGGAAATTTCCAAATTTCGCGGACTACGTACATTCGATCATACATACTACTTTCGATTATTATTTTTTTTTTTTTTTTTTGTTTAATGTTGGTACACTCGTCTCGAAGATATTTTGTCGGTTTTATCAATATAGCATGTTTAGTTTGTTTGTGAGAGGCATAAATAAGACAAACGTTTTGCGTGTTCGGCGATCTGCTATCGAAAAAAATGATCCAAAGAAGTTCCATCAAATTTTGTGTAAAAAATGGAATTAAGTGCTCAAAAACACTTAAAATGTTGACAGTGGCATACGGTGAGAGTAGTCTTAGTCCAAAAAATGTTTACAAATGGTACAAGCTTTTCACAGAAGGTCGAAAAGATGTGAATGACGTCGTTCGCTCTGGACGTCCCAGCACGTCAACAACAGATGAAAATGTTAAGAAAGTGAAGAAAATTGTTATGGAGAATCGTCGAATCACCATTAGAGAAGTTGTTGAGGATGTCGGCATATCGGTTGGCATATGCCATGCAATCTTTTCGGAAATTTTGGGTATGAAGCGTGCGGCAAACAAAACAACGTCAAATGAGCATCGCTCAGGAATTGTTGAATGACGTCAACGATGATCCAGATTTGCTTATTAGGGTCATAATTGGTGGCATGGAAACCAAAGCCCAATCGTCCCCATGGAAGGGTCCAGGAGAGCCAGTGCTCACTGTTCTCACTTTTGTTTACTGTTTTCTTCTATTATCATGGCGTAGTACATCGGGCGTTCTTACAACAAAGTCGTACGGTAAATAAGAAGTATTACCTTGAAGTTATGCGCCGTTTACGTGAAGCAATACGAAAAATACGCCCGGAATTGTGGAAAAACAAATTCATAGCTTTTGCATCATGATAATGCACCTGCTCAATTATCATTGCTTGTGAGAGATTATTTGGCCAAAACCAATACCGTTATCGTGTCTCAGCCACCGTATTTACCAGATATGGCCCCCTGCGACTCTTTCCTGTTCCCAAGATTGAAGGGACCCATGAAAGGGCTGCGTTTAGCGGCGATTGAGGAGATAAAAACCGAATCCCCGAACACCCAAAACACTTGTCTTATTTATGCCTCTCACAAACAAACTAAACATGCTATATCAATAAAACCGTCAACATATCTTTGAGGCGAGAGTACCAACATAAAAAAAAAATAATCGAATGTCCAATGTACGTAGCCCGCGAAATTTGAAAATTGCCCTTATTTTTTGAACACACCTCGTATATGTTCTTGATAGTCATACAAATCTATCTTTAGTCCTGTTTAACCGTCCATCTTCTGAAAGCACGACAGAGGTCGAACCACTTTTGCTAAGAATCTGAAATTGTGTGGCCGTAAGTAGGTTATGATCGAAATTGATTAAAAAATTAAATAGTAATGTACGATAAACCATTACAGATGTTGGAAAGATTCATCCAATTTTATCATTTATTTACTTAATTGTAAATTATGTAGAATAAACCATTCCAGATATCGGAAAAAATAATTTTAAGACCCGCCGAAAGATATGAGAACAAATGCAAAAAATTTCGTTCATGTTTTGATACGGTTATCAAACAAATAGATCATCAAACAAATAGATCGTTGAACCTGAGGTCTAATACGGTTTTCACCAGACAAGACTCAGTTTTCTCCCAAATTTATCATACTATTTTTACCTTCGCGGTATTATGTATTTTTCTTACAATTTGTTCCTGTATTTTCTGTTTCTTTAAATATTATGCTTATGTAATTTTGTCAATTTAGAATTTTTGTATTTAAAAACTTATGTATTCCTTGAAGACATTCCAAATTTTAAGAAAAATATGTTATTGTGAACGACCGTGTTCCGATATTTAGCAACTGTCGTTCATATGATCGCGTGTTCAATCCCGCATACAGCCACCTATCATTATTTGAGCTGGGGTCACTTTCTTATGTCTGACAAACGTTTCGAGTAGTCGAGTAATTGACAAGTCTAGTAAATGCTTCTCAAACTGTGATGTTTGGAATCGCCGTTTAACTGCAGGCCCGTTTGAGCGTGTCTAATAATAAAATGTGCGTAAGTTCACTGAATGGAGGGAGCTCTTCCATATTTAATTCAGGTGATGCAAGAGTATCCAGAAGACTTCACACGCTGTACGAATGTAGTTTCTCCCGTTCTCAGTGATGAGCACTCATGAAGTCTTCGACTGTCTCAAATTTTTTAGTTGATACTTTAGACTTCAGAATGGACCACATTAAAAAATCCCTTGAGTTTAAATCCGGTGACTAGTTCTTTTAAAAAAACGTTGTGTTTTATGGACTTTATGGGATGATGGGGCGTTTTGTTGAAACATTCAATAGTTTCTACCCAATTGTTTACATGTTTTCGTCAAATTGAACTGTGTTTTGTCGTGGACTACATTGAATTGTGACCTTTACCTTTGAAACCATTTCTGGCGACGTTGCTGTTTTTAGGTGTCCACCTCCATGACTTTTTTTATGCTACTAGCGTGATGGTCACACGTAAATGTCACAGCTTATTAACAATGGCTGGGTTCGATTTTCCAGCCAAATACAAAGAAATAACATTGTTGCGTTTGAATTCCACGATATGCTTCTGTCTGTAGACGTGTAAACAACATAGCAGGCTGATGTTTGCCGAAAATGAGCGCGCTGTCATTAGCCCTTTGCTTGCTACAACAACTTGAAGTTGGTAACACTTTCAGCTCAGATCTCTGCATATTGTTGAAAAATCTACGGTAATGATTCAAATATTGTAAATACATATGTATTAAGTGGGAATATGCCAGTAATTATTTGACCAAATTACTCAGCTAAACATTTGAATTATTCATATTTACAGTTAGTCGATTAAGCATTATTTTGGTTATAACCAATTAATTGAACAATTGCTTTATGTGCTACTCAACATGTTCCATTATAACTTTTTTTGGCACATTAAAAACATATTCCTTATATATTTCTTTCTTATTGCCCTCGTATATAAAATATTATATTCTTTAAGAGATTATTCGGATTTGGTTAATCAAAATTATAATTATTCGATTAACCATAGCTCTGTATAATCAGAAGTTTCGACCAATTGATTGACGGATTAATCAAAATATGGGATAATCACTAAATTTGATTAATCACACATTAATAAAGGGTGATTTTTTGATAGTAGTTTTTTTTTTTTAAATCGAATAAAACACTCAAACTTCCATCATACGAGTATTTTAAAATTTTTTGTTGAAATCGATAAATTGGTCTTTGCCATTTAATTTTTAACGATAATTTCATGTAAATGTTGTCCGCGGCTCCGTCTCAAAATGTCCATTCGAAAGGTCAAATTTTTGGTCACTTTTCCAAACATTTCAGCCTGTATTCCACGAATAATGCGTGCTATGTTATCCTGTAAGGCTTCAATAGTATTCGGCTTGTCCACATAGACCAACGACTTGACATAACCCCACAAGAAAAAATCAAGAGGCGTTATGGTAACGTTTCTTCCACGGTCGCCTTTGAAGAAAAATGGATCGATGATGCCACCAACACATAAACCAACACGTTTTTTTTTTTTGACAGTTTTGCTTGTTTATGTATCCATTCAGCAAGAAATGGAGCCTCAGCTGAAAACAATTTTTCGATAAAACACCGGATTTTCATCGAGCTTTCGTAAAGCCCATTCACCAAAAATTAGACGTTGCGGTAGGTCATTCGTCATTCCACGATGAAATGGCATTACCAACCAGTCCTGCCAACCTGAAAAAGTTTATTCTTAAAAAATCACCCTATATTAAGTTCTTCAAATTCTTTTTAGAACACGAAAATGCATTTCGACAAGCCAACGTTTTTTTGGGAGAAAAGAAATGACCATAAATTAATAAACACATGGGATTCATCTAATCGAATGGACATAATGGGGCTGGCAAGTTTCGTTTTATTGGACCTTTGTTAATGAAACAATTATAGTAATATAAATCCCATAGCTAAACTCCGCAAAAAAAGCCGAGAAAAAAAAACTTTTGAAAAACTTTTTTCGAGTACCTCGGAAATCAGTAAAAATAATCTTTCAGAAAAGGTCTGGTATTTGAACATAATATTCATTACCATTATTTGTCACCAAATCTTTTGACCTAATTTTTACTTGTCTCTTAGTGTTGAAATATTGATATTGTTATCTTTTCTCCTATACATCCGATGTTTTTCATCGAGTGTAATTTATAAAATTAAACTTGCACTTTTTATTTTCTGTGGCCGAACACAGCAAGAAATCGAGAGCAATTCACAAAGAAAGACATATTCATTGAGTAGAAACTGAAGCGACTGCCTCTCTATTTGTTTGTTCCTTTTTTTTTTTTTCTTTTTTTATTTGCAATTTCACCCCGGCAGGTCCAATATCCGCCGTTTGTTTTCAATTCGCTTTAAATTTTCGTCTCTGTTTGTTTGCTCTTCTCAATTGTTTCGCTTTTGATGAATTGATTTCAAATTGATTTGATTAGCATGTCGGGTGTGATGTGACGGGTTGGAAGAGATCACTGAACCACGCTGGGCCTGCGAAGACGGTCACAACGTTAGCCAGAAATTATTTGCCTTTTCGATTCATTGTTACCTCAGTCTATGCTTGGTCCTCCTCCTTCTTCGCGCCGCTTCTATCTGAAGCTACTATCCAATGCCTGGGGTCCAGTCACAAAAGGAAGAACTAATATACATTGATGTAGGATACCACCTTACATGTTCTGGTGTTGCCCTTATTTTCTTTGAGTCTTCTATTTTGTTGTTTTTATTGTTTCTTTCTGGATCACATTGTTTTCGCCAGAGCAAGCAGTTAAGTTATATTTACTCTCGCTTATCGTTTGGTCTGTTCTGCGCGCTATTTGCGGGTGTGTGTGTGTATGTGTTTTGGTTCATTGTACCCAAGTTCATTACTCAGGCCCAGAGTCAGAGTCAATACCAATCTCGTCTTGTATTTGGACCGGTGAACTGACTGTCAGTGGCGGTGATGGGCATTGCATTTCTTATATACATACATACCTATATATTAGCTACGCTTTGGGATAGTGCGTATTAAATATACTCCGTACTTGTGTATTAGTGGAGCTACGTGTGCCCGTAAGTATGGGGATGCATGGATTCATCCATCGCATACCATGGACATCGTCTGTAGCTCTTTCATTGGCCGTCTTGCCAGGCCCTTTGTTACTATTAAGAGGCAGCTCTTAAGCCAAAACCATAGCATAAGATAAGATCCGTCCGTCTCTTGTCTGCCTCTGGCATAAATATAGAGTAGTTTCTGTTGCACAAAAAAAAAAAAACAACAGAAAAATGGTTTTAATTCATTTTGTTTTCATCTGAATTACACCAGCAGTAAACGAAGCCAATGAAAAAAAGCATTGACAACCAACTCATCCTCACATAGCCATCGTCTTCTTGTATTTATTTCTAGACAAATATTTTGTATTTTCAATTTTTGTTCTGGTGATGCACTGTGGCTAGCGAGATTGCCAAATATTTTGACAATTAGTACAAGTATCACATTGAATAATATCACGAAGTTCGAAATGCTTTGAGGAAAATTTTCTATATCATAAGAAATTTTGAGGAGACTTTTCTACGTGAAATGAGTCAATAAAGACATTTTTCAGTATGAAAGATGTCCATGCATGGAAGATGTCCATGAAGACATTTTTCTGTATGGAAGATGTCTACGAAGAAATTTTTCTATGTGAAAGACGTTTTTCTACATGAAAAATATCTATGAAAACTTTTTTCTATTGAAAGCTGTCCGTGAAGTAATTTTTATACATGAAAGATGGCTATGAAGACATTTATCTATATGAAAGATGTGTATGAAGACATTTTTCTATGTGAAAGATGTCTATAAAGACATTTTTCTATATGAAAGATGTCTATGAAGACGTTTTCCTATATGTAAGACATCTATGAAGTCATTTTTGTGTATGAAAAATGTCTTTGAAGACATTTTTCTGTATGAAAGACGTCTATGAAAACTTGTTTCTATATGGAAGATGTCTATGAAGTAATTTTTCTATACAAAATATGTCTATGAGGACATTTATCTATATGAAAGATGTCTGTGAAGACATTTTTCTATACGAAAGATGTCTATAAAAGATGTCTATGAAGACATTTTTCTATGTGAAAGTTGTCTATGAAGACATTTTTCTATATGAAAGATGTCTATGAAGACATTTTTCTGTATGAAAAATGTCTATATGAAAAATGTCTATGAAGACATTTATTGAAAAATATCTTCATAATGCATATGTCTATGAGGACATATTTCTATATGAAAAATGTCTATGAAGGCATTTTTCTATATGAAAAATGTCTATGAAGGCATTTTTCTATATGAAAAATGTCTATGAAGGCATTTTTCTATATGAAAAATGTCTATGAAG